>SJYV01006293.1:368818-499755 GCA_006410875.1 Neotragus pygmaeus | reverse complement strand
TTGAACCTCCCTCCCACATCCCACCCCATCACATCCCTCTAGGTTACAGAGAATCAGATTTGAGCTACCTCTTCCCTCATATAGCAAATTCCCACTGGCTATCTATTTTACATATGGTAATCTATATGTTTCAATGCTACTTTCTCAATTCGTCCCACCAATTTCTATCCTGCCTCAGGACCTTTGTACTTGCTGCTCCTGTTACCTTGAATGTACCATGATTACCTCTTTTTCAAAGTCTTGGCAAAATGCCACCTTATCAAAGTAGCCTTTGATGAACACTCTATTAAGTTAATCTCACCTCACACCTTTCCTCTGGTTATTGTCTTACATCTCCTTGGTTATCTCCTGCATTGCATTTTTATCTCTATGTGAAATTAGTTTGTTCATTTATGAGCTTACATGTATACTGTCAGCCCCAGAAGAACATTTCTCTTCTTCACTGCTCTATGCTCAGTACTCACAAGGGATTCAATAAACATTATTCCAAAACATAAACATCCTTGAGAAACAATGCACTCTGTTGGAGAAAGTTTTTGTCTCCCACCATGTGCATTTCTTTGAGCAATGTTATCATTCTTCACCTGACAGAGCAAGTAAGAATTTACACTGTTCCTCTCTGCTATGAAATCACTATGTGTTTATGGCTCCCGAAATGAAGAAAATTTCAAAGCCAACACCAGAGTCCTTAACTAAGAAATAACAGTGTTCAGTGGCTCAGTCTGTGACACATATAACCTGGATTCCATTGCAGGGGCCCTTGGGCCCGAGTGGCTGCCAACAGCCAAGGCTCTTGGCTTTCTGCCTGTGCACGTTTCTGCCAGCCTTATTGCCTCTGCACTGAATTTATATTTTAATACAGAACGCCAGCAACGCATTTGTGTAATAGGAGCACAGAGAATGATTTTCCTTTTCCAGGCCAGCAGCTTCATTTTCCCTTCCCACCTTCTAATTTAATTTCCTTTCCCTCTTACCCAACTCCAAGTTCCCTCCTGTGACAAATATATTTTCTTTTGTAATTATTTCACTTTCTTTGTCCTTGTTCTACCATCTACTTTGTGATAGGCCTTCTCACCACTATTTCTATTAAGACATTTCATTTGAGGTTCATTTCATTTGAGGTTATTCAAGAGGCAACGCCTGAGTGCTAGATGAGATAAGAAGAGGTCTAACTGTATTTGCTTAAGGGATTTTCTATATGGTATGAAATAACTGCTTCAGGGACCTGTTCTGGGGTGCTCTTTCCTTAGGATTTAGCCTTCCATTCAGTTAGGTCATGTCACCATTAACATGTTAATGAACCCAAAGTGCTATTTAGCCCTTTTCTTCTTTTGTTAGGCATTCACAACTACTGACTTCCCTACAAAAAAAACAGATATCTCTTTATAAAATGAGGCAAACCAGAGAATGAGACCTTCCAATATGTACAGAATCATAGGCAGAGTTGTGGGGACAAAGTTTGTACCCTAAAAGTACTGATGAAGGCATATTTTGAGCCTGATGGATAAGGGGTGCTTAGATTACTGAGATCGGAGAAGGCAGTGACACCCGACTCCAGTACTCTTGCCTGGAAAATCCCATGGGCAGAGGAGCCTGGTGGGCTGCAGTCCATGGGGTNGTACCCTAAAAGTACTGATGAAGGCATATTTTGAGCCTGATGGATAAGGGGTGCTTAGATTACTGAGATCGGAGAAGGCAGTGACACCCGACTCCAGTACTCTTGCCTGGAAAATCCCATGGGCAGAGGAGCCTGGTGGGCTGCAGTCCATGGGGTTGCTGAGAGTTGGACACGACTGAAGTGACTTAGCAGCAGCAGATTACTGAGATATCTAGAGAGGTCAGTGACTTTTCTAGTGGATGGTGGAGGCTGGATCTTGGGCAGTTCAAGGTGAAGAGGCATAGTAAGCGCACGGTAGACCTAGAATGTCACAGTTTAGTTGAGAGTGAGAGAACTCTGGCAGTAACATAGACTAAATATGTATTTCAGAACACATTGTGGAGCCGATGAGAAGATGTTAGATTCCTGGTAGAGCTGGCTTCATAGGAGGGTAGTCTGTGTGGTCAAACTGATTCCTGTACTCAGAACAGCTTCACACTTAGTAAAATTCTCTACTGTAGCCACCTTGAAATTTGTAAGACTTTTTAAACAAGGGATTTAGCATTTTCATTTGGCATTGGGCCTCACAAATTATGCAGCCACTCCTGCTCCTTGGCTTTGCTGGAGTTTTCCCCATTCTGAATACCCACAGATGCTCTTGTAATTCTGAGATATGGTANAAGGGATTTAGCATTTTCATTTGGCATTGGGCCTCACAAATTATGCAGCCACTCCTGCTCCTTGGCTTTGCTGGAGTTTTCCCCATTCTGAATACCCACAGATGCTCTTGTAATTCTGAGATATGGTAGAAGAGAAGCCCTCTGTGCTAGTTGGAAAGTTTGATTAAAACTGTCAACTATTAAAGCACTATGAACATTTGTGTGTGTGGCCTTAGAGTTCCCTTCACATCTAAGGAGAACAATGGAAAAGGGACATGTAATTTGGGAAAATAAAAGATCTGTTTTTCTCTTCTTCCTCTTTTTATGCATTTATTCATTCTTTTATGAAATGGTTATTAAGTGTCTAATTGGTCCTAGGGGCTATACTAGAAACTGAGGATAAAAACTAGTATTTACTGTTTTTTTTTTTTTTTAATTTTACTGATATTTGCCTGTAAGGGACAATCAAACAAGGAATAATAATGATAATAATTGTTATAATAGTTACCACTTGTGCAGTCCCTCACATGAGCTAGTCATTGTTTTAAGCATTTTAAATATTAATTTAATTCTTGCAAGAGCCCTACAAAGTTGTTACTGATAGTTTCCCTGCTTTACTGATGAGAAGTGTGAGACATGGGTAGGTTACATAAACCGTGTGAGATTGCACAGCTAGAGAATGGTGGAGCCAGGATTCACAATTAAGCACCTCAACTCCTTTAATTGTGCCCTTAGTTACTAGTATAACAGATGTCAGAGGTGCTTTGAGGGAAGTAAATATATAGGTTGTGTGTGGCCGGGTGCTGCCCCAAGGAGGGAAGGGCTAGTTCGATCTTGGATGGGAGCTGGAGAGAAAAGGGTTTATCATCATCGTCTTGCTTGAAATGAACTGTGAAGCATGAGGAAGCGGCCCATCTCCTGAGCAAAATGATCTTCTAGGGTGAGGAAGAGGGAGTTTTGCCAGGTAGAGAGCAACATGTAATCAGAGAGTGCATGAGAGAGAAACCTTGATAAGGCAGCTCCCAGATCTTCATGTCCAAGGACTTTGGAGGTTTTATCTAGGTGATGGCGGGTCATTTAACATTTTGAACAAAGGCTTCACCTGATTGGATGAGCACTTTAGAATATTTTGACAACAGTGTAAATTATAGAATCCCTGGTTGAAACACCCCAGCAGAGATGACCAGAGGGCTCTTGTAATGGGTGTTAGTGACCATGCAGGCCTTACCAAAAGCAATGCCTGGAAGGTAGAAAGGAGGAAATGAAGGTTAGGAGATGCTTACTGACAACCTGATAGGATTAGCAGGTTGACTGCTATTGGGAGGGCTGAAGAAGGGATGGAGCACAGGATGTCTCACTGCCCAGTGCCTCCTTTCCTGACCCATTGCCCTTACTTCCCATAACCAGCCATCTTGACCATGCTTTTTCACCAGGACTCAAGAGGGAAAGACAGGATCAAGAGTGAGTTAGAATAAAGAAATGAAGTTTGATAAAAGGCAAAGTATCAATGGCAGAGAGGAAAGATAAAAGGGGAAAAAAGAGTTACAGATAGAACACTGAACAAATTTTTCATCTCCCATATGCCAAATATGAGGAAAACTGCAAATAATGTCATATATATATAGTGGTGATTTAGTCACCAAGTCGTGTCCAACTCTTGTGATACCACGGACTGTAGCTTGCCAGGCTCCCCTGTCCATGGGATTCTCTAGGCAAGAGTACTGGAGTAGGTTGCCATTTCCTTCTCCAGGGGATCTTCCTGACCCNAGTCACCAAGTCGTGTCCAACTCTTGTGATACCACGGACTGTAGCTTGCCAGGCTCCCCTGTCCATGGGATTCTCTAGGCAAGAGTACTGGAGTAGGTTGCCATTTCCTTCTCCAGGGGATCTTCCTGACCCAAGAATCCAACCCAGGTCTTCTGCATTGCAGGCAGGTTCTTTACCAGCTGAGCTACAAGGGAAGCCTGCCATATATATACACACAAACACACTCACACATACATGCATACACAACTGAGTCATCTTTTAACAATGGAACTTGAGGGAGAGATTAGTATGTCAGAACAAGACAGAAAGAGATGACAGGAAAATGTAATGAGACAGAAGAAAGAATCCTAAGTTTGTAACCTACCCTTGGTTGGAACAAGTTTGAAAATGATAAAAGAAACATACATAGACAGCAAATCACAAACTGTCAACTAGAAAGAGAGTAAAATCATTTATTTATATGTAATTTACTAAAAAGAACAGATAGGTACATAATTTATGTAGCTTTGTATTAGTGACTAGACAAATGAATTTAAAATTCATTCAGTAATAACTCAAAAAAATACACATTGATTGAATTCAACATATATTTTTGGAGCATTTATTATGTGGAATGCCCCATGGTAGATGTTGGAATACAAATCTAGACTGTACAAATTAATAACACACACAGATATACACATTATATACACTACACATGGTACTTAAAATCTAGTAAGAAGGTAAATTATAAATAATCAAGTATATGTACTATAAGACTAGAGAGGTCATTAGGAGAATGACATGCTATTGATCCTTATAAGAATGTAAGAAATCATCAAGTTGGATGTGAATCAGAAAAGTTCTGTAGAAGAGGTACTATTTTAGATCAGCCTTGAATGATGGGTAGTCTGTCAACAGAAAAACATGTAGGACTTTTGTCCAGCAAAAAGAAAGGCATAACAGTTAACAGAGACTGAGGACTGTAGTGTTCAGTTATTTATGTCCTAGAAAATATTGCATTGTAGTGAAAGATCAATACTAGTTTTAGTGAAATGTTAGAAGGCCTAAAAGGCTAAGAAGATGAGTGATTTTACTATCAACTTTGTTGTCCAGTTGCTCAGTCGTGTCCGACTTTGTGACCCCATGGACTGCAGCACGCCAGGCTTCTCTGTCCTTCACTGTCTCCCGGAGCTGCTCAAATTCATGTCCATTGAGTCGGTGATGCCATCCAACCATCTCATCCTCTGTCATCCCCTTCTCCTGCCTTCAATATTTCCCAGTATCAGGGGCTTCTCTAATAAGTCAGCTCTTCACATTAAGTGGCCAAAGTATTGGAGCTTCAACGTCAGCATCAGTCCTTCCAATGAATATTCAGGGCCGGTTTCCTTCAGGATTGACTGGTTTGTTCTCCTTGCAGGCCAAGGGACTCTCAGGAGTCTTCTCCAACTCCATAGTTCAAAAGCATCAATTCTTCAGTGCTCAGCTTTCTTCACAGTCCAACTCTCGCATCCATACATGACTACTGGGAAACCATAGCTTTGACTATATGGACCTTTGTTGGCAAAGTAGTATCTCTGCTTTTTAATACAGTGTCTAGGTTTGTCATAGCTTTTCTTCCAAGGAGTAAGCATCTTTTAATTTCATGGATACATTTACCATCTGCAGTGATTTGGGAGGCCAAGAAAATAAAGTCTGTCACTGTTTCCACTGTTTTCCCATCTATTTGAAGTTATGGGACTGGATGCTATGAAGTGATGGGACTGGATGCCATCATGTTAGTTTCCCATTGGGATTATGATAAGAAGTGTGGTTTCAAAAGAAGTAAGCAAGGGACAGGAAGGTTGTATGATTGGTTAGATTACAGGAAAGAAGCCTATATAGGAAACAGTGGTCCTGAAGTTCATAGGAAAAATGGCTGGCAGTAGAAACAAAAAGGATAATGAATTTGAGAGATATTTCAGAGCAGAGTTAGCAGAATTGGAAATTGATTGCAAAAATATGGGGGTGGACAGTGAACAAGGAAGCCTTGGCAAGGTTGACAGCAGATTGGTGACTATATGGTCCTGAGGAAGATGAGGCTGTCAATAAATCATAGTCCCAGATCTCCTCCATGAATAGATGAGCTTGTGAAATTTTCAGCAAAATTGATCATGGAAACGAATATGCCCTCCTTTTCTTTCTTTTTATCAAAATGAAGGTACAAAAAAAGCTATTTGTGCCATTGTAGTGTGTTCAAATAAATTATTAACCTCATCAAGGCAGAGAAAGCCTCTGGAAAAAATACTATTTTCTTTTTTTTTAACCAAAGAGGAGGCAAATGGTGATTAATATTCTTCACTGAAATTCCTCTACTACTGTCATTTCAGAGCAGGACATAGCTCTAGATTTCTGAAAAAGAAATGAATAGGGTACATAACACTTTGCTCAGGAAAAGGCCACCCACTGCCACAGCCTGTGTGAGTATAATTCTCACTGACAAGCCAAGATTGAGAAAGGTATACAAGGCCAATTACACAGACTCAGCCTGTTTTTCCAGCTATTTAACTGTTCACATCAAGTGCTGTGTTTATCTGCATGGAAGTGGAATGGACCCAAAGAACCTTGGAGCAGCATAGCCACTTGTCTTGCTGTGAGGAGTACAGATGGGATCAGGGAGGCTCTTCCCTCAAACTCATACACCTTGATCATTAAAATCGCATAAACCTCAAAGAAAGACTGAGAATACAGGATGTGGGATCTAGAGCAGTGGCCAGAATATCTGGTAAGATGAGAACATGATAGAATGCCCCAATTGCTTTTTGATGCTGACCTGCTAGAAGAGGAAGAAAAGTAGTCCCAGGAAAAGACAGAGAAAAAAATAAAATTCATTTTGAGATTTTAGGAAAATGAATGTTTACATTTCTAAAGTGATTATGCTGCTCACTTTTAAGAATTTGAGTCAAATAGGGAAATTACTTCTTTGGGAGGATATCTGAAAAATAGAAAGAAGGAACAAAGTAACTAGCCAACCCAATTAGTAAACACAGCAAGCTGCCATATATCCTGCCCAATAACAGATGCAGGCCTTAGGGGAGCTGCACGCCATCTTCCAGATCATTGAACAAATGACTTTCTTCAGTGCACTAATTATGCTGAAAGAGTTAAAAAGAAAAAAGTGTCTAAATGTGTTCTATGCCATGAAATTAAAAAACACTTTCTCCTTGGAAGAAAAGCTATGACAGACCTAGACAGCATATTAAAAAGCAGAGATATCACTTTGCTGACAAAAGGTCCATGTTATCAAAGCTGTGATTTCTCCAGTAATTATGTATGGATGTGAGAGTTGGACCATAAAAAGGCTGAGCACCGAAGAATTGATGCTTTTTAAATATGGTGCTGGAGAAGACTCTTGAGAGTCCCTTGGCCTGCAAGAAAATCAAACCAGTCAATCCTAAAGGAAATCAGCCCTGAATATTCAGTGGAAAAACTGATGCTGAAGCTGAAGTTCCAGTAGTTTCGCCACCTGATTCAAAGAGCCAACTCATTGGAAAAGCCTGATGCTGGGAAGGATTGCGGGCAGGAGAAGAAAGGGACAACAAAGGATAAGATGGTTGGATGGCATCACTGACTCAATGGACATGAGTTTGAGCAAGCTCCAGGAGACAGTAAAGAACAAGGCGGCCTGGTGTGCTATAGTCCATGGGGTCTCAAAGAGTTCAGACACAACTTAGTGAATGAACAGCAACAGTGCCCAAGGGAATGTCGATTCTCAGGGAAGCTCAGTTGTGTGAAGGACTAAACTTGATTATTCCTGAAACCCCAAGTGCTAGCATCCTGTCCCATCATCATTCTGCAGCAAGACATGTTTATCCTCTCTATCCATCTTGTTTACCATGTCCATGTTGTTGACCTGTCTCTGACATGTGAAATCTCAGTGAAAGTGAAGCTTAGATCATTCTTATCTGTTTTGTCCTGAAAACCCTTTGGCATGAAAGCCAACGATACATGTTGGAAGCAGGGGAACCTGTGACTCTGTTGTAAAGGCACTCAGTTGGATGCGAAAGGAAATTAGGACAGGTCTGATATTCTTTAAATATAAGGGAATGTGATAATCTTCACTGAAGAAGAAAAGCTGGAGTCCTTGGAGGCTGGATAGATAGGAGGGATGATATCTAATCATGAATGTGTTTTAGATCAGGTTAGAGTGGACAGACAGAAAAATGGTCATATTTAAGGTGACCTTGGCTTTGTATAAGTAGATATGAAAAGAGAGCATGTGTGCCAAGAGGACAGAATAGCATGAGAGAGGGGAGGCATGAGAGGTAGGAAAAGAATGACGATTGTTACTGTCTCCTAGTTAACGGTGATTGTTACTATCTCCTGGTTGGAGATGGACTGGGAAACAGGTAAAGAATACCAGGGAAAGAAAGATTGATTGGGATTTTGTGAAGGACTTTGAATGCCAGTGTGAGGATTTCACATTTAATTTGGTAGGCCAAAGGGAGCCACCAGATGTTTGTGCATAAGAGTGACATGATTAAAACTGTTTTAGGAAGATTAATTTGGCAGTTGTCTTTGGTGAGACTGATGTTACAAGAGGCTGGGACTTGAAAAAAAAATAATAGACTTTTACAATTGTGTCATCCGACAAGAAATTGATCAGTAATTTAAAAAATCTTACCAAACATTTTAAAATATCCTGTAGTCCTATTGATATCTATTTAAAAGGCTCTAAAAGAGCATGCTGCTGCTGCTGCTAAGTCACTTAAGTCATGTCTGACTCTGTGCGACCCCATAGATGGCAGCCCACCAGGGTCCCCCGTCCCTGGGATTCTCCAGGCAAGAATGCTGGAGTGCGTTGCCATTTCCTTCTCCAGTGCATGAAAGTGAAAAGTGAAAATAAAGTCGCTTAGTTGTGTCCAACTCTTCGCAACCCCATGGACTGCAGCCTACCAGGCTCCTCCATCCATGGGAGTTTCCAGACAAGAGTACTGGAGTGGGTTGCCATTGCCTTCTCCGCTAAAAGAGCATAAAGGATATTATTAGCTTTATCTTTTCTTTTTTCAAACAAAGAAAGGTATGCTAGGAGAATCAGTAGATGCACTTGAAAGGCTGTTTTCTGGGGAAGGGATTGGCCCTCCAGCCTCNGAGTGGGTTGCCATTGACTTCTCCGCTAAAAGAGCATAAAGGATATTATTAGCTTTATCTTTTCTTTTTTCAAACAAAGAAAGGTATGCTAGGAGAATCAGTAGATGCACTTGAAAGGCTGTTTTCTGGGGAAGGGATTGGCCCTCCAGCCTCCTGCCCACACGTCAGCTGTGGAAACAGCTCTGGCTGGATTCATGGCTTCCTGTTCTCTTTCTGTCACTGTGTTGCTGTGTGACTTTGAACAAGTCATGTTACCTCTTTGGGCCTCAGTTTTCACCTCATCTATGAAATGAGGTTTGGGCTCCATGACTCTTTCAGAGTTTGTTTTATAGGAACAAAGGGAATTGCAAGGGAGAAAGGGTTAATGTTTGCTGCATTTTCTTCTGCCTATTTCACTGACTCACCAAGAATTTTAGAGAGGAGGATGAGTTGAACACCTCACTTCATGTGTGGATTTAATGTAGCGTGAGCTTGTTTCATTTCTTGTAACAGTTTAAATGCCATCTTTAATGTTTTCTTGCCTGCTACTGTTGCTGTTTTTCCCTGTTTCCCAGAAACTAAACTGTTGCAGATGTCTGTTCCCATGACTTACAATGAATTAAGGCTACAACAAGGATATATTTTCTTCTTTATATTTAAAAAGACTAATACCAATTTAAATAAATTATCTGTGGTTAATATTGATATATCTTAGTTTTATCTGCAAGGGGATAATTTAAATCAGCTAGCTATGAAGTGTAATACTTTAAAGATGTGAATTCAAGATAGCCCCCTTATGTAGTAAGAACAAGTAGAGGCTATTTCCATTAATTAGTTAAATCTTATACAGCCTAGAGGGCATTAGACAACCTGTGGTAGTATTTCTAAGACTAATTTATAGCTCATAAGTTGTCTAATTTTTCTTAACTAGGGAAGTAATAAGGTTTATAATTCTCATGGTTTAAAAAAAATGAGAAAATTTTTTTTCTAGAGACTTCCAGATAGTTTAATAAGCTTCTGAGGATAGCATTATTAATATGTATTTCAGTGAGAATCTTCTTGAATTGTATGTAATTGTCAGAGATTTCATCCATGTCAGTTTGGTCATACAGATGGGTGAATTAAATAGTCTTTACTCATTTGTCACTTTTCTGATTATATTTAGAGAATCATCAACTACTTTTGGATATATTCTATTATGTTTAAAAACTATTCTTCAGACAGAGTTTGAGTCATTGAAGGGCTGGAGATACCACTATTAGAAGTACCGCTCCCTTTTTCTTTAATTTTGCAGAAAAATGGACAGATAAACTACAATGGTGAAGAATTAGAATAAAGGAATGATAATAAATGTATTAGGACAGTATCCTTGATATGGGTTTTAGAGATAAGCTAATGTGAACTGGCCAAATATTTTTGTTGAAAATGGAAAAACTATTCCTTTTTCCTACTCTCACCCTCTCTCTGACATACATATCACCACTACTAACCACCCTAGTGCTTTTGCTCAGATTGCAATTGAATAAACAAATTTGGATTTCCTTATTGGTTTTAGTATATTTGATTAAGTGGAAACATGTGAACATTTACTCATGCTTCTACATCTCCCAAGTAGCATTTCCAAATGGGTCTTAGTCTTTCCCTTCTTTCTTTAAGAAGATATAAAATACATGTTTGTTTCAAGCTACAAATCATGAACCATTTACTAAATAATCTCTTATGTACTATTTATGAATTAACTAATACTTTCATATTTTAGCTTTTGATTCAAAATTAAGAGCAGCTGTTAACTAGTAAAATAATAAAGTATTTAAGAAGTATTCATTTTACTTGCCTGATTTAGTCAACTACATCTGCCTCAAAAATCTTGGAATATTTAATGTAATAAAAGAAGTCTTTAAGGAGTCTACAGATAGAAATCAATTGACATTTAACAGAGTTACCAGTTTGAAAACTCAGTATAAAAGTGAAAAAACCTAGTGTTAAGACTATGGACTTTGAGTAATATAAAAGATAATAGAAACATCTTTGAAATTTAGTGAGATTATTTTTCTTGTAGCTAGAAATATAGCTTTAGTAATTGAATTTATATTGGCATCTATATTATAATACATTCAAATGCATGAAGCCTCTTCTCTGTTTATAGCCTATAGATCAATGTTGTCTAGTAGAACTTTCTGTAGTCATAGAAATGTTCTGTATCTGCTCTGATTGGTATGCCAGCCCCTAGTTACCTGTGGCCATTAAGAACTCCAAGATATAGTTAATGTGACTGAGGAACTATTTAATTTCACTTAACCTTTATTAGTACAAATTAAAATTTAAATGGGCATCTATAATTAACTGCTACTATTTTGGACAGTGAAGCTGAAGGATGAATACTAGTATCACCAGAAGAAAGATAAAGTTTATCTTGGATTTTCATACATGAGTAAAAACTTAAGTGTCTTTGTTTTTATAAATTTTGAATTTAGAAGATAATAGCTAGAAATTATTACAAAAAATGAACTTACTCAAATGGAATATGTCATGTATGACTATTTTTAATTTCTGGCACTTTCAGAATAAGATTTTGTAAAATTTATTTTAACCAGCTGTTTGCATGATTTTTTCCTTGAAATTGTATCATCAGTATTTCAAAATTGAAGTAAAAGATATTCAGAGCAATCTGTAGCATCAAAGTTTATTATTTTATACAGAGTACTCTTGATAATTTTTTTTTAGAAATATATATACTTAAGAGCATTTTTTTTTTTGTCATTGAAACTAATGTTTACCAAATTTTCTCTCAAGGGTATATATCGGAGGCGGGGGGCACATTCCCCAAGCTATTCTAGAATTGTTCTGTAAAAAATGACTTAATCATTTTGAATTATTTTTATTTTATTTTATTTTATTTTTTTGTGACTCTCAGCTTGCAAACTTGTCATATGGTTTGTTTTTAGAGATTTCAAACTGACCATTATAACTGTTGACTTTTCAAATCATTTTCNATGACTTAATCATTTTGAATTATTTTTATTTTATTTTATTTTATTTTTTTGTGACTCTCAGCTTGCAAACTTGTCATATGGTTTGTTTTTAGAGATTTCAAATTGACCATTATAACTGTTGACTTTTCAAATCATTTTCTAAGACTGTACTGATGATTCATAATCTTCATTTTAAAAAACTAACTGTTGCCAAAATGGCAGAACTATCCCAGTGGGAGACAAAAGTAGATTTCCCTTGGGAATCTCTTGAAACTCACTGTCTAGGGAACAAAAACATTTTCATAAAATTGGTTCTTGAGTAAGCCAGTGTCATCAAAAGTGATATTTTCTTTCTTGCCTTTCTTTCTGTACTTTAATCTGCCATGGTTTTAAGCTGAATGCATTATATAGAGTCATTTGCAATTTGTGATTTTCTAGCATATTAACTTGAGAACCAAAATCTTATTTGCCTTATTGCATCATTTTACCTAGCATTATTTTTGTTGTTGTTGTTTGTTTGTAGGAAATGAGTTCATTGGAGACTTTAGTACAAAACTTCTTGCTTTAAAGGCTGTCCTTTTACTCATGATTTTCTTAACAGTAGCTTGTGGGTTTTTTTTCCCCTAATTTTTAAGATGATTATGTGTCACTTATTTTACATACTTTTTTTCTCTCTCACAAGGACTCATACTTTAAGTTTTCAACCAGTTGGCTGTGCATTTCATCCAGGTGAGACTTTTTGTCTGTTGCCTGTTCAGCAAAATAAATCGTTCCTAAAAATCTGTACTCGTCGTCTGAATTCTTCGGCGGTCTTCCTGTGAGGCTTTTGTTGATGTTGTATCTGAATCCAGTATTTGCCCTTTGAACTCCTCTTTTTTTTGTATCTCTGTACCTTTCTCTTCTATGTGAATGCTCTCTTCTCTTCTTATCAGATACTGCTCTCATCTTCCGTCATTTACATAGCTGGGAGTTTAGGCAGTGAAAATTATTTCTTACTGACTTGAGTCTGGCCTGCCTGAATAAGCAAGTTTCCTGAAGCCCCAGAATCATCTGAATGGGCTTGGATTCCTCACCTCTGAGATAATGTTTTCATATAACATACTCTTCTTAGTGAAGACTATCTTCTATTCTTGTTTACAGATGTGAGGATGTCATTCGGCAATAATCTTAGGGTAAGCTCACTCATCTTTCATGGGGGAATCCCACAAAATCTCTTTCTCGTTCTTGCATTATTACTGTTTTTGTGCCTACAATTCACATGAGTTTCCACGCATTTCATGAATTTTAGGTTTTGCCCTTTAACAGTAGTTAATATGAGCATCCAGGCTATGCAGTGCCACCTGTTGACCTTGTGATTGGTTCCAATGAAGAAGTCCTTGTAAATATGCACATAAAGAAAGGAATTAGAGGATATGCCAAATGAAAGTTTTAAATATGTATTCACTCAATATGTAAAACACTGTATAGTTACTGTCTAATAAAATTGAGGAGAATCTTAGAGATAGATACTTTAAGCCATGTCTGCATTTTGTCATTTGTTTAGGACCTGACATGCCTTTAGAATTTAGTCTTAAGAAGCTAAATGTAATATTTTCGTTACTTAATGAGGTCAAGGTCCTTTGTGGAACATTATATAATAATTATTAGTACTTTGTAAGCAATTTTAGGATTCCTATAATCCTTTCTTTTTATTGTTCATTTTAATCACAGTGGTAAGGGACATATCTAAGTTGTAGAATAACATTGCTTTTGTTTTTTTAAAGTCTTTTAGACAGGAGGATCTAATTATTTCCTTGTACATGGACCATATTCCCAGATTGGAGTTGATCCAATGTTAATTAGGTTAGCAAACACCATCTCTGAGTTCTTAAAAATTACACTTCAAGAATAGCAAAGTGATCAATAGGCAATTACCTTTTTATTTTTTTTTAACTTATTTATTTTTAATTTTTATTTTTACTTTATTTTCTTTAAATACTGTATTGGTTTTGCCATACATTGACATGAATCCGCCACGGGTGTACATGAGTTCCCAATCCTGANTTTTCGCTTCTCATCTTTTCACAGCTATTGGTAAGGCCTCCCCAGACAGGAAACAGTACTATGTAACTATTTAAGACTTCTAATATAATCAGAATTTTATTTTTTTTATGACCCTTATTGCTTTTACAGGCATTATTTTATAGTTGAGGTATTGTGATACTGTTATGTAATGAGGCATATCTGTGTAGGTCAGATGTTTGTTCTCTGGAGGCTGAGTTCAGGGAAGTGTCTATTATGCTTTAAAATATAGAACTGAGTTGTAGGTGAGAAGGGCATGGGGAAATTATATTATAAATTGTACTATTGTGCAGAGACATTACACCAATATGTCTGTGCTCAGTCATGTGACTCTTTGCAATCCCATGGACTACAGTACAGCAGGCTTCTCTGTCCATGGGATTTCCCAGGCAAGAATAGGGAGTGAGTTGCCATTTCCTTTACCAGGGAAGGACTTCCCTGATAGCTCAGTTGGTAAGTCACCGACCTGCAATGCTGGAGACTGCGGTTGGATTCCTGGGTTGGGAAGAGCTCCTGGAGAAGGGATGTGCTACTGATTCCACTTTGGGGGGCTTCCTTTGTGGCTCAGCTGGTAAAGATTCTGCCTGCAATGCAGGAGACCTGGGTTCGATCTCTGAGATGAGAAGTTCCCTGGTGAAGGGAAAAGCTATCCACTCCAATATTCCGCCTAGAAAATTCCATGAATTGTATAGTCCATGTGGTCACAAAATGTCAGACACGACTGAGTGACTTCACTTTCACTTTCTCCAGGGGATCTTCCCCAGCCAGGGCTCAAACCCTCATCTCCTGAGTCTCCTGTATTACAGGCAGATTCTTTACCATTAAGACACCCAGGAAGCCTAAGGCAGAGACATAAAGATCGTTTCTTTTGTGCATACATCTCTGTATTATGCACATGGGATATAAACTTAGCTGGTGCTTGTGCTTCTCTCTGTCTATGATTTGTATTCAGTCCTCTGAACCCATATGAAAATTCACCAGAGATGCTGTTTCAGTCCTTACCTTTCTGAATTTGGAAGTGAAAAGTTCCAAGTTGTGAAACCTTGATGGTAAACCATTCACTGCAGTTGAAGATGTATGCTGTTAGGTATACTGCTAGATTTTAATATAGATGTTTTCTTTCCTGCATCCTCGAGGCATCTAAAACTTGCGATAAGACTTTTTTTTTTTCCAGCTAGGAAAAATCTCTGGTTTTATGCCACTTCATGTTCATTAGTACGGTTCTTTTTTTTTTTTTAAAGAATGAATAGATGGGAAAATGTATATGTTAAAATTTTTCTTTTATGTAGCCACAAAGGTAAAGAACCCTGGGTGTGGTTCTGTTTTGATGTTCCAGGCTGAAGTCACTGTAGTTGTGAAATAAAGTGAATATAAAACGAGTCTGAAGCTTCTGTCAGCTTCAGTAGGAAGATATTGGTTTCATTCTCTAATAGGAACTGCTAAGTCACTTCAGTCGTGTCCGACTCTGTGCGACCCCATAGACGGCAGCCCACCAGGCTCCCCTGTCCTTGGGATTCTCCAGGCAAGAACATTGGAGTGGGTTGCCATTTCCTTCTCCAGTATGTGACATCAGGTCTTTTAATTCCTTTGATATTTGTATCTCCCATTTGTAAAATGAGGCACATTTTACAAGAAGGTACATTATAGGCACACAGTACAGGAAGTTATTACCACACACTAAAGGAAATGTTGCATAAATTGNCAGTATGTGACATCAGGTCTTTTAATTCCTTTGATATTTGTATCTCCCATTTGTAAAATGAGGCACATTTTACAAGAAGGTACATTATAGGCACACAGTACAGGAAGTTATTACCACACACTAAAGGAAATGTTGCATAAATTGATGAAGTATACTCATAACATTTAAAAGTCAAAGAAGTGGGAATTTAAGGAAGAGGTCAAACTTAGATCTGGGTTTGATACCACTGGTATTTATAAATTATTGCATTTTCATATTTGCTGTTACCAAAGGTGAATCATTCATGTAAAAGATAGATTAAGTGATTTTATTTTTAACAAAAATAGAAGAAAAGAGGAATTGACACTTTAAAGTGAGAGATTATCATGCCTTTGTGTTATTCCCAGCCTGTTTTGTGTGCTACACATGAATGCTGAGGCTTTGTGAGGACTGTAGGGATAGAGGAAGTAGTATTGTTGAGCTTGAATCTTTGATATAAGATACTTCACCCAGTGAGAATGCAATTCCACTGTATTTGCTTTCTGACACTAAATGTGAGTGGGACACACTATTAAGAATAAAATAGATAATCAATAAAATTTTTCCTAGCCATCATGCTCTTTCTGACTCAGGGTTACATCCTAGGGAAATACTACCAATCAACAATCTTTCACATACCTACCCAACAGAGTGAGATAATTGTTTGGGGTCTTATGGTCCTGAAAGTTCAACCAGGTAGTGGACTAATTTGAGTCAAAAACTGAAGTGAAGGTATAGAACTTCGTTTGACAGTAAACAACATGGCAGAGGTTAAGAGGACATAGCCAGCCTAAATGTTTATGCGGAGTAGTAGTTCTTCAAAATGTATGAATCAAAATTTGATCAAAATTCATCGAGAAATAGATAAATTAGAATAATCTTCTCTCAATAATTGATAGAACCAGTAGGTAGAAAACCAACGAGAATACAGAAAAGTTGAACAATATTAACAACCAGTTTGAAATAGTTGAGATACATATAGCATTCTGCTTAACCTAGAGTAGAATACACATTCTTTTTCAAGGTACACAGAATATTTACCAAGATAAACCATATTTTGGGCCATGAAAGTCTCAATAAATTGTAAAAGATTAAAATCATTCAAAGTATGTTTTTTGATCAACCTTAATGGAATTAAAGTAGAAATCAGTAAGAGAAATTCTCTAGAAAATTTCCAAATGTTTAGAACCTAGATAATATACCTTTAAATAACATATGGGTCAAAACAAATCAAAATGAATGTTATAAGGTATTTTAAACTGAATGAAAAAATGCAATTATTAAAATTTATGAACTACCGTTAAAGCACAATATAGGGGAAGACAGCAATAAACTCCTGTATTAGAAGGTCTCAAATCCATAGCATTGGCTTCCACTTTATGAATCTAGAAAAACAGAAGCAATTTCAATCAAGTTTAACATAAAGACACACAAAATACTTAGGGATAAATCTGCCAAAGGATATTCAAAACCTGAAAAACATTGTTGAAAGTAAAAGACTGAAATAAACAGATATAACTTGATCATTGATCCAAAGAATCACTATTGTTGAGGTTTCAGTTCTCTTCCTAATGGTTTGTGGATTCAGTATATTTCCAATAATCATATTAACAGGCATTTTATTTTTTTAAAAGATTGATACCTGAGAGAGAAATGCAAAAAATCTGGAATATTTAAAACAATTTTCAAAAATAAGAAAAAAATAGAATTAGTACTACCTGATTTCAAGAAAAATAATAAATTGAACTTCACCAAACTTTAAAACTTCGGCTCATCAAAGGATTCTGTTAAGTGAATGCAGAGATGTTAGACGTTGGGAGAAAGTTTTTGAAAATCATATCTCTATAAAAACATATCCAGAATATATAATGAAGCCTCAAAAGGCAATAATGAGAAACCAAAACACAGAAAAAAAACCGGTCAAAATATATGACCAAATGTTTTAGCAAAGAAAATTTAGAGATAAGAAACAAGTACATGAGGAGATGCTCAATATAATTACTTACTGAAGAAATGAAAATTAAAACAGTGGTATACCACTGCATATGTATTAGAGTAGACCAGTTAAGAAGACTGACCAGGCAATGTTAATGGAGGATGTGGAGGAATGGACACATTGCTGGTGGTAAGGTAAAATGGTACAGCACTTTGGATAACTGTTTAACAGATACTTAAGAACCTTAACTAACAGCTACTATATATGATCCTATCATCCATTTGCTAAAGAATTTACCAAAAGAAAAGAAACCATGTGTCTATGCAAAGATTTATATGTGATTTTCATAAAATCCTTTTTAGTATTAGCCAAAAATCTTAAACTACCATCACCTACTAGCCATCAACAACTGAACAGATAATCTAATTGAAGAATATTCATAAAATGAAATACCACTTCAGTTCAGTTCAGTCACTTAGTTGTGTCCGACTCTTTGTGACCCCATGAACTGCAGCACATCAGGCCTCCCTGTCCATCACCAACTCCCGGAGTCCACCCAAACCCATNTGGTGCCAAAATAATAAATAGCATTGGAAAGATACTGTAAAGAACTGTGCTGAACAAGAGGAGCTTCTAGAGATATTAAAACCACCCACAAATGAATCAGAAAAAAAACTGCACTTGAAAGATGACTAGCAATGTACTGGTAGTTGAGCTGGGAACCATTTTCAACACACTTCTTTACTGAAGATTCCATCTTTTCTGCACTATTATGTCCTGTAGCGGTCAGAAAATGGTCAACTGTAGAGCAATGAATTTATATGCTTTAAAGCCAAACTCCTGCAAAACAATCAGTTTAAAAATCTGTAAATCAGTACTATTCTTTTCCATTTTGAGCAGCCTTTTTCCCAAAGGAATCCTTGCTGATGAGTAGGAGTGCACTGTTCGAAAGAACTGCAGAAGTATTTCTTAGGTGTTTTTTCCCTTTAGCAAGCTGTTAGGAAGATGGAGGAGTATTCAGCATGAGGTATACTGTCATTATATTTATTCCAGGGCTTTTTCAGCACTGTAATTTATTTTTGTTCCAGAACAATATGAATTGTTAAAAAATGTACTTCTTCACAAAATGAAATGTTGGACTGGATCCGTATTGAATTATGCACGTATAGCTAAGAGGATGATATTTTCTGAATAATAAAAATCACATCCTTTTGCAAAAACAAAATACTTAAATTCTTCATCATTACATGTTTAAGGACTACTCTTCTATTTGGATCTAAAATGAACTTCTGAAAAAAATTTAATGATGCCCTGAAAGTTCACCTCATCTTTAATTTAGAGCACATGACATTCACTATCTCTTGTCTTCCTATTAAGATGCTTTCTTCTGGAAATGAAAATTTTAGAATCAGTGTCTAATTTTGAGAAATGCAGAGTCAGCTTCAGTGTACATAGAGACTCTTCTAGGAGTATGACCAAATCATCCCCTTGAGGAGCATGAAAAGTAATGGGCATCTTGGGCTTCCCTGGTGGCTCAGATGGTAGAGCCTGCCTACAATGCTAGAGACCTGGGTTCCATCCCTGGGTCGGGAAGAGCCCCTGATGAAAGGAATGGCTTTCCACTCCAGTATTCTTGCCTGGAGAATCCCATGGACAGAGGAGCCTGGTGGGCTACAGTCATAGAGATTGCAAAGAGTTGGACATAACTGAGCAACTAAACTTTTACTTTCACTTTCAATGGGTATCTTAGATAAGGGAAGAATTAAAAGTTAAAAAAAAAAAAAAGAAAAAGCACCAGGTAGAACTAGTAATTCTCTCCTCTGTAATCCTAAGGCAAAGGATAAGGACGTTTCCTGTCACTGAGCACCTACTGAGAGAAAAACACACTTCTAACTCTTTCACATATATTCTCATGGACTCCTCTGAGCCGCCATGTAGGGTGAATGGCACTGTAGTGTGTATTTCATAGATGAGAATATTGAGGTGCAGAGAGGTTAATCTCATTCAACTAGTTAATCTCATTCAACTAGTTAAAGGTCTGAGTTTGAGTCCAAAAAGATCTCTAAAGTTAATACCCTTTCCTCTAATCACACTGCTTACATTCTTTATTGTTCTTTTATATTTGTTTCTATTAAAAAAAAAACAAACTTTCTCAACCAACTTAAGTCTCCATTGTTGGATGAATTCTTGAGAGTCACCCAGGTTTTCACATCTTAGTGCTCATCAAATACAATACAGTCAGTATTCAGTATTACTGACTGCCATACGGTTGGTCTTTACAAGTATTTGTTAAATAGATAGCAAAATTGAAAACATCATCCTTCATTCGCTTAGCAGAAGTGGTGGAATGGCATACCTGTCAAAGCATTTAGATGTTCTGAAGGTCATTGTTAAGTAAATGTGTGCTTCTAGTTCTGCTGAAATGACAAGGTTTATGTGAATGACACTAAAGATGTCAACATGTATAAAAGCTGCTTTTTTTCTGTCTAATTGAATCCCTTTACCAAAAACTCTAGTTCTTTTTTAAACATACATTACTGTAAAACCCCAGTTCTTCAGGTATGTGGTCAGACATAGTGTTTGTCTAGAACATGGGAAAAATATTAATATAAAAATATGTGTTTCAAAGAAAATCATTTACATATACCTAGAAGGAAAGTTATGACCAACCTAGATAGCATATTCAAAAGCAGAGACATTACTTTGCCAACAAAGGTCCGTCTAGTCAATGCTGTTGTTTTTCCAGTGGTCATGTATGGATGTGAAAGTTGGACTGTGAAGAAAGCTGAAGAATTGATGCTTTTGAACTGTGGTGTTGGAGAAGACTCTTGAGAGTCCCTTGGACTGCAAGGAGATCCAACCAGTCCATTCTAAAGGAGATCAACCCTGAGTGTTCTTTGGAAGGAATGCTAAAGCTGAAACTCCAGGACTTTGGCCACCTCATGCGAAAAGTTGACTCATTGGAAAAGATTCTGATGCTGGGAGGGATTGGGGGCAGGAGGAGAAGGGGACGACCGAGGATGAGATGGCTGGATGGCATCACGGACTCGATGGACGTGAGTTTGAATGAACTCTGGGAGTTGGTGATGGACAGGGAGGCCTGGCGTGCTGTGATCCATGGGGTCGCAAAGAGTTGGACACGACTGAGTGACTGAACTGAACTGAACTGCACTGATGTGGTGTGTGCTTTTCTTATTGTGCAAATGGAATATATCAACTGTAATTAGAAGATCTAAAAAAGTAGTGATCAAATCCTTTAGGTAAATTATTTTTATGTTAGGAAATGTGTTGTAATTATTCAAATTTAAAAAAATTTAATTGATTATTAGTTTCTAGCCCTGATTGATATTAACATGGGCATTGCCAAAGCATTTTGTCTTATTATTATTATTTATTTTTGATTGTGATGGATCTTCATTACTGCCTGNAAAAAAAAAAAAAGAAAAAGCACCAGGTAGAACTAGTAATTCTCTCCTCTGTAATCCTAAGGCAAAGGATAAGGACGTTTCCTGTCACTGAGCACCTACTGAGAGAAAAACACACTTCTAACTCTTTCACATATATTCTCATGGACTCCTCTGAGCCGCCATGTAGGGTGAATGGCACTGTAGTGTGTATTTCATAGATGAGAATATTGAGGTGCAGAGAGGTTAATCTCATTCAACTAGTTAATCTCATTCAACTAGTTAAAGGTCTGAGTTTGAGTCCAAAAAGATCTCTAAAGTTAATACCCTTTCCTCTAATCACACTGCTTACATTCTTTATTGTTCTTTTATATTTGTTTCTATTAAAAAAAAAACAAACTTTCTCAACCAACTTAAGTCTCCATTGTTGGATGAATTCTTGAGAGTCACCCAGGTTTTCACATCTTAGTGCTCATCAAATACAATACAGTCAGTATTCAGTATTACTGACTGCCATACGGTTGGTCTTTACAAGTATTTGTTAAATAGATAGCAAAATTGAAAACATCATCCTTCATTCGCTTAGCAGAAGTGGTGGAATGGCATACCTGTCAAAGCATTTAGATGTTCTGAAGGTCATTGTTAAGTAAATGTGTGCTTCTAGTTCTGCTGAAATGACAAGGTTTATGTGAATGACACTAAAGATGTCAACATGTATAAAAGCTGCTTTTTTTCTGTCTAATTGAATCCCTTTACCAAAAACTCTAGTTCTTTTTTAAACATACATTACTGTAAAACCCCAGTTCTTCAGGTATGTGGTCAGACATAGTGTTTGTCTAGAACATGGGAAAAATATTAATATAAAAATATGTGTTTCAAAGAAAATCATTTACATATACCTAGAAGGAAAGTTATGACCAACCTAGATAGCATATTCAAAAGCAGAGACATTACTTTGCCAACAAAGGTCCGTCTAGTCAATGCTGTTGTTTTTCCAGTGGTCATGTATGGATGTGAAAGTTGGACTGTGAAGAAAGCTGAAGAATTGATGCTTTTGAACTGTGGTGTTGGAGAAGACTCTTGAGAGTCCCTTGGACTGCAAGGAGATCCAACCAGTCCATTCTAAAGGAGATCAACCCTGAGTGTTCTTTGGAAGGAATGCTAAAGCTGAAACTCCAGGACTTTGGCCACCTCATGCGAAAAGTTGACTCATTGGAAAAGATTCTGATGCTGGGAGGGATTGGGGGCAGGAGGAGAAGGGGACGACCGAGGATGAGATGGCTGGATGGCATCACGGACTCGATGGACGTGAGTTTGAATGAACTCTGGGAGTTGGTGATGGACAGGGAGGCCTGGCGTGCTGTGATCCATGGGGTCGCAAAGAGTTGGACACGACTGAGTGACTGAACTGAACTGAACTGCACTGATGTGGTGTGTGCTTTTCTTATTGTGCAAATGGAATATATCAACTGTAATTAGAAGATCTAAAAAAGTAGTGATCAAATCCTTTAGGTAAATTATTTTTATGTTAGGAAATGTGTTGTAATTATTCAAATTTAAAAAAATTTAATTGATTATTAGTTTCTAGCCCTGATTGATATTAACATGGGCATTGCCAAAGCATTTTGTCTTATTATTATTATTTATTTTTGATTGTGATGGATCTTCATTACTGCCTGGGCTTTTCTTTAGTAGTGAGGGCTACTTTCTAGTTGTAGTGAGAGGGCTTCTTGTTGCAGTGACCTCTCTTGTTTCAGAACATGAACTCCAGGGCACATGGGCTCAAGTTGTGGCTTGTGGCCTCAGTAGTTGTGGCTCCTGGGCTCTGGAGTGCAGGCTCAGTAGTTGTGGCAGACAGGCTTAGTTGCTCCATTGCATGTGGGATCTTCCCGAATGAGAGATTGAACCCATGTCTCCTCATGGGCAGGTGGATTCTTTATTACTGAACCACTAGGGAAGCCCCAAACATTTTGTTTATGTGCCTGATCTCTTTTCATAAACTCCTGTTGGGCAGGAACTGGCTATTCATCATCATAGGCCTGCAGGTGGTTAATGAGTCAATTTCTATTTTACTATACCATTGCATGGGAATAAGGATGCAAATTGTGATGTAATTGGAAAAAGCATCATGCCGGGACTGGAAACTCTAGCTCCAGATCGTCTCCTAAATGTCTCTTGACTTTGAGTTCCTGATAAAATCATGGCATTTCAGAAGTTATGTAAAGTTTTTTTCTCCCCTTCTGAAAGTTATATTCTATTGACATAGATAGACACAAGCCTAAGAATCATCTTCCCTATTAATAGAATACACTGCTGCAATTTTGGACCAAACCATAACCTCTGACCAAAATGTGCATCGTTTGAAATGAACTCTATTCAGTGAGAGTTAAAAATAATACTGTGAAGAAGGTTGAAAGCATGCCTGATATACTTATTTTTTTTCAATGTATTGTTTTTGAAGGAAAATCGTGTTGCTAGTTTTGTTTTAATCAGAAGATGTCAGAGTTTAAAGATCTTTACTCTTGTATAGAGATATGACTAACAGATCAGTGATTCCCTAACAGGGACTCTCTTGATGATGCTGTCTCTCTTTGAAAATGATTCCAGTTTTTTTCTGAATGTGTCATAGATGGATCACTATCATGAGGGTAAAACCTCTGCTTCCATCACAAATTAAAAAGCAAAACTACTTTTGTGTGAATATTAATTAAAATGATGATAAAGATGAGCAGTTTATTTATATTACTTTAAAAATTGTATTCTTTACCAAAACATCTTGAAATCCAAGAAGAACAGTTATTCTAAAATTATTAAGAATAGATATTAACAAACAGAACACCCATTTTCTTGACTCTCTTAAAAAGCAAATGTAAAATAAATACTGTATATTGCTTAAGATCAGTTCTTTTGAACATATTCAGAAATAGGAACACTTTGGACTTAAATACAAAAAGTAAAAATAAACAGATGAAATAATAATTAAATTGTGCTTTATATGTATTTTATTGTGCATTTTCATATGACAGTAGATTGCAAATGGGCTTCGCAGGTGCTCAGATAATAATCTGTCTGCAGTGCAAGAAATGGAGGCTCAATCCCTGGGTCTGAAAGATCCTCTGGAGAAGGGAATGGCAACCCACTCTAGTATCTTTGCCTGGAAAATCCCATAGACTGAGAAGCCTGGTGGGCTACAGTCTGTGGGGTTGTAAAGTTGGACACAACTGAGCAAAGGAGCCCACACACAGATTGCAAATATCTCTTTATGCCAGTAAACATCAAGAAATATTGTACTTTTAATGGCTACATATATCTTCGTGTAACAAACATAATTATTTCTTGGACATTTATGGTTATTTCCATTTTAATTTTTTAAGCAATTCCATAATGGAATATGTATACACTCATAAGCATTCATGCACATACAGCTTTGTGAACTTTTCAGATTATTTCCTTAGGATAAATTCCTACAGGTAAATTTGTGGGATTGATAGGTATTCAATGTGTTTTATATTTTAAAAAATAACTAATTTTAGGCTTACAGAAATTTGGCAAAATAATACAGAGATTTCCCCCAACACACTCCAGCAAGCTTCTTTTAATGTAACAATCATAGAACAATGATCAAAACCAGGATTTTATATTAGTATGACACTATTATCTAAACTGCAGACCTTATATCAACCTCCAATTTTCTCTGTCTTTTTTTTTTTTCTTCTTCTTTTTTTTTTTTTTTCCTTCTGTACCAGGATCTTATATAGGTTCTCTATATATATAGGTTCTCTATATATTTGGATTCAGTTGCTTTTTCTCTTGAGTCTCTGATAGTTCCTCAGAGTTTTCTTTTCTTTCATGATCTTGACACTTTTGAAGAATACCAGTTAGTTTTTCTGGAGAATGTTCTACAATTTTTGATTCAAAAGAGGTTATGCATTCTGGGCAAGAACTGCATCTTTCACAATGCCTGGCACTTAGGGCTTTGTGATGTGGACGTGTTTTATCACTGGTAATATTACCAACCTTGAACACATGGACAAGATGGCATCTGCTGGGCTTCTCTACTGTGAAATTGGTATGTTTCCCCTGGCAACAGATAAGTCCCCTGGAGGAGATACTTTGAGACCACTGAAATGTCCTGCTTCTCTTTACCATATCATCACTAATTTTTGAATCTGTGAGTGGATCTTGTCTGTCTGCATCATTGCTGTGGCATTTACCTAATGGTTATTTTTCTGTTTCCTTTTCCTCTTCATTGTTGCTATACTTTTTAAATGACTTGTTTTTAATTATGGGATATTTCAAAAATGAAATATTCAGAAAACAATAAAGCAGATACCCATGCACTGCCTCAACTTGATTTAATCGGATGGTAACATTTAGCACATTAACATTAGATCTCTTAGCTTTGCATATAATTTTTTTGTTTTGATATTTCTTTAGAAATAAAGAATAGATATACTATAGCTAAATTCACTCAGACTATCCTTTCATTCTCCTTCTCTCTCTAGGAAGTTGGCATTTATTAATCGCAGTCATTTTTAATCATATACATGCATATGTATTTGACCATAAATACTATAAAATATTGTACATTTCAATTTTATATCTAAATCCTGTTATACATATAAAACCAAATTTACTTTCCATACTTTTTATCTTTCAACATTAACATTTTGTCTTTCAGATTTATCAGTGTTAATGCATATAGACCTAGCCCATTTATGTTAGCTGAGTCGATAATATTCCACCTGTTCAAGGAAATGCGTTTAAGATTCAATATTAATTTGGCACATTTATTGAGCAACTACTGTGGGGACTAAGAAATGTTTTGTTCTCTGACTTTAAAGTGGATTCCTTAAAGAGAAAGAAGATTTATATTTTAGTACAGATATTGTAGCATCATCTGTAATAGCAAAAACATGGGACCATGAAAACTAAATATTATATTGTCATAAAAACATATAAAATGTAAGGTGATTGTTGTGTTAAGTTGATGGGGGAGTCCTTTCCCAGTGCAAATGTATATCAAATCATCACATTACACACTTTAAATAACTTACGATTTTTGTCAATTCACCTCAGTAAAGCAGAAAAATAATGTTATATCTCATTCATTTATTTATGTAGTCTATAAATGTGTATTTATCATATGTTGTAGGTACTAGGGATGCAATGTGCTTTCCTTAAGAAGCTTACAGTCTAGAAGGAAAATATAGACCTGAATATAATTGAGTATAATTAAGTGAATAGTAATATAATTGTCTAAAGACTGTAATTGGATTTTTTCCAGATTATCTTGAATTCAGAAAGTAGGCAGTAATCATCAAATTTTCCTTGTGGAGAACCTAACTAGATTTTATGCAAGTGATAGTTCTCAAATATAAGAGGGCATTTGTCACTTTGGTTGAGATTTCAAAGAAAAAATAAAAGATGTTAGCAGAAGTAATGAACAGGGAAACATCCAGCTAAATTAAAGACACATAAAGACACACAGTCAAAGGCTTTTGCATAGTCAGTGGAGCAAAAATAGATGTTTTTTTCCTGGAATTCCCTTGTTTCTCTATGATCCAACTAATATGACAATTTGATCTCTGGTTCGTCTGCCTTTTCTAAGCCCAGCTTGTACATTTGGAAGTTCACATATGGGTATGTTGAATGGGAGGTAGGGTAGTGGGAAGGCTGGGATGAAGTGAAGAAATAATCTTGAATTGCAACATGTGGGGGGCACTCCACAGAAAGAGAGAGGCAGTGGAACTTTCCTCAGCAAAGCCAAGAGGTCCCGCAGAGAGGTGAGCCTGCTGTCCACCAACCCAGCCCCCTGGCGAGCAAGAGACAGAGGGGACAGGGGTTCTGTCTGAGCAGTTCTGCTTTATTGCCATAAGCTCCTGGCTTATAAAGGCAAGCAGGGAGGTTTTGAAAGGGACTTTCCATAGTTGCACCAATCACGTTAAAGGTCAGCCTTCAGTTGCACCAATCACGTTAAAGGTCAAATCGTCATGTGCCTTCATTATAACAGGAGTCCATGGCGACCACGCCCTGTCCATGAGCATGGAAATCAAGAGAGCCAATCAAAAACTTTGACAAACAACGTAGACCACGCCCCCACTCCTTCCTGCAGGCGCCATCTTAGCTTCCGACGGCAAAGCTAGCCCTTCTTTTTTAAGGTTTCCCATTTAGGCCCCACAGCAACACACGTAGAAATGGTACCTGAAAGAGACTTTCAGTTATTGTAGTTTCCACATGTTCTGTAACTATGTGTCCCATCAAGAAAGACAAATCTGGGTGAAACCCTGACTTGGACTTCTTTTTGTGGTATTCCTGTGAACAATTCACTTTCTCACTTTAAAAAAAAATCTTTAATATAGACTCTGGGAGTTAGTGATGGAAAGGGAGGCCTGATGTGCTGCAGTTCAAGGGGTTGCAAAGAGTTGGACATGACTGGGCAACTGAACTGAACTGAGCTGATAGACATATTAATGCTTAATTCAAAAAAATGCTAGGAGCATGTAATAATTCTGGCTAAACTCCATACATGGCCTATAGTGTTGTTGTTTTTCAGTCACTAAGTAGTGTCTGACTCTTTGTGATCCCATGGACTGCCACACAAAAGGCACCTGTCCTTTTCTATGTCCCGTAGTTTGAACAGATTCATGTGCTTTGAGTCAGTGATGCTATCTAACCATTCCATCCTCTTCTGCCCACTTCTTTTGCTTTCAATCTTTCCCAGAATCAGGGTCTTTTCTAAGGCTCTTCACATCAGGTGGCCAAAGTATTGGAGCTTCAGCTTCAGCATCAGTTTTTCCAGTGAATATTCAGGGTTGATTTTCCTTTGGGATTAACTGGTTTGATCTCCTTGCAGTCCAAGGGACTTTCAAGAGTATTATCCAGTAACACAATTCAAAAGCATCAATTTTTGGCGCTCAGCCTTCTTTATGGTCCAACTCTTACACCTGTACATTACAACAAATGAAACCATAGCTTTGACTATATGAACCATTGTCGTCTAAGTGATGTCTCTGTTTTTCAATATGCTGTTTAGGATCATCATAGCTTTCCTTCTAAGGGGCAAGCATATTTAATTTCACTGTTGCAGTTGCCATCCACAGTGATTTTGGAGCCCAAGAAAATAAAATGTGTCACTGCTTCTACTTTTTCCCTTTCTACTTGCTGCCATGAAGTGATGAGACCAGATGCCATGATCTTAGTTTTTTGAATGTTGAATTTTTAACCAGGTTTTTCACTCTCCTCTTTTATCCTCATTAGGAGGCTCTTTAGTTCCTCTTCACTTTCTACTATTAGGGTGGTATCATCTGCATATCTAAGGTTGTTGATGTTTCTCCCAGCAATCTAGTTTCTAGCTTGTGTTTCACCTAGCCTGACATTTCGCATGATGTACTCTGCATATAAGTTACATAAGCAGGGTGATATACAGCCTTGTTGTACTCCTTTCCCCATTATTCCATGTCAGGTTCTAACTGTTGTTTCTTGACCTGCATGCAGGTTTCTCAGGAGACAGGTAAGGTGGTTGTATTCCTATCTCTGTAAGAATTTTCCAGTTTCTTGTGATTCACACAGTCAAAGGTTTTTGCATAGTCAATGAAGCAGAAGTCAATGTTTTCCTGGAATTCCCTTGCTTTCTGTATGATCCAGTGAATGTTGATCTCTGGTCCTCTGCCTTTTTTAAACCCAGCTTGTACATCTGGAAGATCTCAGTTCATATACTGCTAAAGCCTAGCTTGAAGGATTTTGAACATAACCTTACCAGCGTGTGAAACGAATGCAATTGTGCAGTAGTTTGAACATTCTTTTCATTGTGTTTCTTTGGGATTGGAATGAACACTGATTTTTTTCAGTCCTGTGGCCACTGCTGAGTTTTCCAAATTTGCTGGCATATTGAGTGCAGCACTCCATCAACATCATCTTCTAGGATTTTAAATAGCTCAGCTGGAATTCCTTCACTTCCACTAGCTTTGTATGTAGTAACGCTTCTTAAGGCCCACTTCACTTCACACTCTAGGATGTAAGGCTCTAGGTGGTTATGTGGGTCATTAAGAACTTTTTTCTATAATTCTTCTGTCTATTCTTGTTGCTGCTGCTGCTAAGTCGCTTCAGTTGTGTTCAACTCTGTGCGACCCCATAGACGGCAGCCCACCAGGCTCCCCTGTCCCTGGGATTCTCCAGGCAAGAACACTGGAGTGGGTTGCCATTTCCTTCGCCAGTGCAGGAAAGTAAAAAGTGAAAGCAAAGTCGCTCAGTCGTGTCCAACCCTCAGCGACCCCATGGACTGCATCCTTCCAGGCTCCTCCGTCCATGGGATTTTTCCAGGCAAGAGTACTGGAGTGAGGTGCCATTAAATTCTGTCCTTTATCCTCCTTCAGATCAGAGTCTTATAATGGCTAAGGGTTTTGAGTAACTTATGAAGCTATGAGCCATCCCATGCAGGGCCACCCAAGACAGATGGGTCATAGTGAAGAGTTCTAACAAAATGTGATCCATTGGAGGAGGAGAGGGCAAACCACTCTATTCTTGCCACAAGAACCACACGAACAATATGAAAAGGCAAAAAGAGTTGACACTGAAAGATGGCAGGGGTCCAATATGCTACTGGGGAAGATCAGAGGGTGAAAACTAATAGCTCCAGAAAGAATGAAGAAGCTGGGCCAAAGTGGAAACAACATTCAGTTATAGGTGTGTCTGGTAGTGAAAGTAAGTTCAACACTGTAAAAAACAATATTGCATAGGGACCTGGAATATTAAGTCCATGAATCAAATTGGACATGGTCAAGCAGGAGATGAAAAGAGTGAACATTGATATCTTAGGAATCAGTAAGCTAAAATGGACAGGAATAGGTGAATTTAATTCAAATAACCATTGTCTCTACTACTATGGGCAAGAATACCTTAGAAGAAATGGAATAGCCCTCATAGTCAACAAAAGAGTCCCAAATGCAGCACTTGGATGCAGTCTCAAAAATGACAGAATGCTCTCACTTTTGTTCTAAGGCAAACTATTCAAGTCGCAATAATCCAAGTCTATGCCCCAAGCACTAATGCTGAAGAAGCTGAAGTTGACTGATTTTTATGAAGACCTACAACACCTTCTAGAATTCATGCCAAACAAGATGTCCTTTTCATCATAGGGGGTTGGAATGCAAAAGTAGGAAGTCAAGAGATACCCAGAATAACAGGCAAGTTTGGCCTTGAAGTACAAATTGAAGCAGGACAAAGGCTAACAGAGGTTTGTTAAGAGAACACACTGGCCATAGAAAACTCTCTTTCCCAGCAACCCAAGAAATATCTCTACACCTGGACATCACCAGATGGGAAATACCAAAATCAGATTGATTATATTGCTTGCAGCCAAAGATGGAGAAGCTCTGTGCAGTCAGCAAAAGCAAGACCTGGAAGTGTCGGTGGCTGAGATCATCAGCTCCTTGTTGCAAAATTCAGGTTTAAATTGAAGAAAGTAGGAAAAACCTCTAGCCCATTCAGGTATGACCTAAATAAAATCCTTTATGATTATACAGTGGAGATGACAAGTAGATTCAAGGGATTAGATCTGAGAGACAAGAATGCCTGAAGAACTATGAATGGAGGTTTATAACATTGTGTAGGAGGCAGTGACCAAAACCATCCAAAGAAAAAGAAATGCAAGAAGTCAAAGTGGTTGTCTTATGGGGTTTTACAGATAGCTGAGGAAAAAAGATAAGTAAAAGGCAAGGAAGAAACAATAACCCTGTATACGAGACAGCAAAAGAGACACAGATGTATAGAACAGTCTTTTGGACTCTGTGGGAGAGGGTGAGGGTGGGATGATTTGGGAGAATGGCATTGAAACATGTATAATATCATATATGTAAGAGTTGCCAGTCGAGGTTCGATGCATGATAATGGATGCTTGGGGCTGGTGCACTGAGATGACCCAGAGGGATGGTACAGGGAGGGAGGAGAGAGGGAGGTTCAGGATGGGGAACACGTGTATACCTGTGGCGTATTCATGTTGATGTATGGCAAAACCAATACAATATTGTAAAGTAATTAACCTCCAATTAAAATAAATAAATTTATATTAGAAAAAAAGAAAGGGTAAGATACTCCCAACTGAATGCAGAGTTGTAGAGAATAGCAAGGAGAGATAAGAAGGCCTTCTTAAATGAACAAAGCAAAGAAATGGAGGAAAACAATAGATTTGGAAAGACTAGAGATCTTTTCTAGAAAACTGGAGATATGAAGAGAATGGTCTAGTTTATCATAAATATTAAAGCTATCATTGCTGTATTTTTGTGCTATGTTTATTTTTTCCTTATAAACATTGTTGTTTCCTAGATGTTTCCTAGAAACACTTGTCATTTTAAGTAGTAAAGTAGAATTACATGTCTTTATTAAAAATAGGGATGGGATAATTTTTTCTTCATTTTAGTTTAGTTGAGGGAAATGAGTACATTCTCTTTTTTCTATTCATTAACTTGTGTATTTATCTTTTTTCTTATACAATACAATGTTATCAACTCTAGTTACTGTGTTATTCCTTGAAGCTTTAGACCTCATTCATCATAAGCTGCAAGTTTGTAAACTTTAATCAACTTTTTCCTAATTCCTTCACCTCCAACCCCAGGCAACTACTTTTTACTCTCTCTGAGTTTGACTAATTTTTTTTTTTAAGATTCCACTTATAAATGACATCATGCAGTATTTCTCTTTCTGTCTGGTTTATTTCACTTAGTATAACATCCTCAGGACCCATTCATGTTGTCAAAAATAGGGAAAATTCCTTCTTTCTCATGGCTGAATAATATCCTGTTATATCTATATATATTACATTTTCTTTAGCCTTTCATCAGTTGATGGACACAAGTTGTTTCCCTGTCTTGGGTACTATGAGTAATGCTGTAATGAACATTGGAATGCAGATATCTCTTTCATATCCTGTTTTCATTTCTTTTGGATATATACCCTAAAGTAGGATTGCTGGATCATATGGTAGTTCTATTTTTATTTTTTGAGGAACCTCCTTTCTGATTTCTGTAGTGGCTGCACCAATTTGCATTCTCAAAATGATTGTGTTTTTAATTTAAGAAAGAACAGTGTGGTGGCAGTTTGAGGAGTGACTTGAAGGGTCTTAAGAGGCAGTAAGACTTCTTACAAAGGTGTTACATTTGTCATTGTGTAGAGGGTAATATGGTGCAATCTTTTAATGTATTGTTTGTATTAGTTTCCTAGGGATGTTGTAACAAAGTACCATAAACTGGGTGGTTTAGAACAACAGAACTTAATTTTCTCACAGTTCTAGAGTTCAGAAATCTGAAATCAAGGTGCCAGCAAGGCTGTACTCCTTCTGAAGGAGTGCCAGAATCTGGTGGGTTTTGGTTTGTGGCAGTATCACCCCAGTCTTCTTACATCAGTCTCCCTGCGTGAATGTCTATTCTTCAAATGCCTCCTTTTTATAAAGACACCAGTCATATTGGATTGGGGCCCATCCTGCTCTAGTACGATTTCCTCTTAAATATGTCTGCAACTATCCTATTTCCAGCTATGATTGCATTTTAAGGTGCTGTGGATGAGAACTGGAACTTGCAAATTTAGGAGGGACACAATTCAATAGACAGTATGGTTCTTTCTGACTTCAGGGTCACATAGTTCTTTCTAGGTATTTCCTAGCATTGTGGTAATGATAGAGATAATTCAAAGCTACTTTATAGTTATAATGTCAGTTTTGTAATAGAGCCAGTTGCCATCAATGCTAATCAGAAACAAACCTCACCATTCAAATACTGGGCAAACGTGGGTTGGTGCCTGTAATTACTTCTTAATTATGCTTCCATTTGTGGATCAGGCAGTTTAAAATTATTGAGTGATAATCAGGTTTCAACAAAGCAAAGTATAAAATGTTTACAATATAATTAAAGCTATGTAAGAAATATTCATGTATGTGCATGTCTGAAATTTAACATACTAAAAATAAATGTGAGTTTTGTTATGATGGTAAAATTATGATATTTTTCCCCCAAATTGTTCTTAAATTGATTTATCCTATAAAGAAAGAGAAAGCAGATGAATCCAAAACATAAGCTGATTTATTAAAACTTATTGCTATTACCTTAGATCTTGATTTCCATGCAATTTGAAAATGATCATTACTATTCTGAACACACAGAAGCTTAGTAAATGCTTGGTGCCTTGATGTGATTATTAATACCACACACAGCTCAGACATGACATGGAAAGTGACTAGAGGTGGTGAATTGTTTTACAACAGACATTCTATTTTTATTTTAACTATTGACCCATTTCTTGAGGTTGAGAGGGATAATGTTTAACTCAGTTTCATTTTAACTTAGAGTAAGGAAGAAAAAGTGATGATCATCTTATTTATTTACAGAAGGATTATAAAGTATCATGCTAGTCTTTTCTTTCTAGCAAATGTAATTTTGGATGCCATATAAAAGTGCACTGCTTTCAAGTGTGATGAAATGAGAAATAGAAGTGTGCCATTTTTTGATTATGAGTTAATGGTGATATTTTCAGAAATTCGGTAAGTAGCTCAGTTTAAAAATGGACAAAGTTCATGAAGTTATTTTGAGAACAAAATGTCATTACCAAAGGTGTACTTTTTCATATATTTAACTAATAAATAGTTCAGAAAGTCCCTTGCAAATTTATCAAAATGTCATCTTCAGGTACTGGGTTGGAAAATTAGTAACTAGTGGAGTGTGTGACTGCTGAAAGGTGTCATATAGGCAGGGGCCTATGAGTTTTTAGCTTCTGGCATAAAGCAAAGATGTTAATCATCACTGTTGAGATTCAAAATGTCAGAAGTTCTTAGCATAAAAAATAAAGGCTAAAAGTTAAGTATCTATGGTAGTGTATATCCCAGTGTGCAAAAAGGAAACAGAGTGCTAAAAGAGTACTCAACTAATTATTTGAGTACTTAAAATAATACTCAAATTCCAATGACTAAGAATGACACAGATAGCAAATGCCTTTATAGTATATAATGGCATATTCCTTAATTTTGTTCTTATAAGATGATATGCCTTGGCTTTTAATTATATAAGCAGGCAGAGCGATGGTTAGTGCATTCTTCACACATATATCATTTATCCTTAGATGCATATGTGGCTATTCATATGTTTGGGAAAATATAATTTTGCTTTCTTAACAAAATTCTTAGCAAATGGAAAAAGATGTCTAAAATATTTAATGAAATGATATAGGAATGATATAGGAACATACTTTAGCATGTTTATTCACTTGGAAGAGAGAAGACCTAGATAGGAAATGACTTATACTTTAATATACCTGCAACACTATTTCTCCTGACACTTTATATTAGGCTTTTTGTTCAACTTCCTAACACTTTCACAGTGACTTTACTCATTTGGTCCTTCTCAGGATGCAGATGGAGTCAGTACCTCATCCCACTTGACAGGTGAGGTAAAGAAACTGGCCCTCTGGTATTTCTAGTGTCTGACCCAAGGGCAAACACATGCTAATGCTTGAAAGATCTGGGACAAGAACTTGGGTCTTCTACAGGTCAGGGGTCCACTAACAAAGTATTGTAGGTAAGATGATTTATTTAAGTGGAGAATAAGGATTTAAGGCTGAGAAGAGTTAAAGCAGAAAGGAATAGCTTATTTGTAGTCATGAAGCTATACTACTCTTTAAGGTTTGAGCAGAGTAACACTTGGGGTTTATATGCTACCTTTCCTTCAAAGAGAATACAAGAATATTTCAAGTGCTATTAATCTATACCTGTGAGATAGNGTTTACAATATAATTAAAGCTATGTAAGAAATATTCATGTATGTGCATGTCTGAAATTTAACATACTAAAAATAAATGTGAGTTTTGTTATGATGGTAAAATTATGATATTTTTCCCCCAAATTGTTCTTAAATTGATTTATCCTATAAAGAAAGAGAAAGCAGATGAATCCAAAACATAAGCTGATTTATTAAAACTTATTGCTATTACCTTAGATCTTGATTTCCATGCAATTTGAAAATGATCATTACTATTCTGAACACACAGAAGCTTAGTAAATGCTTGGTGCCTTGATGTGATTATTAATACCACACACAGCTCAGACATGACATGGAAAGTGACTAGAGGTGGTGAATTGTTTTACAACAGACATTCTATTTTTATTTTAACTATTGACCCATTTCTTGAGGTTGAGAGGGATAATGTTTAACTCAGTTTCATTTTAACTTAGAGTAAGGAAGAAAAAGTGATGATCATCTTATTTATTTACAGAAGGATTATAAAGTATCATGCTAGTCTTTTCTTTCTAGCAAATGTAATTTTGGATGCCATATAAAAGTGCACTGCTTTCAAGTGTGATGAAATGAGAAATAGAAGTGTGCCATTTTTTGATTATGAGTTAATGGTGATATTTTCAGAAATTCGGTAAGTAGCTCAGTTTAAAAATGGACAAAGTTCATGAAGTTATTTTGAGAACAAAATGTCATTACCAAAGGTGTACTTTTTCATATATTTAACTAATAAATAGTTCAGAAAGTCCCTTGCAAATTTATCAAAATGTCATCTTCAGGTACTGGGTTGGAAAATTAGTAACTAGTGGAGTGTGTGACTGCTGAAAGGTGTCATATAGGCAGGGGCCTATGAGTTTTTAGCTTCTGGCATAAAGCAAAGATGTTAATCATCACTGTTGAGATTCAAAATGTCAGAAGTTCTTAGCATAAAAAATAAAGGCTAAAAGTTAAGTATCTATGGTAGTGTATATCCCAGTGTGCAAAAAGGAAACAGAGTGCTAAAAGAGTACTCAACTAATTATTTGAGTACTTAAAATAATACTCAAATTCCAATGACTAAGAATGACACAGATAGCAAATGCCTTTATAGTATATAATGGCATATTCCTTAATTTTGTTCTTATAAGATGATATGCCTTGGCTTTTAATTATATAAGCAGGCAGAGCGATGGTTAGTGCATTCTTCACACATATATCATTTATCCTTAGATGCATATGTGGCTATTCATATGTTTGGGAAAATATAATTTTGCTTTCTTAACAAAATTCTTAGCAAATGGAAAAAGATGTCTAAAATATTTAATGAAATGATATAGGAATGATATAGGAACATACTTTAGCATGTTTATTCACTTGGAAGAGAGAAGACCTAGATAGGAAATGACTTATACTTTAATATACCTGCAACACTATTTCTCCTGACACTTTATATTAGGCTTTTTGTTCAACTTCCTAACACTTTCACAGTGACTTTACTCATTTGGTCCTTCTCAGGATGCAGATGGAGTCAGTACCTCATCCCACTTGACAGGTGAGGTAAAGAAACTGGCCCTCTGGTATTTCTAGTGTCTGACCCAAGGGCAAACACATGCTAATGCTTGAAAGATCTGGGACAAGAACTTGGGTCTTCTACAGGTCAGGGGTCCACTAACAAAGTATTGTAGGTAAGATGATTTATTTAAGTGGAGAATAAGGATTTAAGGCTGAGAAGAGTTAAAGCAGAAAGGAATAGCTTATTTGTAGTCATGAAGCTATACTACTCTTTAAGGTTTGAGCAGAGTAACACTTGGGGTTTATATGCTACCTTTCCTTCAAAGAGAATACAAGAATATTTCAAGTGCTATTAATCTATACCTGTGAGATAGCAGATGGTAACTATTAGAGTAGATAAAGATTGGCCCAAATGCTTAAGAGACCTGTATAAGATCATTGTTTACAGCATAGTCTGTTCTGACACCTAATGATTTAAAAACCCTTGGATAAAGATTAAATCCTGGTTGAATTCTCAATGGCTTTGGACATGTTTTTAATATTAAACCTCTGAGAGCCTCTGTGCTTCATCAGTACAGTGGGATGCTGGTAATATGTCTTGAAAAGAGTCGACATGAGGACTGAATGGAAGAGCACATGTAAATTGCCTAATAGAGGTCTGACCTGTTCAAAGGAGCTTACTTCTTCCCTCTCTCCTTTACCACCTGAAACACTTCTTTATAATTTCATCCTAGTTTACTTTAATCAAAAGGGAAGTGAAGTGAAAGTCTCTCAGTTGTGTCCGACTCTTTGCAACCCCAAGAACTGTAGTCCGGAGGGGGGAGCCTTTTCTAAACCTCTTTATTATTGACCTTGATACCATATTTATAATACTTAGTAGTTTTATCCCAGCCCCCCCCCCACCATCTTGCTGGGTTTTTGTGTTTTTTTTTTTTTTTAATTTTTATATTGGAGTATAGGTGCTTTTCAGTGAGGGTTAAGTTTCTGCTGTACAGCAAAGTGAATCAGCTGTATGTATACATGAAGTGAAGTGAAATGAGAGTTGCTCAGTTGTATTTAACTCTTTGCAGTTTCATGGACTGTAGCCTGCCAGACTCCTATGTCCATGGAATTCTCCAGGCAAGAATACTGGATTGGGTAGCCATTCCTTTCTCCAGAGGATCTTCCTGACCCAGGGATGGAACCTGGTCTCCCGCATTCTTTACCGTCTGAGCCACCAGGAAAGCCATTATCTGTATATCTGTATATCTGTATCTCCTTTTTTGGATTTCCTTCCCATTTAGGTCATCACAGAACATTAAGTAGAGTATCATGTGCTATACAGTAGATTCTAATTAGTTATTTAATTTGCATATAGTAGTGTGTATATATCAATCCCAGAGAAGGCAATGGCACCCCACTCCAGTACTCTTGCCTGGAAAGGCCCATGGACAGAGGAGCCTGGTAGGCTGCAGTCCATGGGGTCTCGAAGAGTCGGACACGACTGAGCGACTTCACTTTCACTTTTCACTTTCATGCACTGGAGAAGGACATGGCAACCCACTCCAGTGTTCTTGCCTGGAGAATCCCAGGGATGGGGGAGCCTGGTGGGCTGCGGTCTATGGGATCACACAGAGTCGGACACGACTAAAGTGACTTAGCAGTTCGCAGTTAGCATATATCAATCCCAATCTACCAGTTCATCCCACCCTACCCTTTCATCCCTTGGTGTCTACATGTTGTTCTTTAAGTTTGTTTCTCTGTTTCTGCTTTGCACATAGGTTCATCTGTTTCTTCAGATTTAAGTACTTATTATAATGTACCTCATTAAGCTGAATTATTTTGTTATTCTCCTTCCTGAAAAAGAGAGGTCAGTGTCACTTTATAACAACATAAATGATTATGCTCATTATTTTGGGACATTTTATTTCTTTATTTATTTATTACAAGTAAATTATTTTATTATTCATGGCACAGAAGGAAACATAAGTTCCAATTTTGCTTTGACTTTCTTTGTTGGGAGTATTTTGGAAGGAAGTAGACTTTCAGGGACTCACTGGACATTTTTCTGGTTTAGGCCTTGTCAACAAACATTTGGTTGCTCAGAGTAAGAATATTTGAAATGATTGTTTTATTTGTAAGAACTGTTATGGTATGACAGGGGAGCTGGTTTGTGGTGTATAACGGTTGATTTTTTTTAAGGACTAAATTGATATTTTGGGAACTTTTATGGATAATTCAGAGATTTCCATTATCAGTATCAAAATTTTTCCTCATGAATAATATGGAAGAACTATGCAAGACAAATGGCATTTTCTGACCCTATGAAATGCACCCCTGGATAATTGAGAAAACTAAGTTGCCAAACAACATAGAGAATCGAATTGTGAAGAATGTCTCCAAATACAGTGATTTTACTTGAGCATAATTCGTGCTAAGGCATTTCTTTGGCAATAATTAGGTTCCAGTCCTACTTAACCCCTGATGAAATCTTTAATATATGATGATGTGGTCATGTCATCCACATAGAGGAAGAGAACATCTTCCTATTTTCTTCAGTAGTATCCTGTCCATTTACTCTGAAATAGGTTCCAAGTTTTAAGATATATGTTAAGAGAGGAAGCTTTAAAATATGGCCGCTTTTTGAAATACTGGTCTGTTTTGTCAAGTTAGATACCTACTGACCATGATTTTTGTAGTAATATTAAAATGTCAATTTTTAAGAAAAAGAAAGGAGTATCAAGCTTGATACCAAGTATCTTACCTACATTATTATATTTAGTTCTTAGAATAACCCTGTAAGCTCAGTGATATTATCTCATTTTACACATGAGAAAAACTGGTACTTGGGAAATATTATTAGTATGCTGTTAATATCACACAACTAGTTAGATATTACAGTGTGATCTCTGAATACAATATCTGTTTTTGTTGTTTTTATTTTAATTATATTAAGTCACCCAATAATCATTAGTATCTAGAGATCCATATTAAGGTCATGAAGGTTTGTTTCACTTTCTGGAGTAATAACAAGTAAATGAAAAGTGTACAATATTAAAATTTTCTTTTGGCAGATTTCTATAAAAACAAAAGAAAACATAGGAACAATCAATAGTAAAATGGTCTTTTCTGAAATTTACTTATTTCCCACATGAGTTATTGGTCATTTTATCAAGCGTGTTTACCAAGACCTTATTGCATGCCAAACATTAAGCATTCACATTATTATTTTACAGATGAGGAAACTGAGGTTTAGAGAGTTTAGTTTAAATAACTTACCCAGGTCACCAGGCCTTAACTGGAAAAACTTAGCTACTTTGTTAACTACAAATGCACTTACGAGCTTTGTTTTTATCTTAGGCTGAAAAGGAAGCCTTGTAGGGAAGAAATGTGGTGTTTTGAACACATGATTCAAAGTTACAGAAAAATTTGTTGAAAATATAAGACTTTATCCTTTCAAAAATGGTGTCTGCATAAGAAACCACTATTGGGGAGTTAATTGGCACAACAGCAACTTAAGGACTGAAGCACGTTAATTGTTAAGGTAGCTTAAAATTTTTTCAGGGCAAAGACCTTTCTAATAATAATTTTTTCCCCCAAAATAAAGGTGAATATAACATGTTAAGAAAATTTAGATCGTCTCAGTTGACACAAGACATAAGCTCATAAACTTGAGGGAAATGATCCAAATTAGGCAAAAATTTCTGCCTCCAGAAATCTGTAATGGTAGTGACAGGACTCTGAGATTTATTTTTGTTGTTAAGAAACCTAATTGTTTCCATGTTTGATGAGGTTATTCAAGTTTGCTGTATTTCTTCATTTTTTACTCAAATCCATCAATCAGAATGGTAACATTATTTTTCCCAAGCTGCCCAGAAGTTTTGATTGGCAGCTATATCCTTTTAATTTGTAAAATGCATTGATTATTAAAAATGATATTTATTACTGTTTTAAAATATGAAGTTCTGGATTTAGTATAAAGGAGAGAAGCAATAAAAATGAAATCTTTGTTGATTAAATATTTGGAAACGATTGCACTGAAGTCTATGTGGATTTTTAATGAAATATTTTTATTTAGAAATGGATGAATATCAATAGAATATCCCATTTTTGTTCTTTTTTGGTCTTCAAAATAGTAGATTTTCAAAATGTCAGAATCCCAGCCTCATTTCATTGCACATGCCAGCTCAGTTTCCAGACCTGATCATTTTAATCGGTTTAGGACTTCAGGTAGCAGAAGTAAACTGAGCAATTTATTAGAGCAAATAAAGAAGCAAAAAAAGAAAGGGAAAAAAAAAAAAAAACTCTGAGAAATCCTTACATAGAAGAACTAATATGAAAGTCAAACTACAAGAAAAAAGTGGTGGTAGGTAGAGCGAGTATCACTTTACCACATAGTTTTAATTAATTGTTTTATTCTTGGCATCTGCTAAGACCTTATTAGCTATCATTTATTGATGCCAGAAACCAAGCTAGATGCTTTGTAAATATCTAACATTTCATGTTCTAAAAGATATTTGAGGTTGGTTTGTACATGAAAAATAAGAGTAAGTAACATGTATAATGTTATATAGCTTGTTGCTTGATGCAAAAATCCATGGTCTCGTCTATCGTGCCATTTTAAAATGCAGTATAATAAAAGATGTAGCAATGTTTCCATGGCGTACTACTCAGCAATAAAAAATAATGAATTGTTGATATACTAAACAAGTTTGATGAACCTCAAAAGAATAATATTGAGTGAAAAAAAAAAGCCAGTCCTAAAAGAGTACATACTATGTGCTTCTTTTTATATAACATTCTTGAAATGGCAAAGCTGTGGAAATGGGGAACAAATTAATAGTTGATAGGAGTTAGGGAGGGAGTGCCTGTGGCAAGGGGCAAGAAAGAAGTGGATATTGCTACAAAAGAATAATGCAAAGGATCTTTGTGGTGATAAAATTGTTCTGTTTCTTTTATTTATGCAATTATTACTTTATCCATTTATTTAATTTATTTAAATTTTATTTTTCTTGGCCTCTGATTTATAATGTGTTTGTGTAAGGTGTGCAGCAAAGTGATTCATGTATCAGTTCAGTGCAGTCCCTCAGTCGTGTCCGACTCTTTGCGACCCCATGGACTGCTCCATTCATATATTCATTCTTTTTTAGATTCTTTTCTCTTACAGGTTATCACACTGTCTTTGTTGATTGTCTATCTTTTATGTATTATAGTGTATGTATGTTCATCCCAAGCACCTGATTTATGCCTCCCCCCACATATTTCCCCTTTAGTAACCGTTAAGTTTGTTTTGGATATCTGTAAGATTGCTTCTTTTTGTAAATAAGTTCAGTTGTATTGTTTTTTAGAAGTTAGATTTCACATATAAGCGATGTCATGATACTGTCTTTGTCTGACTTAGTTCGCTTAGCATGACAACCGCTAGGTCCATCCATGTTGCTGTAGATTGCATTGTGTCATTCTTTTCTATGGCTGAGTAATAGTCCATTGTTATATGCACCACATCTTCTTTATCCATTCCTCTGTTGTTGGACATTTAGGTTGCTTCTGTGTCTTGGCTACTGTACATAGCACTGTGATAAAGATTGGGATACATGTATCTTCCTGTTTCTTGACACTGGTGGTGAATACATGGAACTGTACAAGTTATAAAAGTGCATATAACTACACACTCACACTGTCAATCCTCACATGTACACACACATATGCACATATATATACACACAGAAGTACAAGTAAACTGGGAAAAGCTAAATAAAGTCAGTGGGTTGTGTTGATGCCGATACCAAGTTGTGATAATGTAATACAGTATTGTAAGATGTTACTTTACTGGGTAAGAGTACAGAAGATCTCTCTGCAGTATTTCTTTCAACTGTATGTGAATCGACAATAATTTAAAATAAGAAGTTTAATTTTAAAAAGGTAGCAAAGGGAGCATAGAAAGGGAACCTTCAACAAGCTTTCAAGCTTGCTGGTCTTTCCTACTTTCTAAACAGCCAGGGAGCTAGGGTAGAATTTGATAGACTGTAAATCTGTAAAATTTCCCAAATGGAAATGGAAAAAAAGACAGCAAGACCTGGTAATGGAACCAGAGCTCTGCTATATTTCAAATGAGTGTAAATCTCATGTAAAGAATTTTAGCCAGTCCTTCCTTCCTGGACCCTGACAGTGGCCATTCAGCCCCCAATAACTGCTCAGATATACAGAATGCACAGGCTATCTGTTTTAGATAAAATGAGCTATTTTTGGCTAATAAAGATACTATGTTAAATGTATAACTGATTTTGTGTATGTAACTTGGCTATACTATTCATATACAGTTATTTATCAGAAAATACATTTAATACAAATGATATTTTTATTGTGACTATGTAGTTGCTGCATACTGTAAATGTTAAGTAAATATTCATCCTTAAGAATGCCTAAATTTTGACTTGTACATTTTAATACTCCAAACAAGGCAATTTTTTATACATTCTTCTCATTATTTGTTTTCATGTTTCTCGCCTGTCTAGATGTTGAGTCCTAGGATTGTGGGACAATTCTTCTCCATTTATTAAAATATATTTAATATTAAAGAATTAGTAGTGTTAGTATTATCTTTTACCTTGGGCATAATACCATGTAAATAGAGATACTTAATTAAGGTGTATTGAAATAATTTAAAAATGAGTAGTGAGGAGAAAAAAAGGGTGAAATAGCAGTACTCTTGCCTGGAAAATCCCATGGGCGGAGGAGCCTGGTAGGTCGGTAAGAGTCAGATACGACTGAGCGACTTGACTTTCACTTTTCACTTTCATGCATTGGAGAATGAAATGGCAACCCACTCCAGTGTTCTTGCCTGGAGAATCCCAGGGACAGGGGAGCCTGGTGGGCTGCGGTCTATGGGATCACACAGAGTTGGACACGACTGAAGTGACTTAGCAGCAGCAGCAGCAGCATGTATAACTACTCAGAGCCTGTTATTTCCAGGAAAGAAGAGGCTACAGAATCAGAGCTATAGGACCTGAGACCCAGGGGTAGAATATTTCTAAAGCCCTCAGACAGTGCTTTGTTGAGGGACCAGCCAGGACAGGATATACAGATGTCCAAACAGTTATGGACTGAAAGATAATTATCATCTGGGCCAGAAGGGTGGTCTGGAGACCTGAGATTCACCCCTAAGGATACAATAGGGAGCCAAACAGTTATAGGAATTTGTCTTTCTCCAGACCTAAAAGTAGTTCCATCTTACATCTGCTTGGAGCTAGGAACTAGAATAGATTTCTGTCATCCAGTCTAGTCCAGAAACATGTATGAAATTTAAGCTCTTCTGGGATATAATTCTATGTATTTCATATCTATTTTGTCTGTCTTCATTGCCTCATCTTCATTTTCCAGAACTTATTAATAAATTTATCATTTAAAGTCTTCAAGTGGCCCTTAAATTATTTTGGAGAGAATTTGATTTTGAATTCCTTAGCAACAGTTGTTTTTGTTTTGTTTTTAACCATGATTTCTTTACAGATAGAATTTTTGTTGTCCAGAGACCACCATATAGACTGGATAGCTTCATAACCAATATATGACACTTACACATTCTGAACATCTAGTCTTAAAAACGTGGATACAGATAGAAATAGAGATGTAAATATCTAAATACTTATATCCATGGGGAAAATATACTACTATAAATGGACCATCTCACTACCAACCAGACACTGTGTGCTAACTACTCACATAACCTTCCACAATCATACCTTTGTTGTGTATTAATGTCCACATTTGCTAGGTTCAGAAACTAAACTTTGGAAACATCAAGTAGTTGATTGAAAGAGATACAAAAATACTTGAGGTGGGATTAAATATGATGGCTGACTAGAGCCCTGTTCGTTCTGTGACATTAAGTGGCTGTTTTCAGAGAAAAAAAGGCCCAATATAATATAATTTAATTTTCAAGTGTCTACAATTTCTGGTGTAATGTTTAAAGCTTATGTTTGGTCCTGTGAGTGGAATATGTGTCATTTTCTCAGTTTTTCCCTTATCTTGCTATATGTATGTGAAAACAGTTATGATATCAGTTGTTGAAACAGTTTCTAAATTGAAATGCAATACATGCAGTCAATCTGAGTGTCCATGGGCCTTTAATGTGACAAGAGTAGTTCCTTCTCACAGCATCTCTGATATAGTCATAAAACAAACATATACTAAATGCCTACTATTTATCAGTACTTGGCACTACATACTGGGAACACTCAGAGGAATATGACATGGTTCCTCCTCTTAAGGAACTTAACTGGTGGAAGGGATATGTAAGACTTGTATAAGAACTATGTCATTAGCATTAGAAGTAACAGAAAGGCCATGGGTTGTACAAAGAAGGGAGAGCTTATCTGTGCCTAGTTATTACAGAACCATGGGGCAACTAGGACAGGCTTCAAGAAAATGATGATGCTTGAATGTGAATTAAAAGAGTAGTAATAATTATCAGGTGGACATCCTTGAGTCATTCTAAACAGAAAGATTCATGTCCTGAGATTTCAGAGGTGTCGCAATAGTTCACTGTTGCAACAGTCACTATGGATTGACTCAGAAAGTTGAGGAAGTGGCTGAAAATGAGGCTGGAGAGGTACAGTGAGGCCAGATTTATCAGGAACTTATACAGTAGCCAAAGTATTTAGTCTTCATGATGGTGGTAATGAAAGCCATTCATGAACAATTGTTTTAATCAGGAGAATGACATGATCTGATATGAATTTCAAAATAAGCACTTTTGGCAACAGCATGGAAAAAAAAAGATTTTAAAAGCATCTGGAAGCAGAATACTAGTTGAGGGGCTTAGATGTAATCCTGGGGAGAGATATGGGGGCCTTCAAATAGTTGAGAAATATAGGAGCCAATTCAACAAGAATTGAGAAGAGGGGAAGATTTTAGAGGTATTTAGAAGAACATGTTGCTTTGTGACATGTCAGAGTTGAATAGTCTCTAAAGGCTGGGTGGTTTTATGAATAGAGAGAATGTAGTAAGCGGAACAGGGTTTAGTTGGGAATTAAATAAATTTGATTGAGATATGTTGCTGAGTTTGAGAACACTCTGGAGACCACCAATTAGTTAGTACTGAGCCAGTCTGTCAATACAAAGAATTTCATTCTGCAATGTTATTCAGTCTAGATGTTAAAAATGTAGAATTAGATTTTAGAAGCAATCTAAAGTTGATAAAAGACAAGTGGATGAGTTAATTGGGATTTTTGGTAAAAGAAAAATGTGGATGACTAGGGCTAGTAAAAATGACTAAGTATAGGAAGAAACTGATAGATCAGCAGATAATACACAGATCAAGGACTCAGAGGTTCCAGGATCTCAGAAAAAATAAAGGAATGAAAGAGCTGAAAATAATTTAAAGATTTTACAGGTAGAACAATCCTCAGTCATATAATACTCTGTAGATTAGGGTTAAATGAGTGGGTTGCTGAAATAAATTGGGGATAAATTTTTTTATAGAAGAGATTAAAAAAAAACTGAGAAGCTGGGGAATAGAATACATATGTTGAAGTCACTCGAAATTATTACAGGAGTTAGATTGGAAACCAGCTCCATGTTTTAAAGTGTATATCATGTTCTATGATAAAAGTTCTTTGGAAAATAAATGCTGAAGGAACATTAATTATGATTGCCAGTAGTCAGGGAACATTCTGCTAAAGATATAATATTGGACTAATACTTGGAAGGAGTATAGGATTTTGGGTGGAGGAAAATAAAGGAAGAAGATGGAGGGAAATACTTCAGAATAACAAATATTTTGAAGCTGCAGTGAAAAGAAGATGAGGATGGAAAGACTATCTTGTCTTTAAATTATATTTTATTCTTTAGCAGGGGTATTAGTTTTGTGCTAATTTATGTGAATATATTGCAGATTTCTTAGAAATTTTATTTACATATTGGGTGCTGATAGTCACTTGTAGAATAGTAACAGCATTTATTTGAAAAAGAATATGCCATTTTAGTGATGATCACAAATATACTTTTAGTATAAATCACCACTCTTGTAGTTCTAGAAATGCCTAAAAAAATTTTTTTAAGTAAAGGTTGAAAGTTAATAGTGTAATCTTTTGATTAGTTTTAAATATAATCATTAGTTTTTAGAACAGTGTTCTCTGTGTTATGAAGGTGGTGAATTTTAAAAATTCTAAATGAAATTCATTTTAAATTCTAATTCTGTGAATGTCAAGCAGCAAGATGGATCAAGGTCATAGTCCTTGTGTTTTCTCAGTAACACCATTTTATGACTGTGATGATATTCCAGCATGAATTAGAAACATGTTAAGGGAAAATGATTGAAGGAAAGGAAGCTGGTTGACAGTCCGTCTAGACCTCTGTCATGAGGGGATATGTAAGGAAACTGAAGTAACTTTAGGGGTTGAATTATGTGTGTGTCTGTGTGTATGTATGTATATATAGATATATATTATAATTCTTGGCCCTAAAATTTTTTGATTGACTTCATATTTAAATGAATATATATATAATATATACAATGCAGATATTATGTATAATACATATTAAATATACCTACTGAATAGAGATATTTTGTATTATATATATACTATATGTATATATAAATAAAATACAAGGCTAAAGACTATTCTGAACCAAGAACTGAAACAGATGCACTCTTTCTGACACAAATTAATCAATCTGATTCCTAGGAATGAGAATTTGAGACATGGGAAACTGGGTCAGACTTTCTGTTTCAGGCTACATTAAAAAGAAAGTTAGACTAATTCATCTTAAAGATTGCCCATTTGCTTCATGTTAAAGCATATTTTTCAGGAAAATAATGTTTACCAGTAGGGATTTTAGCTACATTTTTTCATTTGTAATTTGTTAGGCTATCAAATACATGATGACAAGATTGACTGTTAACTGTATAATTTCAGACTATTCTCCAAAACATATGTAGCATTTTCCATCCTGTGAGATGAGATAAACAGAGGTTGTTTTAAATGCAGAGCACTTTTTTTTTTTTTTTAACACAACACAGTAAGGAAATAGAAACATGAAATGTTTGTTTCAAGTCAAGTTGCAAAATGACTTTATGGTCAGTGTTTGGGTATGGAGGAGGAAGAGAAGAAGATTGATGTTTTGATGGGTAATAATTGACTCTTAGCTGTTCTCCCTCTTCTAAAGGCAAGGATGAATTTGCACTGATGCTTCCTTGCTGTCATTCTAAATAACATATTTCTGTGGCTCAAGCTGTTATCAGTAATTGTAAGTAGGTATTTCTGTGACAGTCAGCCCTCTGGAGCCTGCCTGATGAATCTGTCCTTGGCCCCTTCAGCCCTCCCTGGCTGCTGTACTGGAGGTATGTCTCGCACCTCCTCCCTCTCAGGATGAGACCCACAGTCTTTTGGAACTGTTTTTATAATAAACTCCCTGAGTACGAAGCATTTGAATGCTGATTAAGCACTTGTGCTCTGGACTCAAAACTGCAGATAACTACTTATTTGATGTGTGAGGAGGCAAGTTATTTCAGCTCTCTGCACCAGAACCTGCACTGAGAATGGGAATGTTGACAGCAACCTACCTCACAGGAATGTGGTCAAGCTGAATGAGTAGGCATGGGATACCCTTAGCACAGAGCTGGTATGAGTTCAGTGAATGCTCCGTACTGTACTTACTGTGATATTTGGGAATTCATTGAATTACTACACTCAGCACCCTTATTTTTAAAAATATTTATTTATTTATTGTTTTAAATATGTTTATTTATTTTAATTGGAGCTTTTAAAAATATTTATAAAGGATTCTGAGGTTTGTAAAATGAACTGAGACTGACAGACGATGTAAGCCTCATTAAGTAGGAAACCAAGCTGTGAAGTTTGTGAGACCTGATTTGAACCTGACCTTTGCAACTCTCTTGGCTCTGTTTTTCATTTTCAAAATGGTGATAATACTCATTATAGGGTTTTGAAAGAATTAGATGGAAAGTATAAACATACCACTTCACATGGCTGACATCGTGAATTCAAGAAATGATAACTATTGCTATTATTAATACTATTTTGAAAATTTTTATTAAGTAATTCCTTTTATGAAGTCATCTCTACTCATCTCTAACAATAGCTATTACTATATATGCCATGATTTTTGAAAAGATATTTAAAAAACTGTTGCTTATACATCATTTATAAATACATGCCCTGTCTCTTATACACATNATTTTGAAAATTTTTATTAAGTAATTCCTTTTATGAAGTCATCTCTACTCATCTCTAACAATAGCTATTACTATATATGCCATGATTTTTGAAAAGATATTTAAAAAACTGTTGCTTATACATCATTTATAAATACATGCCAGCTGCATATTAATACTAAATGGAAGAAAGCAGCATTTAAATTTGTTTTTATAAAACTAACCACAAAAATGCATGCTGCCTGCATACCTTTTAAATTGCTGCCTCAGATGTCATTGAATTATGTACTAGAAAGTCATGCGTATTGAAACCTGAGGGTTATATAAAATTTAGGTATCTCTTCAGTTGAAGAAATCCACCAAAGCTTTTGTAATTTAAGGAGGTTTCTCTAGTATGAGAGAATATTTAGAGATTTTTATTAACTTGTCATCCCTGTAAGAGTTGCTGTTCTTGGAACTAGTGACAGAGATGAAAGCTGTGCTTTTATTATAGGGCATTCTGCATACAGCATGCATTTTTGTGGTTAGTTTTAGAAAAATAAATTTAAATGTTGCTTTCTTCCATTTAGTATTAATAGGCAGCTGGCATGTATTTATAAATGATGTATAAGCAACTGTTTTTTACTCCCTTTAAAATACAGAGATTTCATTTGATTCACATTTCTTTCATTTTTATCCCCTTGTGTTCTCAATGGAAGAAATCTTTCCTGCATATTTTCGGTTCTTCTTCCCTGCCCCTTCCTCTGTTCCCTCCCATGAATTTAATGCTGCTTCATGCACCGTGTGTTTGAAAAGATCACATTTAGTGAGTGTTGCTATTATCTTTCTGGAAAATAGGGTTGAAATTTTCTCAGATCCCACTAAGCTTTCCTCAGCCTGTCATAAATAAGTGTGTAGAACTGACTCCAAATGGAGGGATCTCCCAGGGGCAGAATGATAGATAACCAGTGCTGAGACATGTAAAAGGTAAAGAATTGAGAAAAGACTAGATTTGATAACGTAGGGGTAATAACACAAAATTTAGGTTTTTTGTCCTCTTTTTCTCACTCCTCATTTTCATAGTAATAAAGTAATCACTTAATTGGAAGTTAACCACTTCCTGTGAGCAGATTATTTATGCTTGACCTCAGATCCATACAATTAAGATGCAAGTCATTCCCTTCACTTGGTTGGAAGGATCAGATAAGATAATGTGTATGGTGGAGGCACAAGATAAACTGTGACGTTGACAAGGGTATGCCAAGTCTTATGCTTTGTACTTTGTGAATGTTTGCAAATCTAATCATCATTTTAACCCTAAGAGGTGCATATTATCACCATTTGGCAGTTGAAAAAACAGATACCAAGGATGTGTGTTAGAAATGTCTGTAATGTTTGATTTTAACCAAGGTCCAGCTGATTCCAAAGCTAGTGGTTACTGTTTTTGATCATGATATGCAAATATAGATATTATTTTTAATACTTAATTATATGAGTACTTATTTTATTCAGTGAGTTAAAATTCAAGCTGCTAAACCAGAAAATAATTCAGGGTGATTATTAACTTTTCAAAAGAATTTTTTGCTTTTGATGACACAAGAGTGTATTTTAAATAGAACTTTTTTTTCCTAGTGCAATTAAGATACAATTTGATATTTAGAGACTTCATTTATATTCAAATTTCCAGAAACGTGGCTTGGTGAAACTGACGAGTCCCTTCAGTGCATTTTCACTTTGAGCTCAAAAAGTAGATGAAACATATTTGACAAGGATAAATTTGGAGGTTAAACATGAGAATCTGCATAGTGCATTTGCCATGTTTTCAGCACACTGTAAGTCTGAAGTGTCCCTGAGTAATAAGATGTAAGTGGTGTTTATTGCTCTCATTTACTTACAGGCCATTAGCTTTCCTCACATCTCGACTTTGAAGACCTAGGCCAAAGGAAAATATGCTTGTGATGTCCAAAGAACTCAATTTTTAAAGTGTATTGAAGTGGTCCCATTTGATCTGTGAGCTCATGTGATACTCAATTTAAAACATTTTTAAAGTGATGGTCACTGAGTCAGGTTATTGTTTGCTTCTTTGTTAGTTTTAAAATTATATATCGAGAATTTATATGAAAGAAGTTTTTCTGGAAAAGATATTTAAAATTTGAAAGTTTTATGTTGTTTAATGGACTATACATTCATCTCAATGTAGTATTTTCCTGGCCAAAATAGCTGAGACCATTGCTCAGCTATTCTAAAACTTAAAGAAATGAACAATGGAATGATATTTCAAAACCTTAAAAGGTAAATAATCCTTGTCTTATATCAATCTAATGATTCAGAAGTTATTGTTTTTATTAAAGTTCTTTTACATTGCAGATAATATATTATTTCATACTGATAGAACTTAATTTGTGTCACCATTTAAAGCCTCTGTGACTCAGTATGGTGTCAATGAGTCTTACCATGATGTTAGCCTTCATTATTAGACTATCTAAGGGCTTTTTTCTTTAATAATGGAAGCTAATTTAATAATGTATGGTTTGTGTTTCATAAAAAGATAATTACAGAATACCCAGTAGTTGCTTCAGTTGAAAATCAATTTAAATAAGTTACTCCCAATACTACAATAGACACAAAATGAAACTTATTGGTAATTACTAATTGTAAGACAAAATCTTTAGAAACCCTGTGGACAAGAAGAGAACAGATTTGAATCATTTTTTATGTATGCTTAAGACATATCCTCAGGTTTTATGAGCTGTGTGGGCTGAGGTTACTAATATCTTAAGAAAATTAAGTGCTAAATGTGTTCTGAATGCACTGATAGTTTGAAGTGTTCTAAACACTATGGTAAAATGCTCCTAGGATTCTTCAGTTCAGTTCAGTCACTCAGTCATGTCCGACTCTTTGCGACCCCATGAACTGCAGCAGGCCAGGTCTCCCTGTCCATCACCAACTCCTAAAGTACACCCAAACTCACATCCATCGAGTCAGTGATGCCATCCAGCCATCTCATCCTCTTCGTCCCCTTTTCCTCCTGCCCCCAATCCCTCCCAGCATCAGAGTCTTTTCAAATGAGTCAACTCTTNCATCTGAAAGTTCATGGTTCATGTATTGCTGAAGCCTGGCTTGCAGAATTTTGAGCCTTAATTTACTAATATTGTTGGGTGTTTTTTGAGGCCTTAAGTTAATAGGTATCACTGTTATTCCTTAGCCCCTGCATGGAACATGGGCTACCAGACATGAAGCAAGGAGGATATTAAGATCTATCTAGTAGAGATAGGTTGAGAGTCAGTGATTCAAGAAAGTGAGCTCTGTGTTGATAGAACAGGCTTCCCTGGTAGCTCAACTGGTAAAGAATCCACCTGCAATGCAGGAGACCCTAGTTTGATTCCTAGGTCAGGAACATCCCCTGGAGTAGGAATAGGCTACTCACTCCAAAATTCTTGGCTCTTCTGGTGGCTCATCTGGTAAAGAATCCATCTGCAATGCTGGAGACCTGGGTTTTGTCCCTGGGTTGGGAAGATCCCCTGAAGGAGGGAACAGCTACCCACTCCAGTATTCTAGCCTGGAGAATTCCTTGGACTGTATAGTCCATGGGGTCACAAACAGTCTGACATGACTGAGCAACTTTCCTTTTCTTTCACTATGTTGATAGGACAGGGAGATGAATTTCAGGTAAGAACTGATATCCAGGAAATTCAATAATTCAACCTAAGTCAAAATGGGGTGATTCTGAGTGACTCTGAAGCAGGAACTGGAGTTCCCTGTATATTTTATATCAAAAAGGTAAGCATGATGAGAGGGTTTAATGTGGGCACAAACAGATCATTTACTTCTCAACATCAGATATCATCATACAATTAAAATCAAAATAATAATCTTCTCACTTGGTTGAGAAGATCAGAATCCAAAACTCATGAGGGGGGTATATGTGTAGAGGAGGAAGGGCGTCGATTGTATCAAGCTATAAGAAGGGTAAAGGGAAGAAGGAGAAAAAGAGGCATAGCAGATTCCAATAATCATTGGACATGCTCACTTGTAGAGGTGGCTAATATTTATAAATTTTAAAACATTTTATAAGGAAATGCATTGAGTGAAAATCCGAGGACCTTGTCATTTTTGTCACACTACATATTGATTTTTCTTAGCATAACTCTGGAGCAATATTGAGATAACTGGAGCTGGAGAAATTTTAGCTTATTCTTGAGTTGTCGAATTCAGAGTTCTCTTAATATTGTATTGTGATGAAGAGACATGAAGTATTTGGTTAAAAATAATCAAGACAAAATAACCCCAATGGTTTAATCACTGAAAGTTTTTTTTTCCCTTGTTTTAATTTTCAAAAGGGAAATTTAAATTTATTTTATTTCACTTCTGTTAAAGTCAGAGTTACTGTATTCTTAAAGCTTTTGAATTCAAATTATGCTCTGTGGTGATTTCCTAAGGATGGTTAATTTTTGTTTTCATCATTGTGTAAAATTCTGCCAGCCTCTAATCATAGGTATGCTGTTGCTTATCTGTGCTTCTCCTAGTCATGTAGATGAGCTAGACAACTGCACTTCAATGTCTTACATATAACAGATACTCAACGACTTCATATTAAATTTCAGTGATGTATTTGGTATAGTGACATGTGTTCAGGAAGGGTAGTTATCATGGTTGAGAAAGTGTGTGACACTGGGATGTTAATCTATGTATGTTGGGTTTTGCTGTGGTTGCCAGGAAACTCCAAATGGAATTGACAATTATGTTGTTTCCCTCACATTTTGGACTTAGCTATATATTTGTGGAAGCATAGTAGGTTCCTCTGAAACAGTGGTTCTCAAAATGAGCTTTCTTTTTCTGACTTACTTTACCCTGTATACAGGCTCTAGGTTCACTCACCTCACTGACTCAAATTTCTTCCTGTTTATGACTAATATTCCATTGTATATTTGTACCACAACTTTTTTTTTTCCCATCAACATTTTATTTTATTATTTTTTTAAATTTGACTTTACAATACTCTATTGGCTTTGCCATACAGCAACAAGAATCCACCACAGGTGTACACAAGCTCCCAATCCTGAATCCCCCTCCCACCTCCCACCCCACAACGTCTCTCTGGATCATCCCCGTACACCAGCACCAAGCATCCTGCATCCTGCATCGAACATAGACCGGCGCCTCATTTCTTATGTAATAGTATATATGCTTCAATGCCATTCTCCCAAATCATCCCACCCTCTCCTACTCCCTCAGAGGCCAAAAGTCCGTTCTCTATGTCTGTGTCCTTTTGTTGTCTCACATACAGGGTCATCATTACTATCTTTCTAAATTCCATATATGTGTGTCAGTATGCTGTATTGGTATTTTTTTTTCTGGCTTACTTCACTCTGTATAATAGGCTCCAGTTTCATCCATCTCATTAGAACTGATTCAAATTTATTCTTTTTAATGGCAGAGTAATACTCCATTGTGTATATATATCACATGTACCACAACTTTTTAATCCATTCATCTGTTGGTGGACATCTAGGTTGCTTATGTGTCCCCTCTATTGTAAATAGTACTGCAATGAACATTGGGGTAAACATGTCTTTTTGAATTATGCTTTTCTCAGAGTATATGCTCAGTAGTGGGATTGGTGGGTCATATGGTAGTTTTATTCCTAAGTTTTGAGGAATCACCATACTGTTCTCCATAGGGGCTGTATCAATTTACATTCTCACCAACAGTGCAATAGGGGAAGAGGGTTCCCTCTTCTCCACATCCTCCCCAACATTTATTGTTTGTAGATTTTTTGATTCTGGCCATTCTGACCAGTGTGAAGAGATATCTCATTGTAGTTTTGTTTTGCAACTCTCTGATAATAAGTGATGTTGAGCATCATTTCATGTGTTTATTGGCCATCTGTATGCCTTTTTGGAGAAATGTTGATTTAGGTATTCTGCCTATTTTTTGATTGGATTATTTTATTTATTTATTTTTATATTGAGGTGCATAGCTGCTTGTATATTTTGGAGATTAATCTTTTGTCAGTTGCTGCAAAATTATTTTCTCCCCTTCTTAGGGTTGTTTTTTCATCTTCTTTACAGTTTCCTTTGCTGTGCAAATACCTTTAAGTTTTATTAGGGTTGATTATACTACAAAACTACAATAATCAAGACAGTATGGTACTGACATAAATACAGAAATATAGATAAATGGAACAAGATAGAAAGCCCAAAGATAAACCCACACACCCTTCAGCACCTTACCTTTGGCAAAGGAGATGAAAATATACAATGAAGAAAAAACAGTCTCTCAATAAGCGTTGTTGGGAAAACTGGACAACTACATGCAAAAGAATGAAATTAGAACATTTCCTAACACCATACATAAAAAATAAACTCAAAATGAATTAAAGCCCTAAATGTAAGGCTAGAGACCATAAAACTCTTAGAGGAAAGCATAGGCAGACCACTTTTTGACGTAAATCACAAGATCCTCTTTGACCCACCTCCTAATGAAAATAAAAACAAAGATAAACTTAGTGTACTTGTAATTATATTGAAATGAATCTAATAGATGATATTCTCTACCTACATATGCCTTTTTAAAAACAAATTTTAAAATGATATTTACTTTGTTATGTAAATGCTGGGTATGGCTTCACTAAAAGATAGACAGAGTAGTCAGATGCATACGCCTATGGATAGAATTGCTAAAATGGCTAAAATGCAGACAAATACATGTGTGAGATACAGGTGTTGGAGACACAGACACTATCAGCAGCTCTGTTGTCAGTTACCCCATTCTCCAAAATGGTAAATGACTCTTGGTAATGTTCTGAAAAAGAAAATACAAGTTGTGTCTGGATTTTTAAAAAATAATTGTATTTGGGAAGATTCGTATTCCTATTCAACTGTGACAAAAATAAAAATTTTAAATATTGATATGTAAAAAGGGGTTAAATTATGGGCTCAGATAGGTACTTTTTTTTTAACATATATGTCTCCAGCAAGGTGTTTGAAAAGTGCATAAGCTGAGATTTCTGATAATTCTCCTATACAATATTGTCCTTAAAAACAGAACATCTAGCAAGTAGTGCCAAACAATCAATAAGAGCCTCCCAAATTAGAAACAAACCAACATAAAACAGTCTAGAGGTCACCAGCCACTCTAATTCCATACTAGTTTTAAAATCTAAGTTAAATTTCAAATTATAGTTTTCTAAGAAAGGTCTAAAATCAGCAGTAGGGAATGCAATAGTGAGACATTGTTGTTTAGTTGCTCAGTCATGTCTAACTCTTTGCGACCCCATGAACTGTAGCCCTTTAGGCTCCTGTCTGTGGAATTTTCCCGGCAAGATATTGGAGTGGGTTGCCATTTCCTTCTCCAATAATAATGCATTCTAGGATTTAAAATGCCTGATCTTATGGGTGTTCTGCGGTTCATACATAGAAATGTATTTGTTTGAGTTGTGGACCTAAACAGAGTCTGAGTGAGAGTGTGCTTGGACTTTTCAAGGCCCTTTTCTTCAAATATTAATGACACTACATGCCATAGTATTTGTTGGACATGTTTTGCAGTTCGATAAGTCAAATATGTATGCTTAGTTGCTCAGATGTGTCCAGCTCTTTGAGATCTCATGTACTATAGCCTACCAGGCTTCTCTTTCCATGGGGATTCTCCAGGTAAGAATTCTGGAAGAGATTGCTGTGCCCTCCTCCTGGCGATCTTCCCAACCCAAAGATTGAACCCAGGTCTCCCACACTGCAGGTGGATTCTTTACCAGCTGAGCCACCAGGGATGCCCATAAATGCTAGAAATTTTTTTATGGAAATTTCCTTAAATACTGATATAAGGATTTGTTAATGTCTTCTGAAAAGGCAATAGAATCTTCTTAATTTGTTTGTTGTCCTGAAGTAGTAAGTTTCAGTAAGCTTAGACCAAATTAATGATTCATTGGGATTTGAATTTTGGCCTTGAAAAACGATATTGTTTTCTTAGGACTTTGGATTCCTCTGAGTGCATAATGGCTGGGAAGCAGAGAACAACTAAATGGTCATTTGTATTTTCTATTTAATCTTAGTAATACCATGGAATTAAAGAATCATAGTTACTTAGAGAGCCATTTAATTGGTTTAATCATTAAAATAAGAGTGTTTATTGAATACTAAACATGTGCCAGACACTACGTTATTAAAGATACTGTAGGCAAATCACATGGTCTAACTCATATTCTAACTGGCTGTGTAGGAAAATTACTCTTGCCTTCCTCTGCTGGTTAAAAATTAGCTAAACTTCCAATCTGTTTTAAATAGTCTTATAGTCAGTATTCAAAATTAGGCTTCAAAATCTCATGGACAAATTTCTACTTTCTGAAATAAAATTTTATTACTGCCTTTTCCTCCCTAAAGTTGTATCAGAAGTATTTGGAACGGTGTTATATGTGAGACTATGGCAAACGGTGAGTTTCTCCATTTCAGTATCCTGTTGCCAGATTTAGTTCCTGCGCCTTCCATGTGAGTGTACCAATTATTTATGATTGATATTTGCAGCTAGTACAGTTTATGTTTCATCCTTATAGATCTTGATCCCCTCTGACTGACTGTACTGGCCCCATTCACCTCCAAGGAAGTTGGATCCTGGTTTCTGCTCTGATTCACTTCCACCCACTTTTCTGGATTCTTCTGTATCATCCTGATGGATGCATAGCAGGCTTGCTGGTTCTCAACTCAATATCTTGACCATATGAGACAGTGCTTTGCCTGTGTGTGCTCAGTCATATCCAGCCCTTTGTGACTCCTTGGACTGTAGCCCTCCAGTCTCCCTCTGTCCGTGGAATTTTCCAGGCAAGAATACTGGAGTGGATTGCCATTTCCTACTCCAGGGGATCTTCCCCACCCAGGGATAGAACTCACATCTTTTGCATTGGCAAGCAAATTCTTTACCACTGGGCCACTTGGGAAACTTTCAGGTAGTGCTTGCAATCTGGCAAAACCAACCCAGGAGCCTTTATTTGTGTGATTACTTCTACATCTAACAGTATGAGATTAAGCTGTGTTTCAAGACCATGTGGGGTATCCCATGAGTTGGCTTCTTCCAAAGTTACAGAGACTAGATCGAGTTATGGTAGAGCTCTCAACTAGTACAAGCTCCACTCTGCTCTTAAGGTTCCTCCCACTTACCTGATGCTCCTCCCTATCTTTTGGACAATCTGGAAAGTCACGATGCACATCTACTGGAATGGCTTTTCAACTTTAACTTTTTTCCAGTATTCTCTGGGGCCAGAAAGGGGAGAGTGGGATTGGGCTCCATAGCCTTTTCCTGTTGACTCTGCCAAGTCTGATCCTCATTACCCTCAAGAGGAGCCAAATTAATTTTGACGTATTTCTCAATATAAAATAATGCAAAGTTTAGATGTACAGAAAAATCAGATTTTGACTACCAAAAGCTTACTTTTATCTCCGTTTCTTTTCCCTTTTTGTATTTCATCTTAAACAAATACTAGTCTTCCTATTCTACCTTGCCCCATTCAACTGGGTGTTTTGGGTGAACTACAAGATAAAAATCCTCTTCATGTGATTAAAAAACACTGATAATTTTCAAACTATATCCCCACTGGATTAAGTATTTAGAATAAAGTGGTGGAGAGGGTAGAAATGATCCCTACATTCATGGAGTCCACATTCTATTTGTGGAGAATGGACACAGATAAATAACTATAAATAAATAGAAATGAGTGTACTAAAAAAAGTAAATAGGTTGTTAAAGCAGGGAATATTGGAAATTTGAAGATATTGTGTGCTTCTAATTTTTTGTTTATATTTAAAGAAACTGAGACTTAGAACTTTAAAAACATTAATCAGTTAGTTACTGGCAGAGTCAGGAGTTAAGACAGAACTCCAGAATCCTCTCTGGTGAACCCATTTCACAGGTGACACTTAAAAATAATAATTATAGTGATTCTGAAGTGAGTGCAAGTTGGACTGATTTGTATAAAATCTTATGCAATTAAATACACTCCGCTCCAATTAAAATAGGCTGCTCACCATATTTCATACCTTTATGTTGTTTTGTTTTACATTCCTAGATTGTCATCTCCTCTCTTTTCTAGGCATTATAATTCTTGTCCAGCTCAGACACATCCTTATTCATGAATCTAATTCTGAATACCACATCTAGAAATAAGCTCTCAACTCCTGAAATTACCTCATATAGCATTTTTCACATACTGCCTGAATTACTGTTTGGTTTCCCACTGAGTTGAAATCATTTTGTGGTCCAAATACTATATACTGTAAATGTATATGGTGCTTTGCTCACAGTTATCAGTAAATGTTTGGTGAATAAATGCATGAAGTTTGTAATAAAAATCCATGATTCTAGATCTAATAGAAATTCCCTGGTACATAAATGGTTCAAGGGCCTCATAATCTAATCTAGTTAACGAAATATTTAGTTTCTGGTTTTGTTTACAACAACACTCAATGCATGGAAGAATCAAGCACAGTGAAGCATAAACACAAATTATGTTTTGTATATGAAGAGGATCTTCCCTGGTGGCTCAGTGATTAAAAAACAACAACAAAAACAACTTGCAATTCAGGAGATGCAGCAGGAGCTGTGGGTTCATTTCCTTGGTCAGGGAGATCCCCTAGAGAAAGAAATGGCAACCCAATTCAATATTCTTGCTTGGAAAATCCCATGGACAGAGGAGCCTGGCGGGCTACAACCCATGGGGTCGCTCAGCACATTATACACTATCATACACACTACGTAGTTTGCTAGGACTAGTTGTCTGTCCTCCAGCAGTGGTTAGTGAAGGGAACCAAAGACAGAAAGGCTTGAGTTTAAATCATTTTTGAAGTTTTTGAGTTGAACAGGCTGTGGTGCCTTAGAGATGTACCTTAGGAGAAGTTTTAGAGATTGCAGAAGTGGTAACTCTGTAGAGTGAAATTCATAGACTTGAATGCAGTATTAGCTGTAGGATCTAGGTGATGGGGAGATAGACCTTTTGAAGCTGATGATTAGGAATTTTAATTATATTCAAAGGATAATTGGGAGCCATTGTTGGCTTCTGGGAAGGAGAACGTGAAATAACATTTAGGGAATATTCCTACTCTTGTCCTTTGCTCACACTGTTTTCCCAACTGGAAGTTTCTTTTCCTTTTTTCCTATTTCTCTTTAGCCCATTTTCCTTCAAGTACTAGTTCCAGCCTCTCCATCTCTGAAGCTTTTCTCTTCTGATTATTTTAGTCAGTGTGTGTTCTGCTTCTCTCTCTATCATTTTCTTTCTCTCACCTGCATCCCATTGCATTTATTACAAAATTAGCACCATTCCTAACTCTTTATCCTTAATTGATAATTGACTCTTTAAATATTTTTTTTTTGTTTTACTATATGGTCATATTCAGTAATCCAGAGTTTCTTTTGTATAGTGGTGGAAAATAAGATCTTTGTAGGAAAGTATTGTATATTATATTCTAGAATAGATCTAAGTACATTGATGCTTAATACATATCTTTAAGCTATACTGAGAAAACATATGACCAAGGTATCAACTCAGAAATAAATAAAAGTTAAAGTTTAGAAGAGACCTTGCATCCTCTCCAGAGCTTATGTTGAGATCAAATATGGAATCAGTACAAATGGTTTCTATCGCACTTTTGACCATTGGTGGTGTTTTCTAGATTAAGTGTATGCTAGATTCACCAAAGCTGTTCTGAATGACATTGATCTGTCTCAAAAATAAAATGAAGCAGCAACAACAAATATTTCCTCTAGGTGAAATGTTTTAACTGTTGGAAGTTTTTGAAGAGTTATTGTCTCCTGGGTGATAACGGACAAATTGGATTTCTTCTTGCAGAAGGACTTCAGTCATGTGGAAGCCAAGATGGCCTAGCACAATGCATATCTTTATAATTGAAAACAAAATTAATTTCATTGCTCTTGGATGCATATATTTTGCATGCTGTGGATTTAATATATCAGAAATTAGCAGAAGATTTATTTCCTGGTAGGAATAATTAGTAAAATTCCATGTGTAAATAAATTCAGTGTACTGATGATTATGTTAAAAATTGACATCTTTAAAAAATCTGGCATCATTATAATTTCCTTAATATTTAGTTTCAAGAGATGAGAAAGTCTTATTTGAAACTGACATTTTGTTAAGCCCATCTTCTTATATTAACCTTGTAGGCATTGCTGCATCGTTTATTTAAGTAGTCTCTGTCTTTTCAAGTATAAAATAAGTAAGCTGTAAACCTTGTTTGGCAGTTATCACTTCTCTGTGCATGGCAGATATGCATTTTTACTCAATTATTTTTTAAAAAGCTATGATATGTTCACATATGTGGCATATAAAGTAACTGATAATTATCTCTGAGTCCCAATTACCATGTGACTGCTGTATAATATATCAAGTGATCTTTGAAAATACAGAATACCGTATAAATGTGAACTTTGACTTTTTTCAACCACATTTCTCTGAAGTACAGATCAGACATCTGCAGTGGGTGTTAAAAATCCTTGGTAACCTACCAGTTTAACTTGTATATTATTTTAGAAATGTGTTTGATAGCTGAGATTTACAAGTGCACAGAAAGCTACAGAACCCTGAAGGCAAAGGTGAGCTACTTGAATTTAATATGAATGAAAATGATAATATAATACTTTATACTTAAAAGCTAACTTTTTAATTTTTTTGCAAAACACTCTCAGCTCTTTAGTTGAATTAGCTCTAATCCTTAGAACACATCTGTGAAGATGGTCTCTATAAACAGGGTTAAATGCAATGGAAAGAAGGCTGATAGAAATAAGGAGTCACTGTCCCATTAACAGCTACTGTATATATAGAAAAGCTCTTTCTGATTTCAGAAAGAGCTGATGACACAACTGTCTTTTCCATAGGTGGGATAGGGCAAGTCAATTGAATCAAATATCTTTACTGTTTCAGCAGTACAAATTTGTGGTCCTGGAGAGTTTGCTACATAATTTCCTCAAGAGAACACTGTGAGAGTGGTTAAGAATTAGAATCATGAGAAGGTGATGTAGGGATCTTTGTAACACAATTTCATTGAAAAATAGTAGTAATTTTGACATCTTGAAGCAGAATAAGATGAAATACTGAGGAACTTGCTATCTTGGAAGTAGTATTTCTAGTGACCAGTGGACCATATGTAAAGTCAGTCTTCTTAAGGACTGGAAATAGGTTTTAACTATAAATTTCAAGGTGGAACTGAAATAAAATTTACCTATCATCTACACGCAACGAGTGTTTTGTTTTTTTTTTCAAATTCCTACATGCTGCTGCTGCTGCTAAGTCTCTTCAGTCGTGTCCGACTCTGTGCGACCCCATATATGGCAGCCCACTAGGCTCCGCTGTCCCTGGGATTCTCCAGGCAAGAATACTGGAGTGAATTGCCATTTCCTTCTCCAATGCATGAAAGTGAAAAGTGAAAGTGAAATCGCTCAGTCGTGCCCAACTCTTAGCGACCCCATGGACTGCAGCCTACCAGGCTCCTCCATCCATGGGATTTTCCAGGCAAGAATACTGGAGTGGGGTGCCGTTGCCTTCTCCAAAATTCCTACATAGGTAGTAGCAAAATTCTATAACTCATCAGAGGTCAAAGCAAAGGAGAATGATGGCGCACATGGGAAAATAAAGAGTAAATAACCCACCCACATGTATTCAAATCCAACTTACATTTTGTCTTTGAGCCAGAAAAGCAAACATCTGCAGGCCCACTTTCATTCCAGTTGCAGGATTTTAGATTGAGCTCTCTGATAAAGGTCAAAGGGTTTTCCAGATTTATTAAGACTAATTAGAAAAGAGCATTTAGTCTGAGTTTAAACTTTATGAGTACTTCAAACACTACATAAAAAGGTGCTGAAACACTGATATGATATTTATAAGTTAAATGATCTGTTTATTGAAGAGAATTTCTCTAGGCATCACTTTAACAACCTGCTTTTATTTGTATTTTATTGGAACTTTTATTCATATTAGCCTTTATTCTCCTGAATTTAATAACATGAATTAAATATTTTTTTCTCTGATACTTGCTATAGAACAGAATCCTGGATAAATAATACGTGGAGTTGAAAACATGGAAAATAATGAACAAAAGGAAAATAGGAAATTGTGGTTAGGAAGATGAAAAAAATAAGTAAATTTACCAAGAAAAAAGTTTTTCTTAGGTTTTGTTTGGGGTCTCCAGAGCAAATATTTTCAGGGGATGTTGTATATATTACATTGGAGAACAAGATAAAAGTGATTTGAAAATTCTTATTATGGGGACCTTAATCATGCATGGTGCAGAATGAAATTTATAAAATATAAAAGAATACACTCTAAGGACCACTCACTGACAGCAAAATGAAGATATAGGAAAATGGTAGGAAAACACAATCCTAGAAAAGCATGAGGAGAATCCAGAGGAAACTGAATCCTAAAATATCAACAGGGAGTTGACTGACCCTGTTAGTGATTTTGTGAGACATATGTTGGTTATTGCCGGTTAAAAGTGTTATAAAACTGAGGGGGTTTTTCCTCTTGCTTTAAGTTGCTGCTGCTGCTGCTGTTGCGTTGCTTCAGTTGTTTCCTACTCTATGCAACCCCATAGATGGCAGCCCACCAGGCTCCGCCGTCCCTAGGATTCTCCAGACAAGAAAACTGGAGTGGGTTGCCATTTCCTTCTCCAATGCAGGAAAGTGAAAAGTGAAAGTGAAGTCGCTCAGTCCTGTCTGACTCTTAGTGACCCCATGGACTCCAGCCCACCAGGCTCCTCCATCCATGGGATTTTCCAGGCAAGAGTACTGGAGTGGGGTGCCATTGTCTTCTCCTGCTTTAAGTTAAGTCAGATCAATTATCAATTATACCTATTTTTTCTATATGTTTAAGTCAGATTCATTGTTAGGGTAGGATAGGACAAAACTTGAACAGATGAATCACCAATTAAACTATACATAATATAGAGGTGCTANTGCTTTAAGTTAAGTAAGATCAATTATCAATTATACCTATTTTTTCTATATGTTTAAGTCAGATTCATTGTTAGGGTAGGATAGGACAAAACTTGAACAGATGAATCACCAATTAAACTATACATAATATAGAGGTGCTAAGCAAACTGAAAATGATTTGGACACTTGAAGAGCAAGTGGTGTGCTGAAAGCTTGTGAATGATAATGAGAAAGTCCTACTTGGTGTCTCAGTGTGTTTGGTGCATTGGAACATATTGAGGAGTACCACTGAAAACTTCAACTAAATCGAGATGTAAATTGATTCAACAAGACATACTTTGTTATTAGATTGTCTTGTGCTACAAAATGAAGCAACATTGCACAAGGTTTTGTTTGTCAGAGTGTATGGTTGGGTAAATAAGATGTGCTTTTGTGCTTAGTTTCTAATATCAGAGTGAAAGCCTGCCATTGTTACATAGGCATCGTTGAAAATATTACTTGCCTGATGGATTTCTGCCTTGATTGTAAATTGAAAAGTAAGATTATTAAATGGAGATTCTCAGCATATGTATGCAATGATCCTGATTGGAAGGTTACTCTCATGTGCAATTTTCTGTTGCCTTTTATTGACTATGACTGAACACACCTGTGTTTTGCACAACCAATTGCTGTAAAGAATATGGGCAAAAATGAATTCCAAAGGTGGAAAATAAAAACATATTCTTTTGTCAGCCTGCCACTAAAGTGCAGACAGATAACTGAGCTGTTGAAAACTTGTAGGTTTATCTAATTCTACTATATCTTTATTTCTCCTCCCTTTTCTTAGTAATGATATTGAGACTTTTTAGCTTTGTTATTTGACACTTTCCTACAGAGTCAGACACCACTGAAGCAACTTAGAGCAGCAGCAGCAGAGGCATTTAACTATGAGTGTGGAGCCTTATATGGGCTCTCTAGCAGGCTTACTAGAAAAGAATCTGCCTGCCAGTGCAGGAAACGTAAGAGATGTGGGTTCAATCCCTGGTCAGGGAGATCCCCTGGAAGAGGAAATGGCAGCCCACTCTAAGATTCCTGCCTGCAGAATCCCATGGACAGAGGAGCCTGATGGGCTACAGTCCATAGGACTGAGCATATGGAGCCTTATAGTCAAAGACTTCCATTTTTTAAAATAAATTAGTCAACTTTTAAAATATTACATATTTTATGGCCAAATAAAAATGTCAATAATAATGCATTTCAAAATAAATTAATTTTTCAGAAGAAAAATAAGGAAGACTCTTTACCTTCGGTATCTAAAGTGCTTTGAAAATATACTTCTATAATTTTCAAAATTCTATCAGCATGAGCAGTATTAATACAGTCAGACCCCAAGTTTCAAAGAAGTTGTGTCCTGACATTCACTTGTTAGTCAACAGTTTGGAAGTAAAAAAATACATATATATTTTTTATGTAGAAAATGGTGATTAGGTCCCCAGATTGCCTCACAAAGTCTTTCTCAAAAACAGTGCCACTCATGGGATACATTCAAATCTGGGTTTTATTGCTTTGAGTTGTTGATAAAGTTTTAGTGGCAAAACTCGCCCTCATATTGGAATCCTCTGATGCTGGTGTTTCCCAGTGCCGTTTACACTGGTGTGCTACCTCTGCATGTTTTTGTTTTTGTTTTTTTGATCGGGTATTAGTGAGTAGTCCATACACTTTCTAGTTTGGATATAGGAAGCATATCTGTGAGTCAGTTTTGCCTTTCTCACTCTTACAGTAAAATCTTGGGCAATTCAATCTCTGACTTGCACTCAGTTTCTCTCTCTACCTGTAAAATACAGAGAAAAATACCTTTATTATAGGATGTCTGAAAACACTAGAGAGAAAGTTTGTGAAATGCCTGTCATTGTGGTTTCTCATTCGCAAAGTTGTGTCAGACTACTTGTGACCCCGAGCCAGGTTTCCCTGTTCTTCACTATCTCCAGGAGTTTACTCAAACTCATGTCCATTGAGTCGGTAATGCCATCCAACTATCTTATCCTGTGTTGTCCCCTGCTTCTCTTGCCTTTCATCTCTCCTAGCATCAGAGATTTTTCCAATGAGTCGGTTTTTTGCATCAAGTGGCCAAAGTATTGGAGCTTCAGCTTCAGCATCAATACTTCCATTGAATATCAGGGTTGACTTCCTTTAGGATGGATTGATTTGATCTCCTTGCTGTCCAAGGGACTCTCAAGAGTCTTCTCCAGCACTGCAGTTCAAAAGCATCAATTCTTTGTTGCTCAACCTTTCTTATAGTCCAGCTCTCACATTTGTATATGACTACTGAGTAAACATAGCTTTGACTAGATGGACCTTTGTTGGCAAAGTGATGTCTCTGGTTTTTTAATATGCTGTTTATGACTTGTCATAGTGCCCAGCATATATTTAGATACTTAATATATGGTAGCCATTTATTTGTGAGTTGTGCCTATGTAGAAATTTAGTTCCAAAGTGAAAGTGGAGAGTGAAAAAGTTGACCTAAAGCTCAACATTCAGAAAACGAAGATCATAGCATCCGGTCCCACAACTTCATGGGAAATAGATGGGGAAACAGTGGAAACAGTGGCAGACTTTATTTTTTTTGGCTCCAAAATCACTGCAGATGGTGACTGCAGCCATGAAATTAAAAGACGCTTACTCCTTGGAAGAAAANTTAACTTCTCTGATGACATAGTGGAAGAATGACTGTGTTAGCTCCCAAGACTGAACTAATCATCTGTGGCCCAAGAATGAAGTCATTCTGAGCTAAAGTGAACATTCATATGAGAACTATTTTTGAGGAGATAGTAGACTGAAGTTTCTTTTAGCTAGAAGACAAGTGCTGGACAAAAAAACCCTGTTTGCTACTCTTCTGAGTCCTTTTCTATCCTTTACCTTCTTTTTCTTTTCCTTATCTAAGAATATGCCCCGTTGACAACTGAAAGAACACTAATTAGACTCGTTTACTTGTTTCTTATGAGACTGAGCAATAGAGACATGTTATTCCATGTGAACAGAAAATTCTCAATTTCTGAAGGTATTTCCATGATTATGTTATGATGATTATTCACCTACAAGGAGTTCTACAGTATTATAGAATAAATACCTAACAGAGGAACATGCTCTATAGAAGTGTTTTGCCAGATAAGAATAGGAATGTTGTAAAGAAAAAGATGTAAAGATATAACTGCCAAAATCTAATAGTCTGCCATAGCCGTAGAGAATCCCCAAGTGCATCATCCTTGTCTATACTTATCAATGCTACTCTTCTCATACATCTTTAAAAGTACCATCAAAAGTTATAGTACCACATTTGTTTTGATCATGGAGAAACTTACATGTTCCATTCCAGTTTTTATGCTGTCTTCTATTGGCTAACATATAGATACATATTTTAATTACATATTTTAATTTTATAGCTGTCTATAGAGAATCCTGATGAGCATCAACATGGTGCTGTATAAGAAACATAGGTTTGGGAGTAGACCAGTGATTCTTTTCTTTTTTTTTGTGTGTGTGTGTGTATGGAATTTTTGGAGCTCTGAATTTCCTGTGAAATTCTATGTGACATCAAGGAAGTTACAATATTTTACCTTCTTAACCAAAATTGCTACACATGCAAGTGTTAGTTACTTAGTCTGACTCTTTGAGACCTCATAGACTGTAGTTTGCCAAACTCCTCTATCCATGGAATTCTCCAGGCAAGAATACTAGAGTGCATTGACGTTCCCTACTTCAGGAGATCGTCCCACCCCAGGTATTGAATCCAAGTCTCCTGCAATGCAGGCAGATTCTTTACCATGTGAGCCACCGGAGAAGCCCTCAATTTCTACATCTGGTAAAAAAGAAAATGGAGTTATAAATAGTGCTTACCTCATAAGATCTTTTGTGAAAAATATAAATAATGCATGCAAAGTATCTTGTACACAGTGTTTTAATATAATTTAGTGATAATAAAGGTTATTATATATGAATTAGTGATGATTTTTGACTCCTGTTATCTGATTTTATGGAATTTTTAAATAAGATTGAGAGCAATATTCAAGTATCTATGCTGTTTGTTAGATAGGGAGAGGGAAACAATTTTAAATCTAATTTTCATGTCTATTCTTCTGTATAGACTAGAATCTCTCTGTGATTAAAGGGTAAATTACTCACCTTTTAGTGTTACATTTATATATTTTCATATTACTGGGGCCATTTTGTAAATGTGTGTTGCAGTGCAATGAATGGTAACTAGTGGACTAAAAGCATTAAAATAAGGCTAAAGAAGTGAGAAAAAATTCCTTCATGCTTTACTCTAGGTAGCTTACAGACTATCTGCTTTTTCACATTTTATTGTGTTGGCCCATAAATTATTAGGTGGATCATAGCTTCGTTGCAGGCTATTGTTGATTTGTGGAGATTCGTATTTTTCTGTAGTGATTAGCCAGCTAATAAATGCTACTTGGTGATAAGGGTGGTGTTTCTTTTTTTGCTTAAGAATGGAAATTCAGGCAACAAAGAAATTATATTGCAATACTGAGTTATCAAATTGGAGATTTTTTTTTTCCCCATACACAAGTGAAAATAAAAACAGGGCTCAGGTGTCCTTTTAAATGCTGATTCTTCCAATGATAAGAAATAAGAGACCTTTCAGACCATTCCATTAAACAGATTCTGGTAACCTAATGGATTCATGCACTTTCTAATGGGAGAACAACAAAATATTCCCTTTTGATGTTTAAGACTTCACCCACTGATGGAAAAATGCCTTAAAAGGATAGTCGCTTCTCAGATTCAATTGACCACCATATTAATTCAGTTCTTAATCTATACTTTGTTCTTTATCATACCCTGTGGTCCATACAAAAGAAATATATCCTCAAAATTAGTAGTTTGCTTTATAATTTTTTCTGTATTATGAAAAAATAATACCTGAAATTCTTAACACCAAAAACTACAACCATCTATCCCTTAATCATGGCCAAATTATTTCTTAGATTATTATTTGATCATACTCATAAACCATGGTTAAATCCTTACAATAGCAAATCTTAGGGACATCTATTCACTGTGCCTAACTGTCCCAATTTTACACACGGTCTATTGGGTAAAAAAATGAGGAAACTAAGGATATTTTCAGCAACTTGATTGTTGATTTTTGTAATATGTCATATTTTTATTTTCTTGAATACAAATAAGCATTTTTCTATATTTAAAGAAAGGATATATTTAAAATGTAGGTACTGCTTCATCTTAATTGTATTCTGTATTCTACCTACTTTATCTGTTTTTCCATTTCAGAACCCAGATTTCATGATGATTTACCAAGCATGAACATAAGATAAAAGAATCCAAACTAAATGTCATGAATACAGTTAAAAACATACATCTATACATTTTAGGACCTATCTAAAATCAACCTGACATTAAATATGTCTGTCTGTTCTTCTGAAGCCCTTTTCTTCTTGGCTTGCTTTGACCTAAATTTCCAGCCTGATATTCTTATTCAAATGTGTCATGAGGGCAGCCAGATGGCCTGATTTTTCCAGGCCAGAAGTAACAACTGTTCTGCTTTCTCATGGATTATTTGAAATAAGTTGCCCTTGCAGTGAATATAAGTGTCTCAGTCAGCTGAGCAATAGAATGGGAGGTTTAAAGTCAGAGGTCTGAGTCCTCCTCTCCAAAACTGAGTCATCATAACCTCTGTGACCTTGACTTGTTTTTCTGTCTTGAAAAATGGGAATTATAATATGACCAAGAACATTGTATGCCCTAAGGCTTGTGGAAAAGATTAATGTAGAAAGGTACAAGAGTAGCAGCAAGTTATTTTTTGAGGACTGGCTAATAGAGACATTGTAAAATGCCTCACAAATAATAAGCTTTCCTGTCCCCTCAGTGGGGAGAAAATTGCCCACTATTGGAAAGTTAGAGGATGATATGAAAGGAAAAAGGAAGAAGGATTTTGCTGGTCACAGAGGTATCATTTAGGGCACTGGAGCATCATTTATTAAGTGGACCTTTGTGGCTAAAAAGAGCTAATTCATCTACCAAACTGAGGAAATTTACATTCTTCCCATCCAAAGGATGAGACTCTGCATAGCTAGTTATTCATCTTTAGGGAAATAACTTGGTAAGATATGAGCAATGGAGTAAATCAGCAAAATGAAATGTATTCCCAAATGCCAAAAGCCACATGCTCCTGGGAAATATACTAAAATATTATTGTTAATTGTGTATCTGTAAAAATTCTTGTAAATGCACTCATGTTAATCACTACTGCAAAAGTGTTCTATTTTCTTATGTTTTATAACATTCCATTTCTTGGAAAAATACAAGATAATTTTAAAAGCAATCAAAAGAGCCAGATTAGTTCATTTTAATTAAATCTTATAGAAAACTGCCTTGTTATAGCTGTGAACCCTAGTTAGTGACTTTCTCAAGGTGAGAAAAGATATATTCAGACCTTCATATTACTATAAAGTACTTTGTACTCTACAGGTAGAAACAAATAAATCCCACCATCATTAAGACCGTATGAAGGAAGCTGAACAGTAATGGTTTATGTTCTCATAATGACTTTCTGATCTTGAACTCAGAACTTCTATCATAGTTTCATGGAGTTTTCTTGGCATATGCACCTAACAAAAGGTCTGTTTTTTTCTCTCTAATGCATCAATTTTAGGCAGAAGCTTGTGTTTGTGTTTTTGGTGTTTAGCTAATACTTGAATCTAACCCAGTCTCCAAGGATTTCTGTCATTTCTGCTGAAAGATAAAAGGATTTATCTTTTGCATGCAAAAGACTTTTCTATGAGAGATATGACTGATATCTGGCAGAGCAATCAATTATAAAGAAACTAGAATAGACTGCTAATGTGTGTATTTGGAAGTGAGTAATAGAAATCTAATAGAAAGCAAGAAAGTTCCAGAAAAACATCTATTTCTGCTTTATTGACTATGCCAAAGCCTTTGACTGTGTGGATCACAATAAACTGTGGAAAATTCTGAAAGAGATGGGAATACCAGACCACCTGACCTGCCTTTTGAGAAATCTTTATGCAAGTCAGGAAGCAGCAGTTAGAACTGAACATGGAACAACAGACTGGTTCCAAATAGGAAAAGGAGTACATCAAGGCTGTATATTGTCACCCTGCTTATTTAACTTATATGCAGAGTACATCATGAGAAATGCTGGGCTGGAGGAAGCACAAGCTGAAATCAAGATTGCTAGGAGAAGTATCAATAACCTCAGATTTGCAGATGATACCACCCTTATGGCATAAAGTGAAGAAGAATTAGGGAGCCTGTTGATGAAAGTGAAAGAGGAGAGTGAAAAAGTTGGCTTAAAGCTCAACATTCAGAAAACGAAGATCATGACATCTGGTCCCATCACTTCATGGCTAATAGATAGAGAAACAGTGAAAACAGTGGCAGATTTGATTTTTTGGGCTCCAAAATCACTGCAGATGGTGACTGCAGCCATGAAATAAAAAGACGCTTACTCCTTTGAAGAAAAGTTATGACCAACTTAGACAGCGTATTAAAAAGCAGAGACATTACTTTGCCAACAAAGGTCCGTCTAGTCAAGGCTATGGTTTTTCCAGTGGTCATGTATGGATGTGAGAGTTGGACTATAATGAAAGCTGAGCACCGAAGAATGGTGCTTTTGAACTGTGGTGTTGGAGAAGACTCTTGAGAGTCTATGGACTGCAAGGAGATCCAACCAGTCCATCCTGAAAGAAATCAGTCCTGAGTGTTCATTGGAAGGACTGATGTTGAAGCTAAAACTCCAATACTTTGGCCACCTGATGCAAAGAGCTGTCTAATTTGAAAAGACCCTGATGCTGGGAAAGATTAGGGGCAGGAGAAGGGGACAACAGAGGATGAGATGGTTGGATGGCATCACCGACTCAATGGACATGAGTTTGAGTATACTCCGAGAGTTAGTGATGGACAGAGAGGCCTGGTGTGCTGCAGTCCATGAGGTAACAAACAGTCAAACATGACTGGCAACTGAACTGAACTGAATAAAAATCTTAAAATTTAGACCTTCTCAAAGGTGCCAGAAAATCCTGTTAACATTTTTTTAAAGTTTTTCTAAAGTATACAGTGAGACAAATGTTTCCCCCCAAAGATGTCCATGTTCTAATCTGAGTCTATGAATATGTTACCTTATATGGCAAAAGGAACTTTGTAAATATAATTATTTATTTTTAATTGAACTATAGTAGATAGAGATTGAGATGGTTAGATAGCAACACTGACTCAATGAACATGAATTTGAGCAAACTGCAGGAGATAATAGAGGATGGGGAACCCTGGCATGCTGCTGTTCATGGAGTAACAAAGAGTTGTACTCAGTAACTGAACAACAACAAAACATATACAATGTATGTTAAATACTGCTATACTGCAAAGTGATTCAGTTACACATATCTATCTACCTATCTATATACACACACGTTTTTAAATATTATTTTCTATTATGGTTTATATAGAGTATTGAATGTAGTTCTTCCTGCTATACAGTTGGACCTTGTTGTTTATTCTATATATAAAGTTTACATGTAGGTGTAATTAAGTTACAAACATAGAGATGGGAAGATTATGCTGGATTATCTGGGTGGACTGATGTTGAAGCTGAAACTCTAATACTTTGGCCACCTGATGCGAAGAGCTGACTCATTTGAAAAGACCCTGATGCTGGGAAAGATTGAGGGCAGGAGGAGAAGAGGATGACAGAGGATGAGACGGTTGCATGGCATCACGACTTGATGGACATGGGTTTGGGTGGACTCCACGCGTTGGTGACAGGGAGGCCTGGCGTGCTGTGGTTCATTGGGTCGCAAAGAGTCAGACATGACTGAGCGACTGAACTGAACTGACTCATCTGGGTGGACCCAATGTAATTACAAGTGCCCTGATAAAAGGGAGGCAGGAGAATTAGGATCAGAGGAGATGTGGGAAAGCAAAACAAAGGCATACTGATGCAACTTGGAGCCAGTGACGAGGGCAGCTTCTCAAACCTGGAGAGGGCAAAGAAGCAATTCTCCTAGATCCCCCAGAAATAGAGCAGCCCAGCTGACCCCTTAAAACTTAGGCTAGTGAATCTGATTTTGGACTTCTAACTTCACAACTGTCAGATAATATATGGCATTTAAAAATCCCTAAAATTTGTGAAACTTTGTTAGCAAGAAATTAATAGTTGTGTTTTTCTTTTCTTTTTAACTTTAAAATATATAATTGAGGTTTCAATTAGAATACAGGGATTCAGATAGGACCCAGAGCCATACTCTTTGTTCTCTTCAAATAACAGAAATAGCATATATCTAAGTGATATAAGCCTATTGCACTGGAGTAACTAAAGCCAGAGGAGATAAATCATCTGTTCAAGGTACACAGCTAGTTACAATAAATGTAACTTATGCACATAGCTAGTGCAAATAAGACTAACTTTGGGGTTAGGGACTCGCTCAGTCGTGTCCGACTCTTTGGGACCCCATGGACTGTAGCCCACCAGGCTCCTCCGTCCATGGGATTCTCCAGGAAAGGATACTGTAGTGGGTTGCCATTTCCTTCTCCAGGGGATCTTCCCAACCCAGGGATTGAACCCAGGTGTCCTGCAATGCAGGCAGACGCTTTAACCTCTGAGCCACCAGGGAGGGCTGAAACAGACTACAGATATGTAATTTCTGTTAAACTGCCTCTCTTTCATAATATGAAAATATTTGCCTACAAAAGGCTGTTGCTTAAGAAATGTTTTCATATGTTATGATAAGGAATAGGGGTAAAAGTGGATGTGAGGATAAGGGGATAGAGGTGGGAAGGGGATCACTTCAGAACAAGAATTTCTACATGTCCTGCTGAATTTGAGACAAGGGAAGCAGTCATGAACTGATAAACCATGACCCCTGCCCTCTTGGTACCTGTTAGGAAGGCAGACATAAGCACATAAATAACTTGCAAGAGTAAGATTTTGCAGAGAAGTCTTCAATCACAACATCCAAGCAGTGTTTCTAGTAAGCTATATGGTCTTTGAATAAGATGATGACCACAAAGAATTTAGTTTCACCAAGAGACCATCATAATTTTGAGCTGTCGTTCTTGCTCTATAGAGATTTATATGCTTTCTCAATGTCTTTAGAAACATACTTGTGTATATTTTAGAAGCCCAGGTTTGTTGATGACACGTTACTGCAATACCATCAGTTTCTATGGAGACACTAACTATTGTGCAGTTAAGGGGGAATAAAAAAGACTCTTCTGCTTCCCTGTGGCTTTAAAACTGTTGTTACTTGTTTTCCTATTGCACACATGCAGAAATAAAATTAAAATGGTTTTCTTCTCAAACAATATTATTTGAATGCCAATGGGATTCTCATTTATTTCACAAAGATTATAAACATTTACAGATTAAATACGGTCCAACAAACAATGAGATCATCCCTGACCATCCCATTCTAATGGCAAAAATAGTATTTCCTCTGTATGCTTAATAAATCTAGAATTTTTTTACATTATATTACTTAAGTTCCTTTTTTAATAACTCATCCATTAAACACTACCAATAACTTTACCTTTGGTCTTTTGCACAGCTGTGGTGTGTAGATAACTTCCATTTATATTAACCGAAGTTACATTTGCATGCTAGTAGCGAAGTACCCTTTATACAACCCAATTAGTATAAAACTATATGAAAAAATAAATAAGTCTTTTCTACTTAAAAAGAGGCATGCATNTACTTTGGCCACCTGATGCGAAGAGCTGACTCATTTGAAAAGACCCTGATGCTGGGAAAGATTGAGGGCAGGAGGAGAAGAGGATGACAGAGGATGAGACGGTTGCATGGCATCACGACTTGATGGACATGGGTTTGGGTGGACTCCACGCGTTGGTGACAGGGAGGCCTGGCGTGCTGTGGTTCATTGGGTCGCAAAGAGTCAGACATGACTGAGCGACTGAACTGAACTGACTCATCTGGGTGGACCCAATGTAATTACAAGTGCCCTGATAAAAGGGAGGCAGGAGAATTAGGATCAGAGGAGATGTGGGAAAGCAAAACAAAGGCATACTGATGCAACTTGGAGCCAGTGACGAGGGCAGCTTCTCAAACCTGGAGAGGGCAAAGAAGCAATTCTCCTAGATCCCCCAGAAATAGAGCAGCCCAGCTGACCCCTTAAAACTTAGGCTAGTGAATCTGATTTTGGACTTCTAACTTCACAACTGTCAGATAATAAATATATGGCATTTAAAAATCCCTAAAATTTGTGAAACTTTGTTAGCAAGAAATTAATAGTTGTGTTTTTCTTTTCTTTTTAACTTTAAAATATATAATTGAGGTTTCAATTAGAATACAGGGATTCAGATAGGACCCAGAGCCATACTCTTTGTTCTCTTCAAATAACAGAAATAGCATATATCTAAGTGATATAAGCCTATTGCACTGGAGTAACTAAAGCCAGAGGAGATAAATCATCTGTTCAAGGTACACAGCTAGTTACAATAAATGTAACTTATGCACATAGCTAGTGCAAATAAGACTAACTTTGGGGTTAGGGACTCGCTCAGTCGTGTCCGACTCTTTGGGACCCCATGGACTGTAGCCCACCAGGCTCCTCCGTCCATGGGATTCTCCAGGAAAGGATACTGTAGTGGGTTGCCATTTCCTTCTCCAGGGGATCTTCCCAACCCAGGGATTGAACCCAGGTGTCCTGCAATGCAGGCAGACGCTTTAACCTCTGAGCCACCAGGGAGGGCTGAAACAGACTACAGATATGTAATTTCTGTTAAACTGCCTCTCTTTCATAATATGAAAATATTTGCCTACAAAAGGCTGTTGCTTAAGAAATGTTTTCATATGTTATGATAAGGAATAGGGGTAAAAGTGGATGTGAGGATAAGGGGATAGAGGTGGGAAGGGGATCACTTCAGAACAAGAATTTCTACATGTCCTGCTGAATTTGAGACAAGGGAAGCAGTCATGAACTGATAAACCATGACCCCTGCCCTCTTGGTACCTGTTAGGAAGGCAGACATAAGCACATAAATAACTTGCAAGAGTAAGATTTTGCAGAGAAGTCTTCAATCACAACATCCAAGCAGTGTTTCTAGTAAGCTATATGGTCTTTGAATAAGATGATGACCACAAAGAATTTAGTTTCACCAAGAGACCATCATAATTTTGAGCTGTCGTTCTTGCTCTATAGAGATTTATATGCTTTCTCAATGTCTTTAGAAACATACTTGTGTATATTTTAGAAGCCCAGGTTTGTTGATGACACGTTACTGCAATACCATCAGTTTCTATGGAGACACTAACTATTGTGCAGTTAAGGGGGAATAAAAAAGACTCTTCTGCTTCCCTGTGGCTTTAAAACTGTTGTTACTTGTTTTCCTATTGCACACATGCAGAAATAAAATTAAAATGGTTTTCTTCTCAAACAATATTATTTGAATGCCAATGGGATTCTCATTTATTTCACAAAGATTATAAACATTTACAGATTAAATACGGTCCAACAAACAATGAGATCATCCCTGACCATCCCATTCTAATGGCAAAAATAGTATTTCCTCTGTATGCTTAATAAATCTAGAATTTTTTTACATTATATTACTTAAGTTCCTTTTTTAATAACTCATCCATTAAACACTACCAATAACTTTACCTTTGGTCTTTTGCACAGCTGTGGTGTGTAGATAACTTCCATTTATATTAACCGAAGTTACATTTGCATGCTAGTAGCGAAGTACCCTTTATACAACCCAATTAGTATAAAACTATATGAAAAAATAAATAAGTCTTTTCTACTTAAAAAGAGGCATGCATGATGATTCTATTTAATAAAAAAAAAATATCACACTGGATTTCTTCCTGGATTCTGATGGATCCAATCTGTTTTTCTTTCTTTCTTTCTTTCTTTTTTTGCATCATTCATTTAAAATAAGTTTTAAGATTGTATTTTGTAAATGGAAGATTGTATTCTCTGCTCTGAAGTCTTTTTGCATTGCCTTTACTTATTGTGTGGACCCTTTGATGAATTTTTATTCCTCCTTAAAATAGGATTCTCTGCCTCCTTTTTTTTAAGTTCTATGAAATGATGAATTACATACATATCAGTAAATATTATAGTTGGTGAAGGCATAAAACCATTCCTAAAATGATTGTATGAAAAAAATTACTCTTGAATTCATACATTCAAATATATTTTAATATCAAAGTTAAATGTTAGCAGTGAATCCATGGAGATAGTGTCATACTTCGCAGTCTGAGTACTTTTAAGTAGCACAAGGTCTTTCAATATAATTAGCACAGAATATTGAACCCTGCCAGAAGTATGGGGTTCACCATTAAATTTAGAGAGTTCTTTATCTCTCTGAGTCTACTCATGTGTGCAGAAGACTAATTGTTAATAGCACGGTCTTTATTGCTCATAGCTTTCTTTTATTTTAAATGGAATGGTCTGCTTTGTGAAAAATAATTAGGTTTTATAGGCCTACCTGCATAGAGCCTTTTGTTGAATGTCTTACTGTTTTGCCAATTCAGATCCTGAGAGCAATTAGAGGCTTTGGCTGAGCTGTTCCTTAAATCACACACATATTGTGTTATTGCCTGCTTTTTTATTTTTTACCTGCAGTAACAGATGCAGAAGCTTCAGTTACTTGTGAGTACACCAAGTAATTGTTGGCCAGTGCAAAAGCTTGGATTGAGGAGCATAAGCTAGAAACAGGAACATGTTATGGAGGTCTGGCATATGGCAGTGTGTCCTGGAGTCTGACATTATCTCCACAATGCTAATGTTCTCAGTCATAGAAGAACAAAGTCTTCAACCATGCTCTAAAATGACAAGGTAATTTCATTGTTTAAAATGATGGTGAGAGCTGATCAGACTGTAGTCTTTGGGGATGTATGGATTTATTCAAACAAAATAATTTATTTGCTCCCATAGTCAGTTGGGAATTATGCGTTGTTCATTGAGGTAAATAATGGGGCCACTTTTCAAAAGTGCTCATAACAGTTGTCACAATCAGCATTTCATCTGTGAAATTCAATTTGTATGATGAGTCAGAGACTCCCCTGTGAGATCTAATAGAAGCATTGGCAAAAATGTTGCAAAGTTCAATAGTAGTTTGGAGGAATTTATCATGCTATGGTGGAAAATTTTGCAGAAAAATTTTGGCCACTTGGCCTACTGAGTTTTTTCTGTGACACAGAATGATTCAATGAGATTACTGTTAATAATTTAATGATGATGAAAATCACTGTTGTTTCTAAATTAAAATGCCTGTGTAAACTGCAGGTTATTGCACTTAGAGTTGTTAAATTAGTGATGAAGAGTTGGTATTCACTTTCCAAAACTCTTTCATCAAATGACAGAAAATTTTATGGTGTACTGTTGAATTTGCCTTGAACTTAACAGTGCATTTTCTTTTCTGTGTTTTCAGTATGTTAGCCAGCTACCATTTGCTCAGGCAACTCTACTTCTGCTACCATATAATCAATAACAGTCAGAGTACTTTCAATCTTGACAATTTTCTTTAGTGGAAAATTACTTTGCATAGGCTTTTTACCATCCCAGTTGATAAATCAGCTTCACTCAAATCTCCAGTGTCAGGCATTATCAACCCCAAAAAGGCACTGACAGCTTTAGACATATGCAAGTACAAATCAATATTATTTTTCAACTAATATCATTCGGAAACATTTTTTTTAACTGAAATAATAGAAACTAGATAAATTTTGTGACCTAAATCTAGTGACAAACCTGAAGCTAACTTTGAAAAATATATGAAGTTGCAGGATCCACAGTTTCAACAGTGAAATGTACCATCAGGGGTGGACCTGTCATTTTTGATGTAAAGAAATAGGTCGTCGTGAAAGTGTTTTAATAACAACCAATGATACCAATAACTTTCTTTCTTTGTCTCCTTCCTTCCTTTCTTCCTTCTCCCTCTCACCCTCCTTCCCACCCCACTGTCCCTCCCTTTCTTCCTTCCTTCTCTCCTTCCTTTTTCTCCTCGCTATGTAAAGAAAAGCATGGAAAAATGACTTTATATTACCTGGTAGATTTCATTTTATGTAAGGGATTTTGGACAGGTATATATACATATTATTGCTTTAAAGCATACCTGAGATCTTTGAATTCCTAAGAGGGGTTTACAGTTGTATAAATAATCACCTAATTAAAATATTGAGGGAGTATTTTTATGGAAAAGAGAAGAAGAAAATAGAAAATCTAAGAATAAGTTTAGTGGGTAGAAAGTTTTATTTGAAACAGTCTGACATTTTTTATTTTAAATGCAAATGTAATAATTATTCTGTTATCAAACAGAAAACCTAACCTATCTGTCCTTTTTTTTTTTCCCCCTTTGGGAAAAACCTTGTTTATATTTATGAAAATTAGTTGTTGTAATGCTGCTTTGTGGTCTTCAGAAATCAAGCATAATTAAGAAAAAAATATTCTAAAGATGTTGAGATTATTTGGGTACAGTAAGTTTGAGGATAATTATGTGTTATGATAACTTTTAATAATTAAACATGCTTATAAATACTCAAACAATGTTAGTGTTAAGTAGAACTTGAAAGTTCCTTTTAGTTCTACTTTTAGAGATAAACATTGTTTATGATTTGGTGAAGACCTTTCCATACTTTTTATGCATATGTACATATATTTTATATACTTAAATGTCAGCATACTATATTTTCTGTTCCATCATTTACACCCTGCAATTGATATAGTGATGATTTGTTCATACATGTAGATCTACTAATTTTAGAAAAAGATGTTCCGTAATTTATTTTTAAAATTCCATATGATTAAGATTTGGACTGTTCACATTTTTCCATTATAAATAATACTACTCTACTATACTACTATATTACTATTCTAATACTTTTGAACTGTGGTGTTGGAGAAGACTCTTGAGAGTCCCTTGGACTGCAAGGAGATCCAACCAGTCTATTCTAAAGGAGATCAGCCCTGGGTATTCTATGGAAGGAATGATGCTAAAGCTGAAACTCCAGTACTTTGGCCACCTCATGCAAAAAGTTGACTCACTGGAAAAGACTCTGGTGCTGGGAGGAATTGGGGGCAGGAGGAGAAAGGGATGACAGAGGATGAGATGGCAGGATGGCATCACCGACTTGATGGACGTGAGTTTGAGTGAACTCCGGGAGTTGATGATAGACAGGGAGGCCTGGCGTACTGCAATTCATGGGGTCGCAAAGAGTCGGACACGACTGAGCAACTGAACTGACTGACTGACTATAATAAATGTACTTATATCTTTGAATACATATTCAATTACTTCCGAATTATGCACCAGTTTAGTTCAATTCAGTCGCTCAGTCGTGTCTGACTCTTTGTGACTCCATGAACCATAGCACGCCAGGCGTCCCTGTCCATAACCAACCCCCGGAGTCCACCCAAACCCATGTCCATTGAGTCGGTAATGCCATCCAACCATCTTATCCTCGGTTGTCCCCTTCTCCTCCTGCCTTCATTCTTTCCCAGTATAGGGTCTTTTCAAATGAGTCAGCTGTTTGCGTCAGGTGGCCAAAGTATTGGAGTTTCAGCTTCAACATCAGTCCTTCCAATGAACACCTAGGACTGGTCTCCTTTAGGATGGACTGGTTGGGTCTCCTTTAGTTTGGACTGGTTGAATCTCCTTGCAGTCCAAGGGACTCTCAAGAGTCTTCTCTAATACCACAGTTCAAAAGCATCAATTTTTCAGTGCTCAGCTTTCTTTATAGTCCGACTCTCATATCCATACATGACTACTGGAAAAACTATAGCCTTGACTAGACGGACCTTTGTTGATAAAGTAATGTCTCTGCTTTTTAATATGCTGTCTAGTCATGCATGCATGCTAATTTGCTTCAGTCGTGTCCAACTCTTTGCAACTCTATGGACTATAGCCTGTCAGGCTCCTCTCTCCTTTGGTTTCTCCAGTCAGGAATACTGGAGTGGGTTGCCATATTCTCCTCATCTCCTAAGTATAGGTCCCTGAAATTAGATTTGTTGGCTCAAATGTGTTCAGGCCGTTTACACCCCCACCATCAATTTAGGAAAATCAGGGTTTTCATAACCTTCATTTATTGTCCCTAACATTTTTTTTTGGCCTGAGTTGCTATGATAGGTTAAAATATATTTAATTGGCTTTTAAATCTACTGCTCTTTTCAGATGTCAAGTTTAACAGGTATTGCCAAACCTATTGATATGAGTATCTGCCTATAGATACAATGTTTATAGGTGATATAGACATAGATGTAGATATAGACATAGTTATATACTTTCAGATATAGCTATAAAGACATGGATATAGCACACAGACATAGACAAAGGCACACATACCCATGCACAACTTTGATTTCTCCCTGTATACCTTGATTCATTATGGGAAGCTGAGTGCATATTCTGATATCCCTATTAAATCATGACTGATTTGATGTTCTTGTCAGAAATCATTTTATCTCCCTCCTTAAATATCTGTGGTGTCTTTGACTCCTATTGAACACTTCGACATATCCTATCTTAATTTGATGTAGGCATTTCTCAGCTTCAGTATTAGTAGGTCCACTCTCTGGTTGCAGGAACTACATCTTATCCATCTTTCATCTTCCATGGATAGCTTCTGTTCAGTTCAGTTCAGTCACTTAGTCGTGTCCGACTCTTTGTGACCCCATGGACTGCAACACACCAGGCCTCCCTGTCCATCACCAACTCTCAGAGTTTACTGAAACTCATGTCCATTGAGTCAGTGATGCCATTTAGCCATCTCATCATAATCAAATAGCTTATGATTTGGCAATAGTTATTAATTTAGGGAAGGTAATATCAGTTTTGTCTGCTTATGAATTCTCATTGTTTTCTGCCACAAAATATGTGATTTTTGAGAAATACGGTGTTTTGGAAAAAACAGGATGTGGAGTCAGAGAATTTGTCACTTCCTTGCTGTGTGATTTTGAGGCTGTTCCACTTCTGTGAATGTTAGCTTAATTCATCTATGAAATGAAGGTAATAACAATATACTTCCCAAATAAATAATAAATGAAGAATAAATAATAGTTTGACAAGTGCTTTGTTCATTTTTCTATAATCATAAATATTAGAGTTAAGATGTAAATTTTTATGTCAGTAGGAGGTAAACAAGGAGACTGAGTCCCCTTCTCCTCATGTGTTCACAGTGATGTGAATCTTAAGTACATAAGTAGATAACAAGATTCCAGTTGTAAATGTTAAGACCATATGCATCCATCAGAGATTGTTTAGTAAAAGCTGAAAGAAAGATCAACTCACAAATAGGGTTATACTCTCTTTCCTGTATGATAGAATAGTTAAATTAACGGCTAAATCTAATTAAGAAACTGAAAAATTACAGCACTGCCTGCTGGCAATACTAAACCCAATGGACTGTGAGATAGGAATATGGTAACACTTGAAATTACCTCACCATTGTTGAATATTAAGGCAATTTTGCTACCTATCCCTAGAAATAAAACAGCCCTTGCAATCACACTTTGTAATTTGTTATTGGTTCCAAAATTAACGACTTTTACCGTAATAAATGGATTATCACAGATGACAAAGTACAGTTTTAATTAACAGTGACAGGCAAAATCTCTTATAGTCAGGTTAAATTTATATTAGCAATTATATGAGAAATTATATTTTGATCATGACAATTTTACATTGAGGTTATGAGTATTAATCATATGTAGCCTTACCCCTAACTTTTTGTGGGAAATCGGCAAATTATTAAAGAATTGTAAAATAAGCAACTGTTAAATACGTATTTCTGGATATATACACTTTCATAATGACTCAGAAGCTCAGGTTTGAGTTTAGAATTCTCTAACTCTTGGACTTCCACCTCAGACCTTTACTGAAGAGGCCACCCATTTGTTGCTTGAGGCATCACTTTCCCACCCTCTGCTCAGTGTTGCACCACAAGAAATCATGTGCTCTGATTCTAATAAATTCTTGATGCAACTTCCCAGGCCACAAAGCTCTGTCTTGACCAACCTTCTGGTCTGGGGATACACATATTCTATCTTCAGGAGGATGGAGCAGGAGAGAGTCTTACAAGGTCCAAGATCAAGCTTAGGATTAGGGCAGGAAATGTCAGAGTTTTATCTATCCTGGAAAAAGGTCTAGAAAAGTATCATAATCTGCAAGTGGGCACTTCCATTTGGCTCTGCAGATTCATTGTCACTTAAGGAGTATAGAAGCGTAGGGAATCATAGATAGGCCTTGTAAAGTAGAGGGCCCAGGGGCCCACCTCACCTGGGTCAGGGGGTAGTAATGATGATATTTGACACTCTTGAATATATCCCAGAAATACCAATAGATAATGCCACAAATATCTCAATGATAATGATAAGTCTAATATACTAATTTTAAATTTTATACAGTTTATATAATTAAAAAAGAAGATATGTGTGCATGCTCAGTTGTGCCCAACTCTTGCAACCCCATGGACTGAGGCCTGCCAGGCTCCTCTGTCCATGGGATTTTCCAGGCAAGTATACTGGAGTATGTTGCTGTTTCCTCCTCCAAGGGATCTTCCTGACATGTCTCCTGTGTCTCTTGCATTGGCAGGCAGATGATTTACTACTGAGCCACCATCTATATTTAAACCAGTGCATTATGTGGTATATTAATTTTGCTTTAGAAACAAGGATTTTCTATAATATGGTGGGGTGTGTTGAGTTGTGCATTTTTTTTTAAACACATTTATAGAGTATGGAGTTATCGAGAAATCTTATATATCAAAGTCACAGAGCATACCAAATAATTCATGCGGACATAGCTACAGCTTTGGGTTATACGTGCCTGTCAGGAAAGTCTTGGTATTTGTCTAACAAGGCTAATAACCAATCCTATACACATTATACAAGTATGTATATAGAAGAACATAAACTATTTGAAGCATATGTATCAAATTGTTAACATTAATTTACTTGGAATCAGTATTTTAAAAAGCTTTTGTCCTTTCAATGCTTTTGTAGTATTTTTAAAACATAAGGCCATTGTAGACTTTAAAGGTATAAATATCTAATACAGTACTTATATGTTGAAATTTAAGTATTCATCCACCTAACATTACTTTTTCTTCTATACCATGCCAAACTGGTGATGGACCTGTCTTTAATTAAATTTGGCATTCAGTAGACACAACTGATCCATGGATTTTCAAATATTTAATGAATGAATATATATTTAACATGTTATTATAAGAAAATTTAAATGAACATAACAAAAGATAACAATAGAAAATATTCACTTTACATAAAATAGAAAAGGACCAGTACGTACCTTGTTGACTTCTTTAGAATCCTGTGGATTCAGGAATTTCATTATTGTCATGTTTAAGATTTCATTTAATACATTATTAACTATATTCCTATTCACATTAGTCAAGTCAAAACAAAACAAAACCCTCTGCACTGATTTCCCAGTATTCATTCTTTTCTTTCTTGTTTGACTGTCTTAACACAGTATAACTTTTCAGTATTTAAGTACCAAAATCTAGTTTTAAATGCAGTGTTTCTGAATTATTTCCAGTTGTTATGTACAAAAAGTGAGCCATATTGCTTAAAGACAATTTAATTTTCTAAAACTTGGTATATGCAGAATATTCAATATTACGTCTGTATCTGCAGGGATCATTGCATGCCTCATAGTGCACGAGTGCAGTGTCTCAGAAAGCAGGGCTTTTCTTAAATTAATTAAAACCTAACAATTAAATTTATAATTGTATCTGTACATTTTTTACTAACTGAGATTCTTTTCACAATGAAATCCTTTATATCTGAGACAGTTTGGAAGTAATACATAGTTTTAGAGGCATCTAATTCAGGCTTTGCAAACTCAAAAGCATATATAACTGTTGCCCTACATCTGAAACTAACACAACATTGTAAATCCAACTATACTCCAACAAAAATTTTAAAAAATAAAATAAAAAATAAATTTCAAAAAGAAAGAACCAATTAAGTACTATGAAAGACTAGATCAGTACTATGATAATAGTGGAGAAAGAAATGGCTACAAACTCCAGTATTCTTGCCTGGAGAATCCCACGGACTGAGGAGCCTGGTGAGCTACAGTCCATGGGGCCACAAAAGACACCACTGAAGTGACTTAGCACAGCACGTAAGAGAATAAATATTAACAGTCTAAAGAAGATAGGGACTCGTGGTTCCTGAGGTGACCTGGGAGTCCATATACCTCCTAAAAGCATCTGTTAGAACTCTTGTGAATAAAGTACTATGCCAGTGAAACTAAACACTGCTATGGGCTATAATTTTGAAACTCCAGAACTCAAACTCTCACTTTTCATACATATGTAATATTCAGTGTTTACCTATGCAGATTAGAAGGTCCAGAGATTGCCTAATTCTAAACTGAGAAAACAGGAAAAACACACAATCAAGTGATGCTAACATTTGTATGAGAAATGATAATATTGATTTTTATGGTGAGTATCTGGTATTGTTAAGCTCATTTGGGCTGTCTGTTTAGATTTAAATGACTCAGAATACTATTTCACAGATATCCCAACTTAGATGTTTTCTGGCTTAAAACAGTAGGGTTATTCATTTGTTTATGGTGGTAGGGAAGAAAAATTAGTATGTAACTTGCTTTCCAAGTCAGGGAGATAAAGGACAATCTCTCAAGTCAACACACAGAGCATAGGGCTTCCCTGGTGTCTCAGTGGTAAAGAATCCACCTGCCAGTGGAGGAGACCTGGGTTCAGTCTTTGATCCAGGAAGATCTCACTTGCCATGGAACAACTTAGCACAAGAGACGCCACCACAATGAGAAGCCTGCGCATGACAGCTTGAGAATATCCCCTGCTCTCCACAACTAGAGAAAACCCTGCGCAGCAACAAAGACTCAACACAGCCAACAATATATAAATAAAATGATTTTTTTAATGGGGCATCAAGAAAAGAAGTTCCCCAATGAAACAAGACAGTGAAAGCTACTACTTATTACATGTCTCTTTGCTGACATATAAAGGCAGGCTCTTGAGAAACCGGTATGCAAGTCAGGAAGCAACAATTAGAACTGAACATGGAACAACAGACTGGTTCCACATAGGAAAAGGAGTACGTCAAGGCTGTATATTGTCACTCTGCTTATTTAACTTATATGCAGAGTACATCATGAGAAACAATAGGCTGGAGGAAGCGCAAGCTGGAATCAAGATTGCCGGGAGAAATATCAATAACCTTAGATATGTAGATGCCACCACCCTTATGGCAAAAAATGAAGAAGAACTAAAGAGCCTGTTGATGAAAGTGAAAGAGGAGAGTGAAAAAGTTGGCTTAAAGCTCAACATTCAGAAAATGAAGATCATGGCATCCAGTCCCATCACTTCATGGCAAATAGATGGGGAAACAGTGGAAACAGTAGCTGACTTTATTTTGGCGGGGCTCCAAAATCACTGCAGATGGTGATTGCAGTCATAAAATTAAAAGATGCTTGCTCCTTGGCAGGAAAGTTATGACCAAACTAGAGAGCATATTCAAAAGCAGAGACATTACTTTGCCAACAAAGGTCCGTCTAGTCAAGGCTATGGTTTTTCCAGTGGTCATGTATGGAAGTGAGAGTTGGACTATAAAGAAAGCTAAACGCAGAAGAATTGATGCTTTTGAACTATGGTGTTGGAGAAGACTTTTAAGTGTCTCTTGGACTACAAGGAGATCTAACCAGTCCATTCTGAAGGAGATCAGTCATGGGTGTTCACTGGAAAGACTGATGTTAAAGCTGAAACTCCAATATTTTGGCCACCTGATGTGAAGAACTGACTCATTTGAAAAGACCTTGATGTTGGGAAAGATTGAGGGGAGGAGGAGTAGGGGATGACAGAGGATGAAATAGTTGGATGCATCACCGACTCGATAGACATGGATTTGGGTGGACTCCAGGAGTTCGTGATGGACCAGGAGGCCTGCTGTGGTCCCTGGGGTCACAAGGAGTCAGATACGACTGAGCGACTGAGTTACTGAGCGACTCAGACTGTGTTCTGAGGACACAGAATGATGCAGGTCATTTTACTTTTGAATCTGATGTTTGTCAAGAGCTATGGTGTATTATTTGGTTCCTGCTTTTAAGCAGCTTTAGAAAATGAATGGAATGTAGATCAGGAAGTAATGGACAGTCTTCCGTAGCTTTGCCAAATAATAATTTATAAGACATGTGGTATATGATAGTGATTTTTTGGTTTTAGTTCACTTCATTTTTATAGTGAGGAAGGTATTATACTTGGATGTGCAAGTATATCTAAAGAAACTGAAATTTAGAGAAGGTGAATTGCTTACCTAGTAACACATAGCTAGTAAGAGGAGAGAGTTTGTTTGAATTTCAAGCCTGTTTGTTGAATTTCAAGCCTAAGCTACCTACTTTTCATTAGCTGTGATTACGCTTACTACTCTTAAGATTCTGAATCAATAAGCTTGTCTAGTGTTTTAGCACAGTGGCTAAGCTGTCTGGGTTCAGAAGCTAGCTCCACCACCACATGTGTGACCTCAAGAAAGTTGTTTTTCTTTGTTGGACCTTAGATTTCTCAGTATAAATGAAGATAATAGAATTCAGTTCCTAGGGATCTCATTAATATTAAATGAATTAATATGTGGGATGTGCATAGAACAAATCATGCCTAGCCCATTGTAGCTGATATTGCTATCATATCATTACTATTACTAATTATCAAATACCACCAACCCTACAAGTAAGAACTAAACAAAACCTTATAAATAAAATTTCTTTTAACTTGAAGTATTAAAATTCAAACTTTTAAGTTAATATGAGCAAACTTAAATGTTAGTTGCTCAGTCGTTTCCAACTCTTTGCAACCCCATGGACTATAGCCTGCCAGGCATCTCTGCCCAAGGGATTCTCCAGGCAAGAATACTGGAGTGGGTTGCCATTCCCTTCTCCAGGGGACCTTCCAGCCCAGATACTGAACCTGAGTCTCCTGTATTACAGGCAGATTCTTTACCTGTTGAGCTACTAGCAATTTCAACACTTCAAAACAAATTGGCATGGGTGGAGAGAACTGTAAAATAGCAAGAAAAAATGAGAAGGAGAGGACACACATACATGAAGAAAGAGACAGTCAGAGAATTATATGGCATCTGACAGGTTAGAGACAGTGATAAACCCAAAGACAAAGAGACAAAAGTACAATTTAAGAGACTTCTCATCAAGCAATACAATTTCATAATTCTAGGTAGACATCAAAATACTCTCTCTTTGCACTGATTCACATGGAGGCTGTTATGAAACTTTACAAAAAAACAGCTGTCGCCATATCCCTGGGAATCCTATGATAATATGGAATCAGAATTTTTAAAAATGAATGGTCCTAAATGGGTAAAACATAAGAAAATGTATACTTTATAAGTGTTTTCTTTAATCAATACTATTCCCACTTTGGGGTTTACAAATTACAGAGACACATGGTTTCATAATGAACTTTATTTTTTCTTTATCTGCAAAGAGGAAAGTACTAATGAGTTAGTATGTGTAAGAGTAGAACATTTAAGGGAAGGAAAAGGATGACACAAATGTTAGCTTTATTTTCAGATTTGATGCTTAGGACACTGAAAATTGCCCTCCTTTTGGTAAAACTATAAATTCTTTCCATTTTCAAAATTATAATAATCCTGCAATATATGGCCAGATTGCCTGGCTTTGAATCCCAACTTCACCCACTTACTATATGGCTGACTTTGGAAAATTTATTTGACCTTTCTGTACTCTTTAATGCTCAAAATTCTCCAAGCCAGGCTTCAACAATACATGAACCATGAACTTCCAGATGTTCAAGCTGGTTTTAGAAAACACAGAGGAACCAGAGATCAAACTGCCAACATCTGCTGGATCATTGAAAGAGCAAAAGAGTTCTAGAAAAACATGTATTTCTGCTTTATTGACTATGCCAAAGCCTTTGACTGTGTGGATCACAAGAAACTGTGGAAAATTCTTCAAGAGATGGGAATACCCGACCACCTGACCTGCCTCTTGAGAAATCTCTATACAGGTTAGGAAGCAACATTTAGAACTGAACATGGAACAATGGACTGGTTCCAAATAGGAAAAGGAGTACATCAAGGCTGTATATTGTCACCCTGCTTATATTCAGTACATCATGAAAAATGCAAGGCTGGATGAAGCATAAACTGGAATCAAGATTGCTGGGAGGAATATCAATAATCTCAGATGTGCAGATGACACCACTCTTATGGCAGAAATTGAAGAAGAACTAAGTTAGAGCCTCTTGATGAAAGTGAAAGAGGAGAGTGAAAAAGTTGGCTTAAAACTCAATATTCAGAAAATGGAGATCATGGCATCCGGTCCCATCACTTCATGGCAAATAGATGCAGAAACAGTGAAAACAGTGACAGACTTTATTTTGGGGGGCTCCAAAATCACTGCAGATGGTGGGCAGCCATGAAATAGAAAGTCTCTTGTTCCTTGTAAGAAAAGTTATGACCAACCTAGACAGCATATTGAAAAGCAGAGACATTACTTTACCAACAAAGGTCTGTCTAGTCAAGGCTATGGTTTTTTTCCAGCAGTCATATATGGATGTGAGAGTTGGACTATAAAGAAAGCTGAGCACAGAAGAACTGATGCTTTTGAACTGTGGTGTTGGAGAATGCTCTTGAGAGTTCCTTGGGCTGCAAGGAGATCCAAACAGTCCATCCTAAAGGAAATCAGTCCTGAATGTTCATTGGAAGGACTGATGTTGAACCTGAAACTCTAATACTTTGGCCACCTGATGTGAAGAGCTGACTCATTTGAAAAGATCCTGATGCTGGGAAAGATTGAGGGCAGGAGGAGAAGGGGATGACAGAGAATGAGATGATTGGATGGCATCATTGACTCGATGGACATGAGTCTGAGTAAGCTCTGGGAGTTGGTTATGGACAGGGAACACTGGCAGGCTGCAGTTCATGGGGTCACAAAATGTACATGACTGAGCTACTGAACTTAACTGAAGTGTTCAAGGTGTTTAGAATGCTGACTTATACCATCTGTACTCAAGAGATCTTAACTGTTCGCAGTATATAAAATGGCATGGTTCTTTACTTTCATTAAGCAGTTACATATGCACTCCTTAGATACTATAAAAATGTTTTGATGATATTTTATGGCTTTATTCCCAAAAGTCATGTTTTATATTTTGTTCCCTCCAACCATGGTAGAGATGGTCAAGGATACAAAGATAAAAGAAATATGACTGGGACTACCCTGGTAGCTCAGATAGTAAAGAATCTGCCTGCAGTGCAGGAGACCTGGGTTCCATCCCTGGTTTGGGAAGATCCCCTGAATAAGGGTATGGCAACCCACTCCAGTACTCTTGCCTAGTGATTTCCACAAACTGAGGAGCCTGGTGGGCTACAGTCCATAGGGTCACAAAGAGTTGGACATGACTAAGTGACTAACACACACAACCATGATAAAGATGGTCAAGGATACAAAGATAAAAGAGAAATATGAAGGAACAAATAAACTAAGGAAAAGAGGGGTGGCTGTTTGATGGCAAAGAATAATGTGGATATATTTGTAACACCAGTTTTTGAGGATATTAACTTGTTAAGATTCAAATTACATTACATTGGCTGTGATAATTGGTTATAACGATGTTTTGAAAACACTCATATTTTTGTTTTATATCATCAGCTCAGCTGAGAATGTCTTAAAAGTGGAAATGCAAGTGTTGATAACTCTAAGGATATAAACTTTCACCAACTCATTTATAAAATCTGTTAAGGACTTTAAAAAATGGTGTTAAAGAAAATGGATTCTGGGAGCAAATGATATGGTGTTCAAAATTCTTTTCCATCTGTAACAGCTACAACCCTGGTTTACCTCTCCAATTCTTGATTTCTTCCCCTGGAAAAAGGTATGTCCATCACAAAGATTGTTGTGAGATTTATTGGACGCAGATTGCTTAGAACTGTGCTTGACACCATATTTTTATTCCATAATTTTAACTATTATATTAATCTTTAGGCTAGAAAAGACAGTGATTAGCAACATGCTATTGTTGGTCTCAAACAAATTGCAAGTCAACTGGAGAACACTAAGGAGTATATAGGCTCTATGAAATAAGTTAGAAAGAGAAAGGTAAATATTGCTCATGTGTGGAATAAAAAAAGATACAAAAGAAGTTATTTACAAAACAGAAACAGACTCATCAACTAAGAAAACAATTTTACATGCGTTGGAGAAGGAAGTGGCAACCCACTCCGGTGTTCTTGCTGGAGAATCCTAGGGATGGGGGAGCCTGGTGGGCTTCCGTCTATGGGGTGGCACAGAGTCGGACATGACTAAAGAGACTTAGCAGTAGCAGCAGCAGCAGCAGCGGGGAAGTATAGGGTGGAGGAATACACTAGGATTTGGCAATTGACATGTGCATGCTGTTATATTTAAAAGAGATAACCATCAGTGACCTACTGTACAGCACAAGGAACAATGCTCAATACTCTGTAATAACCTATATGAGAAAAGAATTTGAAAAAAATAGAAACATGTATATGTCTAACTGAATCACTTTGCTGTATACCTGAAAGTAACACAAATCAATCAACTGTATGTCAATAGAAAATAAATATATATACATGCACATTAAAGAGGAGAGTGAAAAAGCTGGCTTAAAATTCAACATTCAGAAAACAAAGACCATGGCACCTGGTCCCATCACTTCACAGCAAATAGATGGGGAAACAAAGGAAACAGTAGCAGACTATTTTGGAGGGCTCCACAACACTGCAAATGTTGACTGTAGCCATGAAACTAAAAAACACTTGCTCCTTGGAAGAAAAGCTATTGCAAACCTAGACAGCATATAAAGAAGCAGAGACATTGCTTTCCCAACAAGGGTCCAGACTGTCAAAGCTTTGGTTTTTCCAGTATTTATGTATGGATGTGAAGGTTGGACTACAAAGAAAGCTGAGCACCGAAGAATTGATGCTTTTGAACTGTGGCATTGGAGAAGACTCTTGAGAGTCCTTTGGACTGTAAGGAGGTCCAACCAGTCCATCCTAAAGAAAATCAGTCCTAAATATTCATTGGAAGGTCTGAGGCTGAAGCTCGAATACTTTGGCTATCTGATGAGAAAAGCCAACTCAATAGAGAAGACCTAATGCTAGGAAGGATTGAGGGTGCTAGAAGAAGGGGATGACTGAGGACAAAATAATTGGATGGCATCACTGACTTAGTGGTCATGAAGGACAGGGAAGCCTGGCATGCTGTAGTCCATGGGGTCACAAAGAGTCAGACACGACTGAATGGCTGAATGACAACAAATACATTAAATAGTATATAGGCTCTTGAGTAAGCAGGCTCTCACTTCCTAGGTGGCTCAGTGGTAAAGAACCTCCTGCCAAGCAGGAGATATGTGTTCAATAATTGGGTTGGGAAGATCCCCTGGAGGAGAAAATGGCAACCCATTCTAGTAGTCTTAGCTGGGAAATCCCATGGACAGAGGAGCCTGGTAGACTATAGTCCATGGGGTCTTAAAGAGTTGGACATGACTTCGCAATTAAACAGGCAGCAGCCAATAGGCTCTTGTAACATGCTACGGTACTTGTTCTGCAGCAGATAGAAGTGTGTATAGGTTACTGCTCATAATGAGTAATGAGAACCCATTTACACTGTGAATGAAAGATACCTTCTTAGAGAACGGAATCTGTGAACTAGATCCTGAGAAAACGTGGTTTAACTAGAGAAGAGGGTGGGGAGGGTATCAAAATTTGAGGGTACGGCACATTCCCAGGATGCATGGGTGCTAAGTCACTTCAGTCTGTCCAACTCTGTGACCCTATGGACCATAGCCTGCCAGGCTCCTCTGACCAGGGGATTCTCCAGACAAGAATACTGGAGCAGATTGCCATTTCCTCCTTCCCGACCAAGGGATCAAACCTGTGTCTCTTATGTCTCCTATATTGGTGGACGGATTCTTTACCACTAGGGCCACTTGGGAAGTCCAGGATACTTTGAGAAAATTCAAATTGCATAATATTGCTGGAGAAAAATATGGGAATTGGCTGAAGAGAGTGCAACTGTTGGTAGAAGATAAAGAGAAAAGTGAGAAGGGGTAAGATCAGAAATGTCTGTTATAGGTGTTAGGGAGGTTAGACTGCCGGGCATTTTCAGAATAACCAAATGGTAAGAGTGAAGTTGTGGAAGACTACTCTTTGCTTCCTTTTGGTACAACATAGGGAAGAGGTGGAAGGAAGGAAGTTTCTAGCAACACCTTGGGAAGCACTTCCTAAAATCCAATCAGGAAGTCAGAGTAGCCTCCAGAAAATGGCCCATCAGTGGGGAAAGAAAGAAGTGGATGCATTCTACTCAGGTGGAATCTGAGTAGATATTTCCTCACTTCCGTAAATATGAATACAGGCCTTCCCTCAAATGATTGTTTCATATCCTTTTTCAATTTATTTCCTAAGTATAAATCTGGACATTATAATTTGTTTTGCCCAATAAGAACTTAAAATATTCATGTTTGATGGCCTCCACATAACATAATGGCCCATGTTTCATGCCCCATTCCACAACTATTATATAGACGATTTCTGCTCAGAATTTATTGTTAAGTCCATGGTTCTGGTACCAAGAGAAAAATAGGAAAATAAATATTCCACTTCTTTTTACATTGGTCCACAAGCAACAAACAATTTCCTTGTGTGATTCATCTTACTTAGTAAAGAACTTCAACATTTGAGGGTCTGCTATTACACCGTAACAGAATGAAGGTAGCAAAAGGTACTATTTCTCTATAAAAGGAGAAAGGTTTTGCATTCTTTTTATTACAAACAACCTTGACTTCAGTTTATTCTTCATTTTCTATCCATTGACCATTATATAGAGTTCTTATTATACTTTCTGATACTGCATTGCTAAGAAAAATTACTTAAATAAGTAGCATGCTTTGTTTTTATAGATGAAAAGTTTATTAGTCAAAAATATATAAATTTTTTCACACACTGCATTGGCTGATAGTTTAAATGTAAAAATAAAATCTTGTTATGTTGTAACACTAGGAAAACAGGATTTCAGAGTTATTTTTTTCTTTATTTAGAGTTAATGAATTTTTTCAACTTTTGCAGAACAAAAACAATTTAAATAAGACAGCAGAGAGTTGTACTGTAAATTATTTGGAGGCTTTTTAAAATGCCTAATAAATAAACATGTTTACAATAGATAGAGATATTCATAAAACAATTCTACTATTAATATAAAAGGCTTTGAGTTATTTTAAAAAACAAAATAAAATTGAGTTTACAGCTTTTTATTGGTTTCCTGTCAAAACTGACTACATGCAGGAGCTGTTGAGAGAATGAGTTTGAAGTTTTAGAAAAGGGATTTAAAGGAGTTAATCTTTACTGACATTTTTAAATTCTGACTTTAAAATATTTCTCATTTACTGGAAAGATGTCAGACATTTTTTATATATATTCATTTTACCTGAACACATGAGTGTCAATAGGGATTTTTTTTAATGTATAATATATACCATATATACAAAATATCTGCATTTCAATTAAAGTATCATCTATATAAGGGTTCCCAGGTGGTGCTAGTGGTAAACAGTTTGCCTGCCAATGCAGGCAAGAGATCTTGGTTCCATCCCTAGGTTGGGAAGATTCCCTGGGGGAGGGCATGGCAACCCACTCCAATATTCTTACCTAGAAAAACCCATAGACAGACAGGCGTGGTGGGCTATAGTCCATAGGGTTGCAAAATCAGACATGACTGAAGCCACTTAGACTGCACGCACGTCACCTATACAATCTATAAGAAGTGACTCATTTAAACTCCCGTATCTCTCTTAGAGCAGTCTAAGCACTACTGATATATAGGAAGAAAGAGGTAGCAGAATCTCTTTGCCTACAGAAAACCTCAGATGGCACCCCTTTGGAGCTTATCAGAGCCCATTCAGGTTTGTCCTGAGGGGTTACTTGATGCACTGCCTGATTCTCCTTCTTTCTAGGGGCTGAATGCATAGCTTCAACAAGACACCCAACTCCTGCTGACTTAAGAAGAGTGTTATTTTAATGATGATTATAATGAGCTTTAGTGTTGCTGGGAGCCAAATGTATCCTTAAGTCCAAGAGAAAATGCTGCAATCAGAGTGAAGTATAAATGTGGCTTAGATTATTATTTGATAAGTTGGCCTTTTAATTTTTCCCTTCTTCTGTACTCATTTATTGCCTACTGTTCCAAGGTGAATAATTGCCATGCATCGTTATGGAGATATCTTAGCAACGGAAGCACAGTGAATGCACTGAAAGGACAGGACTGCCTCAGAATGTTTATCCTGACACATTAATCAATGAAACTGTGCCTTTGATCTCAGGACCTGAATTCATTTCTAGTGTTTGATTTTGCCTCCAGCAGCCATTACAAGCTACTTTTTTATTAAGTGACTCCAGCCTCAGCAGATGGTTTGTAACCACTGGTAAGCCCATCTTTGTACTGCATTGTCATGAGAAGTTCATTAAGGGAACATCTAATAAAAGAAACTTCAATTACACAATTTGATATGATGATACCATGGCAATCCTTAGAGTTAGTGGACATTGTGAGTGAATTTTGGTTTTAATAGAATTTGATGTGATCTGGTCTGAAATGGCTATGTTTATCTTCTGCTAGACTTTATGGTTGAAAGATTTATGGAAAAGAATAAAGGTAAATAGTTTTCATTTTTAAGCTGTAAAAATCTCTTAAGGGAAGTACATTCACTTGATATTGCTCATCCATTTTCACACAAAAAAAGGTTTTTCCTGCCATGTAAGACTGGGCGAGGTAGAAAACTAGAGGTCTTGGTCCCCGATTGTGATGTAACAGCTCTTAACCAGTCACTCCCAAAGTGTTTAGGGTATGCTCCAACACATTTTCTGTGGCATCACAGTATAGACAATACACAGTATACTAACATACACAGCATGTTAAAAACTGAAAAAATAGGTTTCACAGAAGAATATCTTTTGTATCAGACAGTGGACTCTACTTTCTGCTTTATTCATTGAAAAGAGATGTTGGTCACAAATCACTCAATTGATTTCACCATCCATGAATGGGTCACAGTTTGTAAAATTCTGCTCTAGACCACATATTATGCAACTTAGAAGAGAAGGAGGCATAAAATATATTTCTCAAAGATCCTCCCCACTGTAAAAGTCTATGACTCCCACTAGAAAATGCATTAGATGTGATCCTCATGTGGTAGATTCAAATCAATGAATATCCTAAATAGGTCAATGGACACATCACCTGCCTGGATGATCCCATTCAGTATGAGGCTTTATCTGATGAAGATTATTTCTAAAAGGAGTGTTAAAATATATGAAGTTTTTTAAAGAATAATTTTTAAAAATAATTACCAAAATATGTTTATAAAAATATCTGAAACTTTATTGTTATGTATAATATGAATTACAATTAGTAAACAACGTGAAAAACTTTTCTTGAATCACTGACAGAAAATAATTATCTAGTTGCAGAGCCAAGTTGAGAGTAATTTATGTAATGAGATTCACTTTTCATACCCCAGTCATTTTCTCTGTCCCCAGGATAGACCAGGCTTGCATGGGAATTTCATGGGGACAGAGATCACCATGTCTTTTAGCCCTGCTGACCACTTTTTTCCCCGAAGCAAGGCACACCCAGGCCCAGTTCCATGGCATTCATCAGGTGTTTGCTGAGTGTATCAATGTAAATGAATAGATGAATGGATGGATGAATAAGGCTGTTTTTTTTTCTTAAGACTTGCTCTAGGTAGTTTGGAAATAACAACATTGTCTTTTAATCTCTGGTTTTACTTTCTTTTAGTCCTTCCTGGACTTAATTCTCTTATAAAATGCACCCATTCTGATCTCTTGTTTCACCTAGACTGTTTCATTATGAGGGACTTCTTACCTGACCAAGTTCCTAACTATCTTCTTTCTGTATTTTCCTCACAAAACTAACCTGCCTGTTATCTTGTTCTTCAGATCATTTAGTTACACACTAACTAATGCTCACTATTTGGTTCTTCACTCCCTTTAGTTATACATTATTTAATTCATTTTAAAGAATGAACAAGTCTCACTAAAGCCTTATAGTATAGGTTTCAGAAGAATTTACATCTCACTCATCTCTCTTCTGGGAGAAGGCATCCTATTGGATGGTATTATTAATACTGTCAGAAAGATATGAGAAAGTTAAGAGATCATATTTTGTCAGTATCTCACAAATAACCTCATATAGTTTATTTTCAACTTTCCTCAGAAAATACTGACTCTATGCTGAGGACAGAGATTAATGAGAAATCCTGAAACTATTGAACTGCTCATACACACACACACACACACACACACACACACACACACACACACACTCCTTTCTATGGTCCAGGCGAGTTTTGTCAAACTGTGGTTGTAGATTTTGGGGTCCTTCTAAAAAGTGTCAGTCTCTGAGTCATAGTCTAGACCTGTTAAAACAGAATTTCTGAATATAGTAACCAGAATCTTTATTTTAAACTATCTCAAGTGGTACCCATGCATGTTAAATTGAAGACCCAAATTTGAAACTTTTGTTTTTCATGTTTAAAAATATCTATGACAACTTGTTTGAAGATAAGTTTCAATGTCCCTTTATCTAGATGATCCAAATGTCATTTATTTTTCCTCTTGCATTATAAATGGGCTTTGGGACCATGTGACATGAAAGCACAGTTTAGTCAATAGGAATGTATGGTGAATTCTAGATTACTTATCAAGGCTTATCAAAAGTCTACCTACATAATAGGCAGAGCCAGGTTTCATTTTATCACAAAGTATTTGCTTAGGAAAGACAAAAGGTGTTAAATGAGAGGATAGAAGTAGGTGATCTTTTAATCTTGTTTCAGCTCTAGGAAAAAAGAATCTTTCATTATCCCACACATTATTTAAGAGTTAAATCCACTAAAGAAGAAACACAACAGAACTAAATATTTTATTTGTATCTCTATGCAAATATATTATGGAAATTCTAGACCTTTAGATTTTCCATTTGAGTTTCTCTTCTAGCTAGGGTAAGGGAATTAAATTTATTCTTTTACGTGAATAGTGTTGAATGCCTACTAGATAGCAGGAACAATGTTAAGATCCGGAGATGGAGAAGAAACAAAGACTTCATACCTGCTCTCATGGAGCTTTTGCTCATTCTAGGATATAATTAGTTTTGAAGTTAATTTTGAATGATTTTGAAGTATAGTTGCAATAAGTATAGGAGTGGTAGATCAGGCCGCCCTTAGGGGTCAAGGAAGGGTGCCTTGAGGAACAACATTTCATCACCGTCCTGAAGAATGAACAAGAGGTAGATGACCAGGAAGAGGGCAAGGTAGAGTATTTCTGGCAGAAACAGCATCAGTGAAGAGCTTATCCTTTCCTTTGTGAATGACTTTTTTTTTTTTGAGGGTTCATATGAGGCACAGCACATATTTTGTAACTAAACTTTATAGTTTTAGTTGTACATAATCAATTCCTTACTTTCTACTTCCAAATTTGTCAGTTGACCAAACTCTAAGGTTAAATACAAATATGTAAGAATATAATAATGTAAGATGTAATATAATAATTTAAATATGTGAGAATATAATATAATGGAATAATATAATAATATATAATATTTAATAATAATGATGATGTATTTAGGGTGCTTGCTGTGTGCTAATTACTGCTCTTAGTATATTTATGAATTACTTTATTCCATTTTTACAACAACTCAATGGGATTTTCAAAGGCAAAACACACTATGTGCATTTCATGTAATTATTTATAGAGATTATTAGAGAAGGCCTTGAGATAGAGAATTTTAAAAGCAAGAAAATATGTTTATTACTGCTAGGAAAATTATAAAATAATTTTGTATCATCTCGGCAGTACAGTAGTCACTCAACCATGACTTACTCTTCTCTCTGCATATCCATTTAATCATTTTAACAGAATGTAAAAGTGGCCCCTATTTGGCCAGTATTAAGTACCAGGCAGGCATTGGTGCCGAGTAGGAGGCTACTATGACTCGATGGACATCATGAGTATATGCTGGGCGAAAATGAGCCCTGTGGACCTGAATTAGGTATTTAATTATTAGAGTTTTAGAGTCTTTCATATTTTTCAGGAATCTGTTGTAAAATGTTAAATTTCTCAAATGAAGAAATACCTGAAGCAATGGCACCTCTAAGGGATTAGGAAAATAACAGAATTAATTGAAAAATTGCTCCAAAGTTAGTATTTACAGACTGGATTGGTAGCCTTTTCAGTCTCAGTAGTAAGCTCTGTGATAGCTTTGTGAATGCCATCATCCTGTACAAGCTTTACTTTTTTATCCTTGTAAGTGGCCTTAGACTGTAGTCACATATTGAGCCATAAGAAATACTAAGGAAAGTTTCATTGTTTAGGCAATAGAGCCACATCAAATCCAGGGTCTGACAAATTAGTACCAATGTGACCTTCACAAGCTTCTCTGCACCTCCCTTTCTTCATCAGTACAATAAGCATAATATTATCACTATCATTGATAATATTAATATGTATCATAAGATTTTTGTGAAGATTCATTCATTCATTTATTCATTCAACACATTTTTAAGAGCACCTACTCTGCATCAGGCACTATGGCTCTTTTCAGTGGAGGAAAGACAGTAAACAAACAAACAAAAAAGAAAATTATAGAATATGGAGAAAATTAACTTGAGAGGGACAGGAATATTTAAAATAGTATATGTAGGGAAGATATCACTAATAAAATGGCACTTGGGCAAAGACCTAAAAGAAATTAGTGAATAAGTCTTACAGGGGTGGAGGGAGTGGGATCATATTGGTGGAAGGAGGAGCAGAGGCGGAGTCCTTGACATGAGCCTTTGTGACATATTCATAGAACTGCAAGGAGGCCATGTGAGCAAGGGGGAGAATTTTGCAGAGATAAGTTCAGAAAGATATCAGGATAGAGCATTTAAGAGCTTTGTGGAACACTATAAGGCTTTTATACCTGTCTTTTGCCATATATTGTCACGTTTAAGACTGTGTTACTTTCATCATTATTGTATATGTACTGTGCTGTACTCAGTTCCATGCAACTCTTTGCAGCCCCATGGATGGTATGCCACCAGCCTCCTCTGTCCATGGAATTCTCCAGGCAGGAATACTGGAGTGGGTTGCCAGGGGATCTTTCCGGCCCAGGGATTGAACCCATGTCTCTTATATCTCTTTCATTAGCGGGCAGAATCTTTACTACTGAGCCACCTGGGAAGCCCATTATTCCATATATGACTAAGAAAGAAACAAACTTTCCATTTAAACTAGTATAGTTTTCCAATTAAATATTTTTATTTTCTATTTATTGAAAGAGTTCATTTAGCTGTATTTAGACAAAGATTCATCTTTATGCTATTCTGGCCTGCCACTGGGTCTTGTTGCAAACACAGCAGCTTCTAATTTAAACATTGAATCATAATAGAGACTTATTGAAGATACGTAGTCCTAATGGTACCTATAATTCAATTGAAGTGATGATGCTGTGAGCAGCTATGACCAGGTTTATTCATGACTAAGCTACATGTGCTGTATCACACAGAGAAGGCAATGGCACCCCACTCCAGTACTCTTGCCTGGAAAATCCCATGGATGGAGAAGCCTGGTNTGTGCTGTACTCAGTTCCATGCAACTCTTTGCAGCCCCATGGATGGTATGCCACCAGCCTCCTCTGTCCATGGAATTCTCCAGGCAGGAATACTGGAGTGGGTTGCCAGGGGATCTTTCCGGCCCAGGGATTGAACCCATGTCTCTTATATCTCTTTCATTAGCGGGCAGAATCTTTACTACTGAGCCACCTGGGAAGCCCATTATTCCATATATGACTAAGAAAGAAACAAACTTTCCATTTAAACTAGTATAGTTTTCCAATTAAATATTTTTATTTTCTATTTATTGAAAGAGTTCATTTAGCTGTATTTAGACAAAGATTCATCTTTATGCTATTCTGGCCTGCCACTGGGTCTTGTTGCAAACACAGCAGCTTCTAATTTAAACATTGAATCATAATAGAGACTTATTGAAGATACGTAGTCCTAATGGTACCTATAATTCAATTGAAGTGATGATGCTGTGAGCAGCTATGACCAGGTTTATTCATGACTAAGCTACATGTGCTGTATCACACAGAGAAGGCAATGGCACCCCACTCCAGTACTCTTGCCTGGAAAATCCCATGGATGGAGAAGCCTGGTAGGCTGCAGTCCGTGGGGTCGCGAAGAGTCAGAAAGGATTGAGTGACTTCACTTTCACTTTTCACTTTCACGCATTGGAGAAGGAAGTGGCAGCCCACTCCAGTGTTCTTGCCTCGAGAATCCCAGGACGGGGGAGCCTGGTGGGCTGCCATCTATGGAGTTGCACAGAGTTGGACAGGACTAAAGCGACTTAGCAGCTGCAGCTGCTGCATCACAACTGCCAGATGGTTGACAGCAAACATCAGACAACTTTTGATTTCATAGATGAAAGTGTGTTAGTTTCTCAGTCGTGTCCGACTTTTCATGATTCCATGGACTGGAGCCCGTCAGGCTCATCTGTCCATGGGATTCCCCAGGCAAGAAAACTGGAGTGCCATTTCCTTCTCCAGAGAATCTTCCCGACCCAGGGATCAAACCTGGGTCTCTAGCATTGCAGACAGATTTTTTATTGTCTGAGCCACCAGGGAAGCCCCTATATATAAAAACTAATTTTTATTATTATTAGTTAAATATGGGTCTAGATGCAATAGAAGTTCAAAGGAAAGGTCATTGAGAAAAGGTGTGATAATTTACTTCCAGAATCATTCTTGCACCCACGAAGAGAACAGACTAACTGAAATGAGCAAAGGTGGAGGCAGAGAGTGGGCCGGAAGTTTAATTACAGGGATTCAGAGAGATGGTGGTGATTTGACTTCACATGGGAGTTCAGAAATAGTATGACAAGGTTAGGTTCTTCTGTATTTTGAAGGTAGAATTGACAAAATTGTTGATAATTGGATATGGGGAATGAGAGAAAGAGAAAAATCAAAATGACTCTTGGGTTTTGTCTTGAAATTGGGAAGACTGTGGGGAGTCAGTTTAAGGTCCATAGAGAAGGTCAGGAGTCTAATTTTAGACATGATAAATTTGAAAATTATTACTCATTCAAATAGAAATGTTGAGTAAGGAGTTAGAAAATGGGTCTGAATTTTGGAGAAGTACAGTCTAGAGATACAAAATTGACATAAAATGACTCCATCCTAGAATAGATGCTGTTTAATACCATGAAACAGGGTAGCATCACCTAGGGCAGTGTTTCTCAATATTTTTGGTACGATCCACACTTAAAATAACATTTTACATCAGGAAGGTACACAGACCTAAGCACTGGAAAAAGTTGTATTGCTCCATGGTAACTTTATTTTACTATGTGTGATACACTTTGTTTTTCTTGTCTCCTTTTCTATTTTTGTTCAAAAACCACAAGTTACTACATGCTTCTCACCTTTAAAAACAATGGCTTACGATGAGAATGAGAGTAGAGAACATGTGAGTTCCAAGGGCTGAACCTTGTAGTTCTTCAGCATTCAAAAGTCTAATTCATATAGTATATACAAAGATTTGCAACAATGCCTAACTAAAAATTTTAAGTTTTTAAACAAGTTTTATTATCAAAATTGTTCCCTCCTCCAAACATTCTTTGATTTATTTATATCAGTCTTACAGTTAGAGGGCTCAGGCTATGTGTATCTGTGTGTCAGTCACTCAGTCGTGTCTGACTCATTGCAACCTTATGGACTCTAGTCCACCAAGCTCCTCTGTCCATGGAATTCTCCAGGCTAGAGTATTGGAGTCGTTGTCATTCCCTTCTCCAGGGGATCTTCCAGACCCAGGGATGGAACTCAGGTCTCCTGTATTACAGGCAGATTCTTTATTGTCTGAGCCAGTAAGGAAGCCCTCAGGCTATAGTATATAGAAAAAGAAAGAGATAATATGTTCGTTTTCTATGGTGTATAAGGACTAATCACAAATGTGGTAAGTTAAACAGCATACGTTTATTATTCAATTTTGATGACTTAGAAATCTGAGTACAGTTTAGCTGAGTTTTCTCTTTCAGGATCCCCAGCTAAATTCTAGGTGTTTGCCAGAACTGTAGTCTCATCCGAAGCTCATCTGGGGAAATATCCAATTCATACATTCTCAAGGTGTGGGCAGTATTCATTTCTTTAGAATTGTAGGACTGAAATCCTCAGTTGTGGGCTATCTGATGGGGGTCAGTCTCCACTCCTGGATGCCACTCCTGTTTCTATTCCTTGACTCTCTCCATAGACAGTTCAGAGCATGTGTCTTACTTGTTTAAACATAGCAGGTGAATTTTTCAAGCTCGAGTCCACCAATAGGACTTCCTCCATGGCTCAGATGGTAAAGAATCTGCCCACATACAGGAGACCTGGGTTTGATCCCTGGATTGAGAAGATTCCCCTGGAGAAGGGCATGGCAACCTATGCCAGTATTCTTGCCTGAAGAATCCAGTGGGCAGAGAACTATGGTAGGCTACAGTCCCTGGGGTTGCAAAGAGCGACTAGGTAAACAGTCTGCTAAGATGGACTCATATATTGTAACACAGTCAGGAGAATGAGAACACACTACCTGTGCCAAGCACCATAATATAATCAAGGAGTGACTGTCACTTTTTCATACTCTGTTGGTAAAAAGCAAGTCGTTTGTTATGCCCTTAAGGGGAAAGGATTATAGAAGGACCTGACTGGAGGTCACCTTAAGTTGTGTCCTCCTGCCTTTGTCCTTTTCATTCAGGTATTCCTCGCAACATGAAACTTGTAGAAAAGAGTGAAATCACTGGTTCTCATCTTGGTTACAAAATAGGAGAGCACAAACTAAGGGTCAGGAAGACATGAGCTCCACTGAATTCTTTCACTGTTCTCTGATGAATATGACAATAGAATTACCCTATCAAAACCCTTGTTCTCCCATCTTTAAGATGATGATGGTAGTGTCTTTCCTGCATCTTTTCTCACAGGATTCTCATGAGTATGATATGAAATAATTTATGTAAAATTGAACTTTGAGCAATGCAATAGTGACAATATAAAAATGATAAGGTGACAGTATTCTATGTGGTGATGATTATACTTTAATTCTCTGAACTCTCATTCGTCACCTGAGCAAATACAGCAATATTATCAATGACCTGGAGCAGTTCACCTTGCTCTAAACCTTATCCATAGAAAGCTCTCAAATATTTATTGAGTGAATAAAGTAGGTTTTTCTCTTTTTGGTTTATAACTAGTTTTGTCTATCTTGAGAGCCATAGATAGTTTTACCTTCTTTTATAAAGTATGTTTGATTTTTAAAGCAAACCACAAGCGTTGCACAGTTTGTACTAAAGGACTACTTTATTGCTTTTTTTTATTACCTAAAAAATGCAACAAAAGTTTAAAATTAATAACAGTCAGTAACAGGGAATAGGGATAATAAAAGTTATGTTTCTTGCTTCAGAAGCAACTCACTTTCCGTTTGCTTATTAAAATATGAGAAAACTTTCTGGTGGTTTATCAGGGGAGTAGAAAAAATGAGAGAGAGAAAGAGAATTGTTTAAACTTGAAGCTTAAATTTTCTACTCAGCATCTTTCAATCGAGAACAAAATTGGAAATTTGCCTGATTTGGATGGTTCCTCAACTACCAGAAGACTCACAGTCATTTTTGGGAGGAGAAAGCAATGATGAAACATTAGGGGAGAAACAGATGAGAGCAGAGCGAATCTAGAGCCCATGACTGTTTCATGGGATCGTGTCAGTTGGTCAAAGTGGTAAGCTAAAATGACCATTCTACAAAACCTTATATAATATACAGAGCTGAATCCTCAGGAGAGAAAGATATTTTTCTTTGCAAGACAGTATCCCTTTTGTATTTGTTTAAAATTTTCAAGTTTCATCAAATACATCTTCCAGTGCTCATCACTTAATAGCATCTTGTCAATAGTTTCCACTTATGCCTGTCACTGATCTATCTAGTGCTGAGTTTTATGCCCTTTTAGCGTCTCAATCAATCTCCTGAAAATGATATTAACACAATCCAGGCTCGCCTTTCACCATCCACTACTTCCAAGTAAATAGTCTTCTTTCAATTGAAATTCATTTTGGTAAAAGCCAATTTCTAATCTTTCAACCTAGCTCTTGCTCAGTCCACTTTCCCTTTATCACCACAAGGACAAGAGCATCCACACGTGGCATGTGCTGTGGGCCCCCAGTGCACAAACATGTATCTGAACTACTTTCATTCAGGGAAGAATTCTGGTGCATTTATGAAACTTTTCTGCCTTGGAGCCTCCCCTGGTGGCTGAGTGCTAAAGATTCTGCCTGCCACTGCAGGAGATGCTGGAGATGCAGGTTCAAAACTGGGTCAGGAAGATCCCCTGGAGGAGGGCATGGCAATTCACTCCAGTATTCTTGCCTGGAGAATCCCATGGACAGAGGAGCCTGGTAGGCTATAGTCCATAGGGTCACAAAGAGTTGGACACCAGTGAGCATGCATGCAGAGTCTGCCTTGGAACACTGATTTAAAGTGCCTTGTGAAACCCTACTGAACTGTACACTTCAAAATAGGGAAGATGGTGAGATTTCTGTTAGTATACTTTGCCACAATTTGAGAAAATGAAAACTATAAATACAAAAAAAACTAAAGTGCCTTGTGAGATGAAGGCAGGATTATTCTGATATAATGTATATGGCACATTTTTTTGACATTGCTGAGAAAGGATTTTTGTAATTACTTCCTCTTGCAAGCAAGAAGTGAAGGAGGGCAACAGATATAATAAACTCGGGCTCAGTGGAGATGAGGTTTCCCATTTAGTGGTAAAAGAAAGTATTTTTGAGTAGGTAATTCAGGTCGAAACATTGAAACCTTCGCCACTGATCTGAGGAGCTTAGATTCTACGCCAAAGAAATGGAATCACTGGTAGTTTAGGGATTATGAGGAACTGTGAAAAAAGTAAGCAGATAATCTTTAGTGGTTTATCCTATGATTCAAATATCTTGAGACTATATCTTTGAAGATAGTTATTCTCATGTTGGTGTGAGGTGTTAAAGTTGGGTAGAATTGGAAGTGAGAAAGACAAATTGATGTGAAAGATGTAGCAGAGAAAAATGACCAGAGTTAGTGATAGATGTGACAAATGTATAAGACATGGCTAGACTGTGAGTCCTAAGAAAAACAAAAATAAAAAAAAAACTTTTGTAGAAACTGTCTTAAAGGCGAGTTTTGGGAAATGGAAGTATAATATGTTTATACTACAGGTCAGTGTAAACTTTGCATGTATGTACAAGAAGACAGTATATAACAGAGGTGACTCTTCTTTTTATACTCTGTGGTTTCTGACTTTTTATTTTACTTAAAGCTATGTGAGACTTTGAATCAGTCCAGTATATAAAGTGGTTTGAATAGCACCCCTTCAAAATTCATGTGAGAGTTGGACCATAAAGAAGGCTGAGAGCCGAAGGATTGATGCTTTTGAATTGTGGTGCTGGAGAAGACTCTTGAGAGTCCCTTGGACATTAAGGAGATCAAATCAATCGATCCTAATGGAAATTAACCTTGAATATTCATTGGAATAATATTTCTGAACTCAACATTCAGAAAACTAAGATCATGGTATTTGGTCTCTCACTTCATGGCAAATAGATGGGGAAACAATTGAAACAGTGAGAATCTTTATTTTTTGGAGAGTTGGACTATAAAGAAAGCTGAGCCTGAGGAACCGATGCTTTTGAACTGTGGTGTTGGAGAAGACTCTTGAGATTCCCTTGGACTGCAAGGAGATCCAATCAGTCAATCCTAAAATAAATCACTCCTGAATATTCATTGGAAGGACTGATGCTGAAGCTGGAACTCCAATACTTTGGCCAGCTGGTGTGAAGAGCCAACTCATTGGAAAAGACCCAATGTTGGGAAAGATTGAAAGCAGGAGGAGAAGAGGGTGACAGAGGATGAGATGGTTGGATGGCATCACTGACTAGATGGACATGAGTTTGAGTTAGCTCCGGGAGTTGGTGATGGACAGAGAAGCCTGGCCTGGTACAGTCCATGTGATTGCAAATAGTCTGACATGACTGAGCAAATGAACTGAGCAGAATAGATTAATTGGAACGACTGATGCTGAAGCTGGAGCTCCAATTCTTTGGCCACCTGGTGTGAAGAGCTCACTCATTAGAAAATACCCTAATGTTGGGAAAGATTGAAGGCAGAAGGAGAAGGGGGTGACAGAGGATGAGATGGTTGGATGATACCACCTACTCAATGGACATGAGTTTGAGCAAACTCTGAGAGATAGTGAAGGACAGGGAAGCCTGGCATGCTGCAGTCCATGAGATCACAAAGAGTTGGACACAACTGAACTACAGAACAACAACATCAAAATTCATGTCCACCTAAAACCTCAAAATATGACCTTATTTGGAACTACGATCTCTGTAGATGTAATTAGTTAAGATAAGTCGTGCTAGATGAGGGTGGGCTTTATATTCAAGGACTGGCGTCCTTACAGGACAAGGAGAGAATACAGAGATGCAGGTGTAGGGGAGAATGCCATGTGAAGACAGAGGCAGGCTGTGGTTTGAGGCAGCTGCAAGTCTAGGAACACCATGTACTACTGAGAACCACCAGAAGCTAGGAAGAGGCAAGGGAAAATTCTTCCCTAGACTTCAGAGGGAGAATCGCCCTGATGACAGCTTGGTTTCAGACTTCAAGCCTCCAGAACTGTGGCAGAATACAGTTCTCTCCTTTCAAGCCACTAAGTCTATGGTAATTTGTTATAAACACTGTATTTAGTGCTTCATTTGGATGAGTTTACAGAAATTTATCATGGAGGGCTTATCATTGTATGTTTTTTAAATGAGGAAACCAAGGATTTGAAGAATTTTTGCCCTATGAACACAGTGGTAGTAACTCATGGAGACGGGATTCTTGTAATTAGAGTTTAACTCAGATCCACCACGCAAAGGCCCTCTCCTCCATTCCCTCAGCTTCAGAGAAACTCCCAGGAAATAAATATATTTCAAGGTTTAAGGGTCTCTGAAAAAAGCATTTTGGGTTGAGTGATCAGAATCAGGACTAGGTCCAGGGTTCCTGTCCCAGGTAAGCCATCTTATTCCCGTGCTTCAGCGTCTTAGATTTCTCTGGGCCTCTGAGTCTTTGGGGATTACTTCATTGTTTTCACCTTTCCCAGTTCTCCAGTCTTTAGTAACTAAAGATTTTTATAATCTCCTTTTTTTTTTTTTACACAGGGACATAAGTTCTGTGGGTGTTTTAAAATACACACACTTCATAAACTTGGAGTCTTAGTGAAGCAATATGTAAAATATTTAAGCTTTTTTAATGATTTCATCTTAATTTATCATAATGTATTTGATGGAATGCAAATCCATACTTTGGAGTTTCTCCTGTTTATAGAAGATGTATGCTAGCAAGTGAACTTTTTTCCTTTGGAAGGAGAAATATCTCCAAGATTGAATAGAAAGCTTTAAAAATGTCTTTCATAGCCATGCTTATAGTATATATTGAAGGTAAATTCAATTTTTAAATTGCCAAGTTTCCTCCATTATAAATATTTAACATATACATTATTGGATTTATAAATGGGTGAATTGATAATCTGATCAGTTAAATTTTTATTTATTGCCAATCTCCATATTACTGTAAATGCTTTGGAAGTCTCATTTTTCATTTGCATGTCTCTTTTTTTAAATACTTCATTTATGGGACTTAAAATTTCTGAGTGGGGTTGGAAGGCAAATTCTCTTCTATTTGTTGTCTACTTTGAATTGTTTTAATACTAGAAAAACACATTGGTTCAAAATACAATCAATGGTTACTGATTAAGAGCCTACTATTGGCCAGACACTATTCTAGATATTGAAGATACATTGAACAGGAGAGTAAAATATGGTTATATGCTTGCATGCATAAGAGATTAATTTGATTAATTCTCTGGAAAATACTAAGATATAAAAGAAATAGTAAAACAAAGTAGTTTTAGGGAAATTTTGTACATAATATTAGTGACTTCTGTTTTAAACTGCCATAACTCATGCTTTGATTTTCTGACACAGTGGAATAGAATGTGAGCTACAAATTTCACCACATGTAATTTAAAATTTTCTAGCAACCATGCTTGGAAAATGTATTAAAAAGAAATGAATGTATTAAATATATTAAAACATATAGTAACTATTTTATTTAACCCAATATATCCAAATACTATCATTTCAGCAAGTAATTAACATAAAAATTATTCATGAGATCATACTTTTTGTACCAAGCATTGGAATTCAGTGTATATTTCACAAATACACTATATCTCAATTTGGACTAACCACATTTAAGGTGCTCAAAGCCGCATGTGGCTAGTGGTGACTATAGGATACAATACCTATCTAATGCCTTGGATTTTTCCTTGCCTTTTTCATTTACAATGGGGACATCCTATCTTTTCTCCCACCTCTTGTTCAACAGTCTACAAATGGAAAAGATGGGGGAGAAAAGCAAAGATATTTACTGTTATTTTCTTTGGTATTCCAATAGAAGCACAAATTATAGGATGTATTAAAAGGACATTTAAAAAATATAAGCTAAAAATGTTCATAACTTCCTTAGAAAAATATTAAGTTTGGATAGTAGAAGTAGTTAATAAAATCTCTTGATTTATTATTTTATGAAAATAACTAGGTGAATGATATTTTTAGGTTTAGAAATTTAAAGGAATTTGGAAAAGGTGTCAAAGCCATGATATGAACCTTGACAGATTGTTGACCAGCAACCAAGGGATTTTTCTCGTTGGAGCAGCTATGAAGAGGAATTTTATCATATAACCTGTAACTGTTTTCTTTCTAATATCTACTATGTTGAGTCTCAGATGATTTTTTTTTCTTTTTCTCTGGCAGAATTCAGTACTATTTTATGTATAATTTAGATTGTATTATTACTAGATGGCTTAAAGGGAAAATAGTTGTTTTGTAATTCTTAATTTCATTTTATTCTTGATTAGTTAATAGGTTTGATGAGTATTATATAGTTGTTAATATTACAATGAAACCTGGCACTGAAATCTGGAGAATGAAAAGAGAAATGGAGTTGCTTTGTAATTCTGTCTCTAATACTTTATAAAATCATAATCAAAGGATAGATTATTTTAATATTAAATTTTTACTTCAGAAGCGCTCAAATGGTATGAAACTGTATAACTTTGCATGTTGGGTCCCACTAGGATTATGAGCTTCCTCATTGTGAAATGGGAACCATACTACCTTCGTTGTAGAACTGTTCAGTGGATTAAGTGAAATAAATATGTGATTTATGGCATTTTGGACTTCCCCAGAGGCTCACCTCTAAAGTATCCACCTTAAGTGCAGGAGACACAGAAGATGCAGGTTCAATCCCTGGCTGGGGAAGATCCCCTGGAGGAGGGCAAGGCAACCCACTCCAGTATTCTTGCCTGGGAATCCCATAGACAGAGGAGCCTGGCAGGCTGCAGTCCTTAGGATTGCAGAGTCAGACATGACTGAAGCTGCTGAACAGGCATGAACACATACAGCATTTAAGATTATCAAAGCATTGTGTGAATATTAGTAAAGGTTAATTACTACTCTCCCTTATCATAATCACAGCTTATTTTTTCTGTTAAAAACAACAAGTAAACAAAAACCAAGTTCTTTCCTCAAGCTGAACAACAGGAGATGAAACTTTTTTTTTCCTTCTTAAGAAAACTGATTTTTTAAAAAAAGGACTTGGTTTTAAAATACCAATCACAAACAAAATCCTGTTCCTATGATTTATGTAGGTATATAAATTTTTAATTGAAAAGTGCAAAATAACATGTATTTAGGTTCTTGGATCATGACTGATTAAGTAAACAAAACATCAAAATTGAAAATTTTAAAGATAAAAATACTGCTTTTTGTCAACATATTAATCAAAAGACAGCCACTGAGGAATTAACTCAATAAAAATCATAAAAGAATAATCATTATAGTGTTAGAATAGCTGATGTATAATTTTTTCAAGAGAAATACAAACTAAATTATTGTTTGCATTTATTCTGTTGCACACCTCCCATTTATCATTGCCGAGAACAGTATTTTAAGCTAGTTAAAATAAAATATTGTCTGTCATTTAAATTGCTTTAAACCCTCTTCACTAGGACCTTAAATGCCCCAGTAGGACATCTGAGCATAACTAGATGTTTTCCGTCTTTTAATTACTATGACTAATTTTTTACAGCTCAGTTACAAACCCTTGAAAATAATGAATATGGTGACACAATCTTAATTATAATGGTGCAAATAGCACCACTCTAATACAGTGTGAGACTTACATTGAAAAGGAATTTCTCCGGAATTGAAGCTCTTCTGATTGCTTTCCACATCACGTTTTAAACAAACACTGTGGTGCTTTAGCCATTACTTGGTTGCCTAGGATACACAGTTAATGTAGCCCTAAGATACTGCTACCAGTTAGGCTTTGAGGCCATGCCTGGAAGTGCTGCACGTAGCTGCTTCTTTAATATATTAGATAAATTTAACAGAGACACTTTGGGAGAGATGCATTTTGATTAATGAAATAACCAACTATTTTTGAGTAGTTACATGGATAATAGTTATTTTTATTTTAATTTAGTGTAATCTGTGAGAAGCTAAAAGTGACTGTTTTTAAAACAAATGCAAAATTGATTCAGTGACGTAATTCTCAGGCCATTGTCCAAGAATATAATTTTTTTTTTTTTGGTTACTGAAATACTGAAAAAGATAACTAGCTATTCACAGGGAGTCATTTCTATAAACTTTCTCTTTTGATACTTTCTTTTATTGTTACATTGTTGTTTAGTCTGTGTGACATATTACAGTTTATTTTTATTAAGATATTAAAAGGTTCATATGTTATCATAAAATGTTATTACAATAAAAATAAACATTAGCTAGATATTTGTAACCAAGTAATTAATAAGAGTATAGATGCATCCACTGAAATGTACATAAATTTTAACATTTGGTGTATAAGTTACCATATCTTTCAGATTAACAAGTTATCTTTCAGTTCCTCTAATAGTACATTTTAAATATTTCACCAAATGTGAATTTGGGATTAAATGTAAGGTGGAAGTAGAAAGTTGTTTTAAATCATAGGAAAATTTGGGGTTAACTGATTTTTAAAATTGATAATGATCTTGCCTTATTCCTATGGAAAATTGAATTGTCCTGTTGGCTGATTTGAATGCAAATCAAATTGGAATTGTTGAGTGGGAAAATCTAGCACTGAACCAGCAGGTGGTGCTTGAGTTATAAGTGCATTTAAGATAGTGATTTTTTTTTTTTAATGTTGCACAGCCTTCAGGAATGGTTGGTCTTGTTTTCATTTATTATATAGGAGTCGTTACATTTTAGAAGGAAAGATATTATTAATATTTAGTGCTTCTAAATTATGTCTGGAACCGATAGGCTTAACCCCTTTCTATTCTTTCCTTCCCTCCCTCCCTCTTTTCTCTAATCATTGTTTCCTGCTCAATGTTGTTTCAGCAGTTGTACTGTCTGGTAGGAAGCCTGAAGTCTTTGCTGCAAAGCAGAGCACCTGGGTGGTGGGAGTGTAATACATTGTTTCTACAGTCAGCTGCGCAAGGAGAGATTCAGGCATGTTGTCTACAGGTGCAGCCCTTTCCATATGGGAGGGATTTGAGGAGGTCCCTGGCCCTTCATCTTGAAATCTTGGTGTACTTTATAGCTCCCATTTCCAAGTTCAATCTGCTGTGGCTTTCAACTTTCTTTGCCTGTGGTTAACATGCAGAGTCCTTTATTATGATTCCACTTTCTTAAATTCTCAAAACACATATGGTCTGAAAGGTAACAAAGTTATGTCTTTTCACATTTGTTACAAGTACTAGGGAGGGTGTTTATGTATTAATTTTCCAGAAAAAGAAAATTAACCATTTGACCAAATTGAATAAGAAATCAAAAACCATTGCTTATTGGTAGATTGTGCATTTTTAAATTGCAATATAGTTAATTTACAATATTACGTTTCTTTCAAGTGTACAACAGAGTGATTCAGTTATATATGCAAATATGGTGCATTTAAAATTAGATCTACTAATTCTATTGAATGACCATAGTTCCTAAATAACAAAGGACATTATACTTCAGCTTACCTAGTGTGATTTCTTTACATGAGCAAATCAAGTATACTTTACTATTATATTTTAATTATTAAATATTAAATCTAAAAAAGTTCCAGATGGTCCACTACTTCTACAAAAGTAATCAGAGACCAATTTATAATTGCGTTAACTTTAGAGGATCCCTTTATGGTTGTTTTTATTAAGCAATATTTTGTTTTATAGTATGGATGATTTTAAGGTCCTAGAAGCTTATGCATACCATCAGATTTCTGATGTTTTTGCTTAGGTGATAACTAAGTTATATTCCTAAGTAATAGGAATGCTGTTTCTCTATCTATTATGAATTATTTTAGGTAATAAACTATGTGGATAGTTAATTCATTTTAATATAAGCAGTCTGAATAGATCACATTTTTTTCTCTCAAAAAAAGCTCACTTTCTCCTATTTTTTTTTTCTGCAGAAATTTTCCCTCTTAGAGTTAAATCTTCAACCTCTTATTGTAATGGTTTCTTCCTGAACTCTGATTAAAAGTGTCAGACCAGTTGTATAAGCAATGGCAGAGTAAAGCAAATAAAATAATAGACCTTCTTCCTGTATGATTAACATGGCATCGCATATCCATTTCTTCAATTTTTTTTCTTTTCCCTCCTAAACTTTTCCCTCTTAAACTTAATACACTATCTGTCAGTTATAAATCAGGCTGTGCAAATAAGGGTCTACTAGGTCTGTGATGAAGGGAATAAAATTCATTTTGTTTTTGTGAGCTCCATTGGTGGTAAGTCATTTTAATATTTTATTTTCCAGGTTCTTATCATTAGGAGTAGACATAGATGCAAAATGTATACATGGTTCATTCAAACTCCGACTGCTATTGAAAAATGTAATAACCGAAATCCAAAGTCCTAATATTCTTGGGTCCAGAGAGTGAATATTTTGTTGTTTTTATTCATGGGAGCTTATTTTCATATCCTTTCTCCCTTCGGATCTTGCATATCAGAATCAGTGAAACAAATTTCTTTCCCAGTTCATCTTTGGCTACTTGAATTTACTGCAGAGCTCAAGAAAAGGAATGTAAAATACTAATGAAACAATTCCAGCTTACATCCCAGAGTGCTGCAAATCAAAGGATTAAGAAAAAGACCCCTGTCACGAATTGATGAGAAGGACTAAAATTTCTTACTAGTTCACAAATTATATTTAACTTTTTATTCTTCCACTGCATATAAAGCTTTTCGTCAGGTGGTTGATTCTTAGCATACCAGGCCAACTCTTCTGTCTCAAATCTGCATAGAGATAAGTTTTTAGAACAGCCGAGTCCCTTTGGGGATGAAATTTGCTTTTGCTATTTTTGTTATTCCTTTTTCACGGGAGACTGTATAATAATTTTCTGCTCTAGGGTCTTGAAATAACATTAAAGATTGACAATTCAGTTAGGCTTGTCACTCTCAGGTCTAAAGTTGACTCATACTGCACTGGGGAATGGTGATGTCCACATGACTTTTTAAAGATACCTTTAATGTATAAATATTATTTTTCCAATTACAGGTGGCATTTCAAAATGCTTTTCTTGTTGATGTCATTCAAATACATTATTAAAATTTTATCTTTGTATACCCATACTCTCCCTTCAGGTGATTTTAGTTTTTGAAGGAGTTCTTAGAAACTTCTTCCCCAGGCAGATACTAAGAAGATGCAAGCACAGAAAATCTGGAAGACTCCATGATTGGAAGTTAGGCAAAGACAAAAGGAAATAGATACCCTAGGTTAGAGATAGTTGTGGGACTAGAGTAAAAATGAACTCAGCTCAATTCATTTTTAAGCTTTGTATTCAGTACTTCATGCAATATGTGGAAATGAGAACTCTTTCTAGCTACCTTCAATTCTTTTGTACCTTTATTTGTTCTCCAACCTTCTCATCCATAGAAGTGATATTACTCATTGATTTCTTAGTCGAACGAAGAGAGAGGAACTTGGTCCTGTGTCCCATCCTCGTTCCCTACAAAGCCCTGCAAATGTGAACACTGAACTTAGACAAAGCATATAGGTTCGTTATGGACATTTTATGTATTATGCGTTGGCAAGCATAATGTCCAAGGAACATAATTCACAGACAGGTTTGTAGAACCAGCATCAAAGGAATGGAGAAGAAATGCAAACACAGAAAGGGACCAAAACATAGTTATGAGATATAATTAAGCCTTCTCTCTTTTGTTTTTATTTCTGAACAAAAACATTTCCCTTTTCACTTCTAATAAAACCTTCTCCTATGTAGGAGGGACGCTTGGGGGCTTTGGGAGGATTGCAGTGTGAGAAAGGAGTCATTAGAGTAATCAAAATGAGTCTCACTTGAAAATCCACATACCAATACAAGTTTCGATTTCCCATTGTGTGGTTGGTCTCGTCGTCTTCTTTATGGTATCCTTTGCAAATGAGTTTTTAATTTGGATGAAATCGAGTTTATAAATTTTGTTTTTTGCCATTTGTGCTTTTGGTGTCATATATAAAAAGACTTTGCCTAACCCCAGCTCACAAAGATTTGCTCCTATGTATTTTCCCTAAGAGATTTATAGGCCCTGTCCTTTAGGTCTGTGGCCCATTTGGCTTACTTTTGTTTGTGGTATGATGAAAGGCCCAGCTTCATTCTTTTATGTGTAGATAGCCAGTTGACCTAGTACTATCTGTTGAAAAAACTGTTCTTTCCCCATTGAACTGACTTGGTATCCTTGTCAAAAATTGGTTACTGCAAACCTGAGAATCTATTTCGGACTTCTCATTCTATTCCATCAATCTACATGTCTATCCTTTTGCTAGTACCACAGTTTCCCTTGGTAGTACATTTTGAAACTAGGAATTGTGAATCCTGTAACTTTGTCGCTTTTCAAGATTATTTAGAGGCATTTTAGAGTCCCTCAAACTACCATTTAAATTTTAGAAACAGCTTGCCAGTTTATGCACACAGCTAAAAGTTTGACAGGATTTAGGTTAAGTCTATAGGTCAATTTGGAAAGTACTACCATCTTAACAATAATAAATATTTTGATTGAGGAACATAAACTGTTCTTCCTTTTATTTCATTTTTTAAAAATTTCTTTCAATAATGTTTTAGTTTTCAGAATAAAAGTTTTGTACTTTTAATTAAATTTATTCCTAAATATTTTATGATTATTTTTATGCCTTTGTAAAGGTGTTGTTTTCTAAGTTTATTTTTGATTATTCATTCAAATGAAAATAGTATAGTATACAAAATATAGTTTAGCTTTAATGTTGATCTTGTATAGTGCAAAATTGTTGAATTCGATTATAAGTTTTAATAGTTTTTTAATGGAGTCTTTATTTTATAGAACAAGTTATCTTTGAATAGATTTTTTTACTTCTTCTTTTCTAATATCGTGCCTTTTATTTCAATATCTTGCCTAATTGCCATGGCAGGAACCTTTAGTCCAATGTTGAATAGAGGTATCAAGAGCAGACATGCTTGTTTCTGAGTTTATGGGGAAAGCATTCAGTATTTAATCATTAAAATAGTGAAATTAGCTCTGGGTGTTTCATGGATGTCCTGTATCAAATTGAAGGCATTCCTTTGTATTTCTAGTTTATTGAGTGCTTTTCTCATGAAGAGCTGTAGAGTTTTTTCAAATGAGTTTTCTGTATATACTGAAGTAATCATGATCTATGTCTTTTATTTTGTTCCTATAGTATTTTACATTAATGAAGTCTAAAACCAGCCTCAGATTCTTGGGTTAAATTCTACTTGGTCATGGCAGATGATCTTTTTAAATGTGTTCCTGGATATAATATGCTAGTAGTTCATTTAGGAGGATACTCACTTTTATAATACAAAACACTTGTAAAACCAGGCTGTAAGACAGATACAGACTGTGTTTCACCCTTGCCCTATTTTCTTTCAACATATTTGGCATCAGCAGCAAAAATGAGGAGGTACAAATTTAAAGTATTTGATATGAAATATACATGCCCACTGAGCTTCTCTGGTGGGTCAGTGGTGGTAAAGAGTCTACCTCCCAATGCAGGAGATGTGGGTTCAATCTCTGGATCGGGAAGATCCACTGGAAAAGGAAATGATAATCCACTACAGTATTCTTGCCTGGGAAATCCCATGGACAGAAGAGCCTGGGGGGCTACAATCCATGGGGCTGCAAAAGAGTCACACATGACTTACTAACTAAAGAACAACATATATGCTCGTTAGTGGCATGGTCAAAGAAATCCATAAAATAACAATTATGTCAATCCTAACAATCAGTTGATAGCCAGAAAAAACATTTTGAATCTGAATCTAGATATCCCAGAAAGATATCCCTGCCTCCACTGTGAGATAAGGAGAAAAAAAAAGTTGTAGATCTAGATCTATATATCATCTACCTTATCTATTTATCTGTATTTCATATATATTTATCTATTTATCATCTGTCTTATCTATCAATTATCTTATCTATATACTATCTATCTTTATCTATGTATGTAATCTTCTTCCCACAGAAATTAAAAGCATTTTTTGAAGAATATAATTTTCTATTGATTTAGCCTTTACTTGGTAGGCAATGCAGAAACATCTTTTGATTGAGGGTGTGCTATAATAGATGTGCAAAATCTGGTTAGATGAAAAGCACACATATCTGTAAAGATTTTAACCTACACAAAAGGCTACATACTAAAGGTCCAGGCTCTGACAACCAACCTAGTAGATCTTCTGGAAAACAAAGAGAAACATTGTTTATCTTGTCAATGGAAAGGACTTGCTTATATTAATTCAGGATTTAATAGCAAGCTAAGCCATAGGGAGCTGCTATCATGATGATAAACGCCACTGGAGTCCTCCGGAAAAGGTACTTCTAATGTAAGAGACCTCAGGGAAAGGTTTCTGGGGAATCCATAATTAAATGTCACATCATGGCAAGGGCAGAGGAAAAAAAATGACTCTACTTGGAAAATGATAAAATATGAATGTCGGGTCAAAATATTTTTATGCCTTGTATAAAAGGCTGACTCTCTATCTAGTGGCTCTGGACTTCCAATCAAGCAGCTTCAGTGAATAGAAAAAACAAAGATAGTGAATACACCTTAGCTTTGCTAGTTACTAGTCCCATTAATGCTGATAAAAATTCCTGGATTCTTAATGGGATGTTTTTTCCTTTTGGGTTGATGTCACATGAAAATTGAATAGAATGATACAACAGCGATTTCTCTCCTAACAGATAGTTAACATATTTGGGATAAAACAGTTGTACTTGCTTTCCTCACTTTCCCTAATTTAGTTTGTTTATTAAAAAAAAAAAGGAAAAAGGAAACCTACCTTAACTTTTGGATGTGTCTTCTAATAAGAGAATATTATGATTCAAAACCAGTTCATTTCTCCAGGTGGGTCCAACTCACTGTGATGAACACATAAAATATGAAGGTAGGTAAATTAACACAGAGTACTACCCCTGGGGCTGCCATAGAAGCAAACAATTAAAATTACTGGGCATCAACTAAATTAGGTAGTTGGAATGGCTTCAGTGATTTTGAACAATACTAGTTTATTCCTACAGTAAGGATAAGTGAAAAATTCTAATCTTTAAAAAAGTGGTATCCCACTTTCATGATCTTCTTAGGTGAGTTTTTAACAATTAAAGAACGGACCATCCTTTGCACAAGGTACAGAATGAAAATAGCTCTTTAGGTAAATTCATATAAAACCAGATATAAAACCAATATATTTTGAATAAAACCAGTATCCTGGTCACCGCTTCTCTCTAATCCCTTACCCAACCTCCTTTTCCCAAGAAATGGTGACTGTAAAGAGAATAATTAATACAGAAAAGGAAAGAAGAATCTCAGGGACAGAAGTAAAATAACACAGTGAAGTTTAGGAACTAGAGAATACAGAAAATAAAAGTAATGATGACAGGCAACAACGTCTAAAGTGAAAATATGTTTTTTGGTTTTTTTTCCCTCTCATAGTGCGGTTTATAGGCAAGGAAGCACACGTATGTTTAATTCTTGGATAATGACAGATTTTTGAATTGAAGGAGAAATTAAATGAATAAATTGTTCTCAAAACTAAAAAAAGTAGTATGTAGGTGGGAGAGGTAAGGGCTGAGGACCAACAGTGACAAAGAAGAACCAAATGAAAGTAGATGAGATGTAAAATCAAGAAGGAATCAGATTATCTTCTGTGACACTTTCAAGGACTAGACAAAAAGTTTGACCTTATAAAACACACTGAATTATTAGCATCCAGAAGCCAGTTAGTAGATTTCAGAATTAGTTATGAGAAAGACTACACAGAAATTTGACTTAGTATTTTATAAACTAAAGTGAAAGTTTAGTCACTCAGTCATGTCCAACTGTTTGCAACACCAAACCAACAGAATCTAATTAAGATAGTTCTTAAGTATTTCACCTTAAATATCATAATAATAAAGGCAATAACAATCTATTAACTTGCTTCTTCATTTTCATTAAGTGGCATGTATTGTATTCTTGTGCCTAGCACAATATCTGGTATATAACTGGCAACTGAGAACTATTTCTTGAGTTAATATAGAAATATATTTTATCCAATGCCTTCAGGTGATATTGTTGGCTTTCACCAGATATTACTTATATGCACATTATGTGGCAGATCAAAAGAATACACTGATGTTCTGAGTGGTTGATAATCTTTGAAATGGCATAAATGGGCTCACTGCCATTTATTCTATTTATTGTGGTCTTTTGTAACAATGCTGCAACTCGTGGAAACATAATCATGTTACATCTCAAAAAGTCTAAGATACAAAGTCTGAGAAAATTGAGACAGCTTATATCCCTGAGAAAGTTGAGTATGTATCCATATACCCACCACATCCCTCTCTTTCATGCTCCCTTTATAGAAGCTAGCATTCTTGTTCCCTCTAGGCCCTCTGGTGAGCAAGCAGAACTGGGTTCACTTCAATTCTTCTATCAACCAAATCGCAGAGATGCCTTAGTTTATCCTGTGATGGTCTCCATCCTTTCGTGATATAATTTGTTTCTCTCCAGAACCCCATTTCACTTCCTGTTCTCCAAAGATGACTGTATCATCTTTTTAGAGATGACAGTATATCTGTTTTCCCTTTAAAGGACATTGACATTTTTAGTGAAACTAAAGACTCGAGCAATCATCAACAGAGACGTTGGAGAGAGAGAAAACAAAAGAACTGAGATTCTCTCGATATTTTGATGAATTGTCACTGTTCAGTTCAGTTCAGTTGCTCAGTCGTGTCTGACTCTGCGACCCCATGAATTGCAGCATGCCAGGCCTCCCTGTCCATCACCAACTCCCAGAGTTCACCCAAACTCTTGTCCATTGAGTCGGTGATGCATCCGGCTATCTCATCCTCTGTCATCCGCTTCTCCTCCTGCCCCCAATCCCTTCCAGTATCAGTCTTTTCCAATGAGTCCACTCTTCGCATGAGGTGGCCAAAGCACTGCAGTTTCAGCTTTAGCATCATTCCTTCCAAAGAACACCCAGGACTGATCTTCAGAATGGACTGGTTGGATCTCCTTGCAGTCCAAGGGACTCTCAAGAGTCTTCTCCAACACCACAGTTCAAAAGCATCAATTCTTCAGCACTCAGCTTTCCTCACAGTCCAACTTTCACATCCATACATGACCACTGGAAAAACCATAGCCTTGACTAGATGGACCATTGTCACTGTTCCAGGTACTAAATATAGAATTTTTCTATTTGTTCCAATTGATTAAATGTAGTTAATGCTATTTCTAAAAAGCTTTGGTTTTCTTAATGAAAGAAAGTGAAATATTCTAAGTTCCAACTACATGCTATACATGACTGCAACATGATATATTAATATATGTAATATCTTATTTAATCTTTACAGTGATATTTTTTAAAAAGTAGTTACTGTATTCCCATTTTACAGAAGAGGATACTGAGTGTCAGAAATATTTAGATTTTTTTCAGGGCTCATAACTAGGTGTTTTATGGCTATAGCTCTAGACCATTATATTTTCTTTCATAAAGCACTATTGACCATATCAGAAAGTTAAGTTTTAATTTTTATATGATATGTTGATGCAACAAATTCTGCCTGAGTTTGGCATACATTTCTCTTTCACTTTTGATTTGTGCTAGATTTCTTTGCAAGAAGGGAAGTCTTGATTTTTTTTTCATGAAAGTGGCTCACTGTTTTAGTGAGGTTTTAGGAACCTGTTCCTATGGGTTCTGTTGTTGCTGTTATTTAGTTGCTAGGTCATGTCCAACTCTTTGTGACCCATGAACAGTAGTCTACCAGGCTCCTCTGTCCATGGGATTTCTCAAATAAGAATACTGAGGTGAGTTGCCATTTCCTTCTTCAGAGGATCTTCCTATGGGTCTTATTTTGGATAAATTATGTTTTAAATTTGGGTGGTGGATTGTCTGTATTCTACCTGTAAAATTATTTGTACATATTTGAATTTAAATATACTTTCCCCAAAACTTATAGAGATTGCCTGGGTAGACCTATTATTAATATCAGCAACTTCGCTATAGAAGATCAGTTACAGGGTAGTGTTTGATTCCCTCAGAATGCTGTCTACCAAAACTTGTATTATTACTGAGACTTTTCTCTAGGTGGAAGCTTTCTGCTGTTGACCCTTAAAGACTCATAATAAACTCACACTTTAGCAATATCTGCAACAGTTGAGTTATGCAGTCTAAATTTAATTTATTTTATCATTAATGTTTAATGGCACCTTTAATATTTAAAATCACGCAAATATCTAACAAGGAGTGGTAACATGTATAGAATCTTGCGTAGCTTGTCCTGGAGTGTAGTCTAAATCATGTGCTCTGGGAGAATGATTTTGTAGTGACTAAGTACTCATCAGCTCAAGGGACAAATACACCATTGACTCTACCCTGTTATATTTCCTTCCTTGAACAGCTGCTATTTATTATTCATATTACTTCATGTCAGAACTTTGTACTGTCAAATATATCATAGCAATTATCCATATCTTTGCCTCCTTCACATAGAATTTGGGAGGAAAAGCAGGTTTTTTTTTCTTTTAGAATTTTCTCATCACTGTTTTTCAGTTGGCAATGAAACAGCATTGCCAACATTCTGTTTTCTGTATCTTAGGGAAAAGTGTTTTATGGGGCTACAGGGATGAGATAACAGAATCAGCATGCTGTTGGCCTCTCATTGGGCTGTTTGATGGAGAGGGAGTGGGAAATGTTCAAGAATAGACTCTGAATTTTCTGGGCAAGTTCTCTGTTTTCTCCTTCAAGGTTAACTCCAGCCTATGCAGTTTCGTTGACAACCTGCAGAGCCTGGTGCGTGCAGATCGACACTCAGATTTCATTTGTCATTTGTTTAATGTTTAGTATAGTAAAACCTGTCAGAGGAGGCAGTTGTCAACTATGTAAGATTTCTGAACACTAGCACATCACCATTTAAAAAACAAGTAAAATAAATCAGTTAGGAATTCAGACAAATTTATGTAACATAAAAAGGCACCATGATATATTTAGTAAGGAGCGGTGAAAATGAGTGGATTTGGGGCCACACTGGTCAAGGTTTATATCTGTGCTTCACATGCTTTAGTTACGGAACCGAAGATCATTGACTCAATGAAATGAAAATAATAGGACTCACCTTGAAGGGCTAACATGAGAAATATATACCACATCAGGATAATAGATGCTATATGATATGTATACAAAAAATGTTTTTGTTTTTTTTTATTCCTTCCTTTTCTTCCTCTTCCTTTAGACATTTATTGAGCCCTCTGATGCTATGCTTTGGTCTAAGGACATGGCGATAAGCAAAAGTACGTGTCCTATCTGCTCACAGTGGGTATATAATTGGGTGGAGAGAAGTACAACAAAGAAGCAGTCATACAAACAGCAGCACACTCTCACTGAGGCAGGTGCTGCAGAAAGGAGGGACAGCGGAAAGCGTATTTCAGAAGAATTTGAGTGCTGTGAAGGGCTGGCAAGCCTCTGTGAGGTGGTAACGCTTGATCTAAGGTCTAAAAGAGAACTAGGAATTAACTAAGCATAGTAGGGAGTGAAAAACCATCATCACCCCTATCATTATCATCATCACCACCACCATCATTGTCCCTACCATCACCATTATAAAATACAGGGCTCTTTGAAATGTTTTTCCAGAGAAGGAAAGTCCATCTCAAATTTTGCAGTTCATTTAATTGTGCTATGTATCAGATCCTTGTTTTTCCTTCTGCCTTTCTGTATGCATATCCCTGCCTTCAGTCACTTTTGGAAGCTGCTGATCAGCAGTGATACTGAGAGGCTGTTATTAATCTTTTGGCCTCTTGATTACTCTGTTGGCGTGAGGCTGATACATCTCTATTCACTACTTCATATACCTTCCAACAACTAAAATCTCTCGATTCTTCAGCAGAGTCGTATCAGTCATTTTTGGCTGACATCATGAACTCCAGATGTTCCTAGCATTGTTAACAGGCCATCTGTGTATCCTAGCACTAAACTGAAAGTGGGAGGTCTAGTTGAGTAGTGATGTGCATTCCTAATAATTCATTCCTGACCCTGGTAGATGAGCTCTATGTATGGGCAAACCATGGCAGACATGTACAGTGGCACTTGTTTTCTTCATTTACCATGAAATGTCTGCAGAATTAGTGACTTTATAATTTAACTCTTACCATGTTTTCTGAATTTAGAGATGTCTTGCTTGTAACTAATGTCCCTATTACAGTTCAGATGAAGAAAAATGGAAAATGTGGGCAGAACAATAGCTTTCTTTGTCCTTTCTTATTTCCATGTACTCATCTAAACATGTTGCCAAAGATCACTTTTTTAAAGTGGTAAATCCTTGGAGATCCTACCTAGCTTATGCTTAATTGGATTAACATTTAGTAATTGGCTAATTTAGTTAAATAAATGGACAATGATGTTTTCTGCTTAAGTATATCTAAAATTCTTTTTTTCCACAGGAAATAGTCGGTTATATATTTATTTATTTTATAAGTTCAGACAAACATAGAATTGCCTTCCGAGTTGCATCAGTGACTAGAATAGGGAGGAAAGTAATATGTGTTATTTCAGGACTAAAATGGAATTTTAAAGATCATAAAATCTATACCTCTTATCTTATACATGAGATTGTGACTTGCCCAAGGTCACATGACAGGCATTTATTGGAATCTGCAAGTATCAGATGAGACATTTGGATGCAATATGACATGGATATTGGATGGTTCAGTGCCAGGAAACAGCTCCTCCAGAAAAGGAGTCAGATTTCTATTTATTTATGTATGCCAAAGGCATATTTGAGTCATAGTCTGTTCATTTAAAAGAGATTTCAGAGTAAGTATAATCAAACATATTCACATAGATGTGAAAACAGACTCAGAATATTGCAGTTACTTATGTAAGGGTGTATAGCTGATTTGCAGTAAGGGTACTGGACTTAAAACTAACTCAATAGTCAATGAATGCCATCTCTAAGTGAAGCATTGTACTAGATGGTGGGTTATGAAGATAATGATAGAATTTGCTTCCTGAAGATTGATGTCTTATTTTTGTAATTCCCAGCCAGCGAAAGAATGGAAGCTTCATGCCCATCCTTTAAATGTTGATCTCAGGTTAATGGAACCCTATTAAAAGCCTTCAATTTTTCTCATTATTCTCAAGATAAAGTTAAAAATCTTTAATCTAGAGCCTACCTGGTCTTCTATAGCTAGCAATTCCCTTTCTGGCAGTTATAACTCATCTCTCAATACACTCGCCTCCACTCACTGGGCTCCAGCCACAAAACTCACACCCCTGTCTGACTCCTATAAGGTCTTCATGCTATTCCCAATACACTAGCTATTTCTGACTCTTTTCAAGTCTAAGTCTAAATGCCCCTCAGGAAAACTGTTCCTGTCTATTTAAACTGTATGAAATCTCATTCTCTTATGGAACATTTCAATGAGTCCTTTCAGTTCAGTTCATTTCAGTTCAGTCACTCAGTTGTGTCTGACTCTTTGTGACCCCATGAATTGCAGCACGCCAGGCCTCTCTGTATATCACCAACTCCTGGGGTTTACTCAAACTCATGTCCTTTGAGTTGGTGATGCCATCCAGCCATCTCATCCTCTGTCATCCCCTTCTCCTCCTGCCCCCAATCCCTCCCAGCATCAGAGTCTTTTCCAATGAGTCAACTCTTTGCATGAGGTGGCCAAAGAATTGGAGTTTCAGCTTTAGCATTAGTCTTTCCAGTGAACACCCAGGACTGATCTCCTTTAGTTTGAACTGGTTGGCTCTCCTTGCAGTCCAAGGGACTCTCAAGAGTCTTCTCCAACACCACAATTCAAAAGCATCAATTCTTCAGTGCTCAGCTTTATTCACAGTCCAACTCTCACANACTGATTCTGGGAAAGATTGAAGGCAGGACGAGAAGGGGATGACAGATTGAGATGATTGGATGGCATCACCAACTCGATAGACATGAGTTTGAGCAAGCTCTGGGAGATGATAGTGAAGTACAGGGTAGCCTGGTGTGCTGCAGTCCATGAGGTCGCAAAGAGTCGGACATGACTGACTGACTGAACTGTACTGGATGCAACTAGAGATTATAATACTAAGCAAAATAAGTCAGAAAGAGAAAGACAAATATCATAAAATGTCACTTATGTATGGAATCTAAAATATGACACAAACTTATGTACAAAACAGGAAGAGACATAGAAAATAGACTTGTGGTTGCCAAGAGGGAGGGGAGGCAGGGGAGGGATGGATTGGGAGTTGGGATTAGCAAATGCAAACTATTGTATATAGAATGCATAGACAACAGGCCCTATATAGCACAAGGAACAATATCCTGTGATAAACCATAGAGGAGAAGAGTGTGAAGTAAAGTGAAGTCACTCAGTCATGTCCGACTCTGTGACCCCATGGACTGTAGCCTACCAGGCTCCTCCATCCATGGGATTTTCCAGGCAAGAGGACTGGAGTGGGTTGCCATTTCCTTCTCCAGGGGATCTTCCCTACCCAGGGATCAAACCCAGGTCTCCTGCATTGTAGGCAGATGCTTTACCGTCTGAGCCACCAGGGAAGTCCACCAGAAGAGTATATATACCTGAATTATGTTTCTGTACTGAAGAAATTAACAGAGCACTGTAAATCAGCTATATTTCAATAAAAAAAATTTGTAATGCCCATAAATGTGAGTTTTGGCTGAAAGTCACTACTTTGAAAGTCCCCTCCCCACACTCTTGCAGGAAGTATGGCAGGAGAATGGGCTTGTGGTGATCTGGTTTCTATAATTTATTTCATAGTGAAGCACTTTTGTGATGAGGTGGGGAACATTACTGGTACTGATGTTGCTAAACTGCTATCCCTAAAGCAGGTAAACACAGAAGATTAAGTAGGTAAAGACAGAAGTAGGTCTTGTGCTGTGAAGCCCCCTTAGACAGACATCTTTAGTTGGGAGCTTTGTAATCACATGTCACTTGTTGGCTACCTATCTTCTCTACAGGAACTAGTTCTTCACAGAGTTTAGTTGACTAATGATGAATGAAGTTTCCCCTGCTTTCAGAGATTTTCTATCAAGTTGACTCCTCTGTAATGTGGGACCGTTCCCCTTCAGCTTCCAGTGTTACTGCTGTATCTGCTATACAGCCAGACCTGCCAGTTTCTAGTCATAACTCCTGAGGACTAATGGGAACTAGTCCCCCAAAACAACAATGATCCCTCAAAGCATATGGTACAAGATTATACACATCCTATACCTCTAGCAACTATCCAGGCTCCCCTGAAGTGAGAGGACCCAACAGACATGTCATCATCTCCTTTGGAAAACAGCCAAAGTCCTCGTTGTGCATGATTGCCAGCCTCCACCCCATCATTTGCTTTCCTGCTTTTAAATTTTGCTTTCAAAGAACTTACAGCAGTCCCTGTCATGCATTGTTTTTCATTCTTTTTAGATTAATGAGGTAGCCTGCTCAAGTTAGATGAGCCAAATTAATCTCAATGAATGCAACTCATAACATCATAAAAGTAAATAAATGACTTTAACTCCACTTGCTTGGCGTGGGAGTTGCCTAATTGTTCTTTCTTGACATTTGACAGAAAGAGTGAAAGTGACAGTTGTGTTCTTGCTTCTCCTAAAACAGATTTTTTAATGAACATCAAGTATGTGTCAAGACATTTAGAAAGTTTGTTATTTTTAAAGAAAAAGGATAAGATGTCCATCAAGTTCTGCCACTGCATTGAGTTTGCTTTATTTGAGAAACACTAAACACTGCATCACAAAAGTCCCCCCAAAAATGCATGGATGACTGCATTAATCCACTCATCAGAGTGAGTAATAATAAATGATTTTCTTGGGTATCCAACAAAGATGTACTTATCTAAAATAGTGTGTTGAGATGAGGAAGCAAAGATGGCATTAGAACTGTTAGTTGGCTGTCCATTTTTATCTGTTAACTGCAAAAACATTGAATGTGATGTTTCACCTCATAAAGCAGTACTGGGAATTGTAAGGAGGGGGCCCCTCCCCTCCTCCAACAGAGAGTTTTACCAGCTGCCAATAACCACCAGCCTGATGCTAAAATGTCATCTTAAGGAAGAGAACTGAGTTGTAGTATGCACAAAGGATGTGGATATTTAGGAAAACATGAGTCAAAGCAGAGGAAGTTGGCAAAGGACAAAGAACTGATGAAAAGGAAGTAAATAAGGAAAAGATATGTTCTATAAAAACTGTAGACTACCTGTAAAGCTAGAACAAGCAGCATCTCCTCCCTGTGTACATCGTTCCTTTTCTCTAGTCAGTAACCATGAGGATGTCCTTACCATGGGAATAATACTGTGATTTAATGAAACAAAGTTCTTTGTAATATGCCACTTCCTAGGATTTTCCTGGTTGTTCAGTGGTTAAGAATCCACCTTCCAATGCCAATGACACAGGTTCGATCTCTGATTGGGGAACCCACATGTTATGGGGCAGCTAAGCCCCTGCACCACAACTAGAGAGCCCGTGTGATGCAATGAAACCCTATGCAGCCAAATAAATAAATACATGGTTTTTAAATGCCATTTCTCATAAAAAGATAGGTTCAAGGATCTGGTCCCCAGGAGCCATCAAGATGTGTTTTTATGATGAGGTTCATCCAAACTGTGTCACACACAAGAAACACCTTCACCTGACACAGTGCTTGTCAATGTTGGCTGCACCTTAGAAGCACACAGGGGGCTTCTAAAACCCTAGCCCAGTGTCCTTAGAATCTCTAGGGCTGGTCACCAGATGCCAGTGTTTCTTAAGTCTCGGGCAATACAATGCATAGTGGAGATTCAGAACCCCTAGCACAATACACAGACAGGCAAGTCATGTAGGACACCTCTGCCAATTATTGGGGAACCTCCCTAGAGCAAGTCACATTGGAGAAATTTTTATTAAAATGTAATAATAGGGACTTCCCTGGTGGTCCAGTGTCTAAGATTCCATTCTCCCAATGCAGGGGAACTGGGTTTAATCCCTGGTCAGAGAACTAGAGCCCACATACTGCAACTAAAGATCCAGTGTGCCACAGAGAAGACCCAGTGCAGGCAAACAAATAAATTGTTTTTAATATATATATATATATATATATAGTAATAGTAACGTGCATAAGTACACAGTACTACTTTATATTATAAAGTATTTTTACGTCCTTGTGAGAGTGCCCCCCAGGAAAATGCTTTAAACTATACACATGTTAAATGTAGTCAGTATGGGACTTCCCCAGGGGTCCAGTGGTTAAGACTCTGTGCTTCCACTGCAGGGAACAAGAGGTCAGTCGCTGGTCAGGGAACTAAGCTCTCACATGTCTCGCAGCCAAAATCTAAATAAATAAATAAATAAGATGTAATCGGCCTGTTTGTTCACTGAGGAATGATGGGCCTGGAACGAGGTCAGGTCTCAGCAAACAAGTGGTGGCAGACCTTATACCAGAATCGGGCCCCTGACTCCTGTGACAACCTGGGAGTCGGGATTATCTCCTGAGTCCTGACTCTTTTAGTCAGAAGATCTCCCTAAAAACTGACACATTTGGTTTCCTGTGTTATGAGCTGTGACTTAGCCTCCTATGCAAACATGTATTAAAAATTGCTCTAAGTTGCCTTAGAAATATGTTGCTTCAATATCTCCATGGTAAGGTCATGAGTGAAACAAGCTCAATGTTAGCTCATCTGAAGTTTTCAAAGTTTTGTTACTATTTTTGTAATATTTGCAATTATATTTTCATTTGTCCTGCACTTGCAGCAAGTATCAGAGGTTTAGGAAAAACTACTGAGAGGAAAAATGGAAACAGAGAGAACTTTATGAACTTAGTTTCTTTGGATGCAAATTGGAATAGATGTGGAAGTGGAAGGTTTTGAGTGGGGATGAAGCTGACTGACTGATCAGTGAGTCCCTCTCTCAGGCCTCATATGGGCTTCTTTCCCTCAGGACTCAAAGGTAATAACCGCATGGCAATTACTGAACTCAACAATGTCAGATGTTTTTCACACAGCCTCTCATTTAATCCTCAACCACCCTGCAAGTCCGTTGTTACCACCACTACTTATAGATGACTCAGAGATTATATGCCATCTCCAAATCAAATATCCAGTGAATGGCCAAGCTGGGCTGAGAGCAGGAGGCCACTCCCCTGGACACTCCTGGCCCTGCCTTCTGGGCAGAGCCCCAGCTTTGTAATCATTCTGGTGGAAAAGCCTTCTCTTCAGCTGTGGAGAGAGGGGATCCCTTTCCCCTGGCCACACCTGTTGACATAGTTTAGATGACTTTTCTGGAAGGTGGTTTCTCCCAAGTCTGCAGAAGAAAAGGTGGGTGTCATGTCTCTTAAATATGCCAGTTCTCACCTCTTCTCCCATCACTTGAGATGGGAAGAGAGTGGAAAGAAGACTGGTACACAAAAGACAGGCCTGATGAGAACTGTGTGGGAGTGAGTGTTGGAAGGAGGCCTTGAGTATGGGATCACCTGCCGCTAAACTGGAGCTCTGGCTGACACCACTCATATTTACAGCTGAGCTTTCATGGCAGAGCTATCTGAGCTTCCCATCTTCAAAGAGCGAGAGGGCTGAATATGCATCTGAGGGGTCAGATGCCAATGGTGGGGAATATGTGGTGATGTAACACTCCATGTCACAAGTCAAAATAGTTACAACACCCTCTCGAGCAACTCCAAAATTACTGTTTTAACCTGAGCAAAGGTCTTAAGCCTGACCAACAGATTTTGATTAGACCTGAAAAATAGCTTCAGGTGGTAAAACTGTATAAAGCCCTGAAGTTTCACAATACCCGTGGTCACACCAGCTAAAACTGCTGAACCAATTCTTTAAAAATGAGCACTGATTCAAAATCTCATTGAATAGAGAACACTTGCAGCTTTTTAAGGGTGTTGTCTCAATTTTCTCTGCATCTAATGAGGAGGGTAGGACACTGGACAGGACAGATAGGTACTCTTGGCCTCTGTGCCTTCTCATGGCTGGGTGACCTATGAAGAACGTATGGATTGAGTTCAGTTCAGTCGCTGAGTCGTGTCCGACTCTCTGTGACCCCATGAATCACAGCACGCCAGGCCTCCCTGTTCATCACCATCTCCCGGAGTTCACTCAGACTCATGTCCATCAAGTCCGTGATGCCATCCACCCATCTCATCCTCGGTCGTCCCCTTCTCCGCCTGCCCCCAATCCCTCCCAGCATCAGAGTCTTTTCCAATGAGTCAACTCTTCTCATGAGCTGGCCAAAGTACTGGAGTGTCAGCTTTAGCATCATTCCTTCCAAAGAAATCCCAGGATTGATCTCCTTCAGAATGGACTGGTTGGATCTCCTTGCAGTCCAAGGGGCGCTCAAGAGTCTTCTCCAACACCACAGTTCAAAAGCATCAGTTCTATGGACCTCAGCCTTCTTCACAGTCCAACTCTCACATCCATACATGACCATAGGAAAAACCATAGCCTTGACTAGACGGACCTTAGTCGGCAAAGTAATGTCTCTGCTTTTAAATATACTATCTAGGTTGGTCATAACTTTTCCTCCAAGGAGTAAGCATCTTCTAATTTCATGGCTGCAGGCACCATCTGCAGTGATTTTGGAGCCCAAAAGATTAAGTCTGACACTGTTTCCACTGTTTCCCCATCTATATCCCATGAAGTGATGGGACCGGATGCCATGATCTTCGTTTTCTGAATGTTGAGCTTTAAGCCAACTTTTTCACTCTC
>SJYV01006293.1:309874-364010 GCA_006410875.1 Neotragus pygmaeus | reverse complement strand
TAAAGTAATGCTCAAAATTCTCCAAGCCAGGCTTCAGCAATACGTGAACCGTGAACTCCCTGAGGTTCAAGCTGGTTTTAGAAAAGGCAGAGGAACCAGAGATCAAATTGCCAACATCCGCTGGATCATGGAAAAAGCAAGAGAGTTCCAGAAAAACATCTATTTCTGCTTTATTGACTATGCCAAAGCCTTTGACTGTGTGGATCACAATAAACTGTGGAGAATTTTGAAAGAGATGCGAATACCAGACCACCTGACCTGCCTGTTGAGAAACCTGTATGCAGGTCAGGAAGCAACAAGTTAGAACTGAACATGGAACAACAGACTGGTTCCAAATAGGAAAAGGAGGACGTCAAGGCTGTATATTGTCAACCCTGCTTATTTAACTTATATGCAGAATACATTATGAGAAATGCCAGGCTGGAAGAAGCACAAACTGGAATCCAGATTGCCAGTAGAAATATCAATAACCTCAGATACGTAGATGACACCGCTGTTATAGAAGAAACTGAAGAGGAACTAAAGAGACTTTTGATGAAAGTGAAAGAGGAGAGTGAAAAAGCTTAAAACCCAACATTCAAAAAACAAAGATTATGGCATCCGGTCCCGTCACTTCTTGGCAAATAGATGGGGAAACAATGGAAACAGTGACAGACTATTTTCTTGGGCTCTAAAAGCACTGCAGATAGTGACTGCAGCCATGAAATTAAAAGATGCTTGTTCCTTGGAAGAAAAGCTATGATAAACCTAGACAGCATATTAAAAAGCAGGGACATTACCTTGCCAACAAAGGTCCGTCTAGTCAAGGCTATGGTTTTTCCAGTAGTCATGCATGGATGTGAGAGTTGGACTATAAAGAAAGCTGAGTGCTGAACAATTGATGCTTTTGAACTGTGGTGCTGGAGGAAACTCTTGAGGGTCCCTTGGACTGCAAGGAGATCAGTTGTAAATATTTATTGAAAAGACTGATGTTGAAGCTGAAAGTCCAATACTTTAGCCATCTGATGCAAAGAACTGACTACTTGGAAAAGACCCTGATGCTGGGAAAGATTGAAGGCAGGAGGAGAAGGGGACGACAGAGGATGAGATGGTTGGATGGCATCACTGACTCGATGGACATGAGTTTGAGCAAGCTCCAGGAGTTGGTGATGGACAGGGAAGCCTGGCGTGCTGCAGTCCAATGGATCGCAAAGAGTCAGACACTACTGTGTGACTGAACTGACTGATTATTGTTGTTATTACAATGAATTAGGAAAAAGTACTTTTTAAAATGTTCTTAGAACACTTAATTTTCTTTTTTACTTTATTTTACTTTACAATACTCTATTGGCTTTGCCATACATCGACATGAATCCACCACAGGTGTACACGAGCTACATTTAATTTTCATCTATAGGAAAATAATAATATGTTGGTTTTTGTTAGAGCATAATACTTTGCAGTCATCAGTGTGATGAATATAAAAATCTGTAATTACTGGCCTTCGAGGACAGAAAATGTGCTCTTTGTTTGACTAAACTGTTACCTTTATCAACCATGTGTTGTAGGACTAGTAACAGATAAATAGAATACCTAAGTGACTTCAGTTTGGAATCACTGTTATTTCACTGTAGAAAGAAGTCCAGCCAAGCTAACATGTCTAGCAAGGGGAGTCTAACGCAGCGTTCCTGGGGTCTTGTTAGAAATATGAACTCTCAGTTTTGACATGGAGAGATTCTAATTCACTATTTCAGAGTTAAGTTCCAGAAGTCATCACTTAAAACGTGTTCCCTAGTGATTCTGATGTCCTATTTTTAGATTAAGTTTTTATTCCTTTGGTTGCACCAGGAAGCCACCAGAAAGCAAAATAAAACCATCTGAGCCCTTACAAAACCAAGCTTTCTCTCCTGGACTTCGGTTGAGGCTTGAATTAAGAAACAGCCACTTCTGAAACACCAGTGAATATGTTATAAAGATGCCTTCAAGTGTGATGTGTTCTTCATTATCTTAATGCCCTTTATACAAACAAACACTCTGTGACAAATTATTGTTAGCTCAGGGAATGGGGAAAACCGGAGATGATTTTACTACTGAACAAGAGGATTGCATCTTTTTCTTTTTGCTGCAAGGAAACTCAAAGCTACTTGACTACTACTTTTTCAATTATTCTCTCCTATCCTCTTTTAATGCTTCTTATCCACCCTCCTTCAGCTTTTTGTTGTTGTTGTTAGTGATTTTTGATCTTTCAGTATCCAGTTTTCTTCCTTCTGAATTAAAAAAAAAAATTATTGAATTATAGTTGATTTACAATGTTGTGTTTATTTTCTGCTCTACAGAAAACTGATGCAGTTTTACATATATATATTCTTTTTAATTTTTTTTCTATTATGGCTTATTTATCACAGGATATTGAGCATGGTTCTCCATTCTATACAGTAAGACCTTGATGTTTATCCATCTCACATATGATATGGATATCATCCCAAACCTCTAATCCTTCCCTACCTGCCACCCCCACACCTGGCAACTGCAAGTCTGTTCTCTTCATCTGTGAGTTTTCGTTCTTTAGATATGTTCATTTGTATCTTATTGTAGCTTCCACATGTAAGTGATGTCATATGGTATTTGTCTTTCTCTGATTTACTTTTCTTAGTATGATAATCTCTAGATTCATCCATGTTGCTGCAGATGGCGTTATTTCATTCTTTGTAAGGGCTGAGTAACATTTCATTGTGTACATGTACCATCTCTTTATCCATCCATCTGTTGATGGACATTTAGGTTGCTTCTGTGTCTTGGCTATTGTAAATAGTGCTGCTGTGAACATAGGGGTCGTGTATCTTTTTGAATTAAGAGTTTTAAAAATTCTTTAATTCTTGTCTGGATACATGTCTAGGAGTGGGATTGCTGGGTCATATGTTAGCTCTATTTTTAATTTTTTTAGGAACATCCTTATTGTTTTCCATAGTAGCTGCACCAATTTGCATTTCCACCAACAGTGTAGGAGGGCTCCCCTTTCTCCACACCCTCTCCAGGATTTGTTATTTGTAGACTTTTTAATGATTGTTGTTCTGACTGGTGTGAAATGGTACCTCATTGTAGCTTTGATTTGCATTTCTCTGATAGTTAGCAATGATGTGCGTCTTTTTATGTGCCTGTTGCCCGTCTGTTATGCCTTCTTTTCTCCATGCTTATAAGCTTCTCTGGAGAAGCAGGAAGAAGTTCAAGTTCTTTACCATGTTGCAGCCTCTCTTGACACAGTTGGGTGCAATCTCTTCTTCAGTGAGTTTCTGGTTTTTTTGTTTCCAGTCATAGACTCTTGTCTTTTTCTGTGCTTAGTTGTTTTTCTTTGAGTGCCAGATATTGGTTGTGAAAGAGTTGTAATTTGAGCTTTGCAGTGGTGGTGTCTTCTTCCAGAGAGGACTGAAGTGGACTCTGGCAGATGCAGAAGGTCCACAGCAATCCCAAATCACCTAAGCACATCTGGGAATGTGATTGTTTGAAGTTAACCTTCAGTCGCTACAGGGGCTAGTCTGTTTAGGTTGGTTCCTTCTTGCTTTTAGGTTGAAAGCATTTCAAGCCCCAGAACAAAACCTAGAGAGTTTCTTGCAACCTCCACCTTCCTTGGGAGACTCTGATTTTCATTATTTATCTCTTACTCCCTCGAAAGTGAAAGTTAGTCACACAGTCATGTCCGACTCTGCGATCATGGGCTATAGCCTGCCTGGCTCCTCTGTCCATGGAATTCTCCAGGCAAGAATACTGGAGCGGGTTGTCATTTCCTTCTCTAGGGTATCTTTCCAACCCAGGGATCGAACCCGGGTCTCCTGCATTGCAGGCAGATTCTTTACCAGCTGAGCCACTAGGGAAGCCTTAGTCCCCCAAAAGCTCTATCCAAAGCTGAACAAAGCTTTGTTCAGCTTTTTAGCTTTTCAGCCTTTTCTGCCAGAATCAGCAGATGCCCAAGGGGAAAAAGTTGCTCTAAGGCTTTGCTTAACTCTGGGTTTCCCTCTTCTCTCAGATTTTGGCCTTGTAACTCTTCAGTGCCTTTTTAGCTCTCTGGTGGTTTAAAAGATATATATGTGTGTGTGTGTGTATATTTTAAATTGTGGTGAGTTATACATAACTGAACTTAACATTTCAGTCACCTGTAATTGTATAGTTCAGTGATTTTTAAGTAGAATAATGTTGTACAGTCATCACCACCACTCATCTCCAGAACCCTCTTCATTTTAGAGAAGTGAAACCCTTCTGTAAAAGAAGTGTAGCCGTTAAACAGTAACTTCCTGTTCTACCCTCCCCTCAGCTCCTGCCAAACACCGTTCCACTTTCTGTTTCTATGAATTTGAGTATTCTAGGCATCTCAGATAGGTGGCCCCAGACTTCATCTCTGCTGTGATTGAACCACACACACAGTTGGGTTTCCAGGGCAGAGGCCCGGACACCCCACTGAACCTGGAGTGCCGAGTCTTGCCTCCCCCTCTCCCCCATTCAGCTGCGTTTGTGTTGGGGGAGGCGCTGGGGGGTGGGATGCGGTCCTATCTGGGTGGCCGAGGATGCCTTCCCCATCACGGCCCAGGAAACGGAGCATTCTGGCTCCCCGTTGTCTGGGGGGTTGTGGAAGTAGAAACACCCCAAGTTAGAAATCCTGACAGATTCCATGGTTTGGCGCAGGGGCTCTGGGGTTGGGGCTGCAGGGGGCCCAGGAAGAGCCTGGGGACCCGTCCCATTGACCACCCTGATTCTACACCATGTCGCCTCTTCTCTGTGTAACCTCGAGACTTGGTCGCCTGGCTTCCTTTCCACGGCCGTCGTCTGTTCTGGGTTGAGCTGAGTTGAACGTGGGACCTCACTGCAAAAGAAACCTGGTTAAATTTCCTCCCACACGTCTAGGTTTTTTTTCTACTTGGACCTAACATTGGTCTCAGTTTTGCCCTAATATGCTCAACTGTAAACACATGTTTTCAAGGTTTTCAGTATGACCCCTTTAACTTCAATGGGAGTCAGAAGACCTTATGAATCAGAATACTCAGTGTTTTCCCCCAGCCCCACCCCAACAAGTCCATAAGCAGGGGCATTGGGGTTTATTTTAACTGTAGGACATGATTTCTGTATTTGAGTTAATTTTTATCAGCCCCAGTTATGATGCCTCATCATCAGTATTGGGTATGAACCTATTATCTGGAGACTTGGGTTTCTTTCTAAAGACAGTTCTATGCTGTAGTTTCATGATGTGGTTTTAGCAGAGTTAATCAGAAATGACTCCGTTTATACAATTGTATTCAGCTTCAAATTGGTTTGTGCTAGACGAGCCAAGCCCAGTGCCCTGACGCCCCACGCCCGGACAGTTGCTCGCGCACAGCAGCCGCAGCCGGTGCTGAGACCTTTGGATCCTTTGTCGGTGTGCCAGCTCCCTAGGGAGAGTGCCTCGGGGGTGGCAGCTTCAGGTGTGCGGGCCCTCAGTGGCAGGCAGGTGCCAGGTGGACCTGGATCTAAAGTGCCAGGTGATGGGGCCAGGTGGTGAGTGCCTGGACTTTGGGGTGAAGGGCTGAACATTTCTCTCTTTCTGAAGAAAACCTAGGTGACTCGAGTGGTAAGGAACCTGCCTGCCGCTGCAGGAGACGTAAGAGATGTGAATTCAGTCCTTGGGTCCAGAAGATCCCCTGAAGGAGGAAATGGCAACCCACTCCAGTATTCTTGCTTGGGGCATCCATGGGCAGAGGAGCCTGGTGGGCTGCAGTCCATGGGGTTGCAAAGAATCAGACGTGGCTGAAATGACTTAGCATGCATGTATTGTTTGTTTTGTGTGTCTGGCTTAGTTTACTTAGCATAAGGTCTTTAGGGTTCATCCATGTCGTAGAATGTGTCAGGATTTCATTCCTTTTTAAGAGTGAATAACATTCCACTGTATGGACAGACCACATTTTGTTTAGTGATTGATCCACCATTGGACACTTTGTTTATCCATTCATCCATTCACTTCTGGCTGTTTTGAATAATGCTGCTNGAGGAATATCAGGGAAAACATGAATGAGGGTTCCCAAAAGCGGAGTTGTTAACCCAGGTGCCTAAGAATGCTTACGGCAAAGTGGCACCTCAGCTGGGGTAGGAGAGTTGACCTATGAGTTAATGAAATTGACTCATGACCATTTGCTTTTAGGCAGCTTCTAGAAAAAGAAAATCTACCTTCATTTTCACTGCACTGGAGTCTAAAAAAATTTCAACAAATAGCATTTTAGCATCTGCCTAATGGAAGAGCTGTAAAGAGATGATATGAATGGACAAATAGAGAAGGGCTTCAAGGATGTAGGGATGTCTGCCTGGAATGCTTGCCTGCTATCTAGCAATAAATAAAATATAAAAATAAATACACACATCTGACAAGAACTAAGGGAAATAAAAGGAAAAATCATTGAAAATAATAGGAACCTGCTCAGTATCCAAGCTGTCCACAAATGTGGTGAGATTAGAATGATTTTGAGACATAAGCAAACTGATAAAGGAATACCAAGATGAGAAGAGAGGAAGACAACAGTAGGGACAGAGGTAAATAAGCTGGTTTTCAAGTCCATCTCGAGTAAGTTTGCAAAGGAGGGGGTGGCCGGACCACTGAGACTTGCGCAGTGTAATTTATTGAAAAGGAAAAGTAGACATTCCTTTACAAAAATTAATTCTTTGCCTCAGTGACTGTTAATAGTAGAGGTTGGGAGATGAATACCTGAAGTGAGTGTAAATTCCCTTCTAGAGAAGAGAGCGTAGCAACTGGAAGAAATAAAGGTGAATCCCGACAAGAGGAGGTTGATTAAGATAGTAAGTGCGCTAAGAGATTGAGAAAGTAGTCAAGCCTGGGTGATGGACGGGAGAGTCTTCAACCACACATCCTAAGTTGAGTGTCTGAGCATCCATGGAGGATGGAGGGAGGGGAGATGAGGTCTCATGCACACAACGAGCTGCTTCCCTCTGGATGTACACGAGGTGGAGAATGAGTATTTGTTGATAACAAATTGCTGGGCGCTGTGGTAGGTGCTTTACATGCATTGTCTCATTGATTTCTCATCATCCCCTGCAAGGTAGGTGTTATTATAAGAAAACTGAGGGTCAGAGAGGTTAAATTACCTGTCCGAGTTCTCAGACCCAGGATTCGAACTCCAGGTTGTCTGGTAATAAAATCTATAGGCTCTTTTCTCTTCATTCCAATGAAATAGTCATAGCCTTTTACATTTTCATAATGGATGTGACATGCCTAGTGACTGGTAGGAGTTCAAATAATGATAGCAGGTAAAAATAGAGCTAGGAATAGCAAGACTAAGGGGGCAGGGTGTGTGTAAACAGATCGTAAGACTTATCTGGAAGGGCTGTTGTGAGGAACGAGCTAAAATAAGGTCAAATTCCATCACAGGGCGGCAGCATAGGAGCAGTTCAGAAGCTGGGGGTCTTTCTTTGGTACTCAGTGCCTTGTATCATACTTCTCTGTCTGTTTTCATGTTTTAATAACCTCTTAATAGGCTATAAGCTGCTTGAAGGTAGAGATTTACCTAATGAATCTCTGCATTTCTCAGAGGACTTTGTATAAAAAGGATTTACTGAATGTGGGCAAGTGCATAAGAATGCAGATCAGGACTATGTAATATAAAAATGCCATATTTCTCTTTACAATTACTCTTGTTATATTCATTCTTCCTAACAGCTCATCTACCAGACTATAAATACATGCATACGCATATGTGTGACTAGGTGCATAGTGTAGTGTACCAGGTGCTTCATATAGATATATAACTGGTTTATTGAAGAACCCCAACTTGGTGAAATATAAAACAGATTTTTTTTTTCTTTATGCACTGCTTGCAGCAGGCTCATAAAATCTCCTTTTCTCATTCCTTATACTGGGCAGAACCCATAATCTTCCAATCATTCTCTGGTATTAAACGTTCATCCAACATACCACGCCAGTCTCATACTGGATTTCGTGTCTGCCCCTCCCCTGTTCTGGCCAGAATTGTGGCTCAGGGGTCACGGTGGGAAAAGAGGCTTGGGGTTAGTTCTGGGATTCTTCTCCCTTTTCCTTTACAGTGCTATCTCCTTTGATGTTTGGAGCCAGTAGGGCAAACATAACTTTCTTACCAGCTCCTGATAATTGTCCTTCCCTGCTGGTTGCTTTTAGCTGATTCCGTGGGGACTCAATATCCCTCATCACCTTCTGGAAGACACATAACCAAATGCTGGGTATATATGGGGTTCTTGAGAGGCCCCAGTGCAGTAGACACACAGCACTGTTTGACCTCTGTCACTGCACACTGTACCAGGTCACATCGAAGCCTCTTGCTTTGGGGACCACTTGCCTTCTGGTAATCAAGTCAGCTCAAGCCTACCCAATTTCCGTGACCTTTGACCCACAGGACATCCCTCATCCTTGCCACATCTAAGCAGGGAAGTCAGGGGTGATTCAGAGTCACTGCCTCTTTCTCCCCATCAATTTCCCCCAGTTCTTTTGTCTTTCTTCTCACGTGGGCACAGAAGCAGCTCAGCCACTCTGCTATATAGGTAGCTACCTAAACAGAGATTGCTGGTCTTCTCCCCTGCAGGCCCCCAGCCTGTGAGGAATCTTCTTGTCACGTCCCTTGCCTTGGGGGAAGCCAGGTGGCAGCCAGGCAGGTGAAGGACAAGGCTCTGCCCCAAGTTCTCTACCTTCCCAAGTCCTCCAGTGCCTCTTCCTCAGCATCTCCTCTGGAATTTTTGTTTTGCTTTGTTATAAATGAAGGAGAATAAAAGGTGGTNGTTCACGTATTCCTGAAGTCTGGCTTGGAGAATTTTGAACATTACTTTACTAGCGTGTGAATGAGTGCAACTGTGCAGTAGTTTGAGCATTCTTTGGCATTGCCTTTCTTTGGGATTGGAATGAAAATTGACCTTTTCCAGTCCTTTGGCCACTGCTGAATTTTCCAAATTTGCTGGCATATTGAGTCCTTTAGAGTCACATATATAATAATAGATGTCTATACAATTATTTACTCAAGATCTGTGTTTATTACCAGAAGATAAGTAATCCCCATAAAACATAGATCATGTTTCTTTTTGTTTAATACATCACTTCTAGCATATCAAATGGATCCTGGTAAATAGTAGGCCATCAATAATTACCTGCTAATTGTCTGAATAGATGAATGAATCTCTCTTAGAATAACTTGTTACTGCTCTGCTTGATTGGCAAGGGAGAATCTTATTCTAATCTCAACGGCTTATTTTCTCATAATCTCTTTCAAATCCTGTAGGAGATATTTTTTAATGCACTCATTCATTCACTGAAACACATTTCCTTGTATCCAAAATCAAATACTACATTCTATTCTAAAGCAAGTCACAATCTTCTTTGTTTAGTGAATATTCTTAGGATATGTGCAAACATTGAGGCATGATGTTCCTTGTATCCAAAATCAAATACTACACTCCATTCTAAAGCAAATCACAATCTTCTTTGTTTAGGGAATATTCTTAGGATAAGTGCAAACATTGAGGTATGATGTGAAGTTTATAAAGCAAAATTTTCTTCCTCCTGAAAACATATATTTAAGAGCCTAAGAGCATATTATTGATTGATATGCTAACTGATCTAGAAATGACTGCATTGTTTTATTTTTGTTGTAGTCTCGTGTACACCGGTGGTGGATTCATGTCGATGTATGGCAAAGCCAATAGAGTATTGTAAAGTAAAATAAAGTTAAATAAATAAATAAAGTTATGCTAAAAAAAAAAGAGTCAAGAAGCATTCTATCTGGAAAGGTGCAGGTAATAGAAAATTTTAAGCACTGGAGAGAGAAAACAGCTTATCCCTTAGATTTACTCTGGCAGCTGACTTCCTTGTTTTTAATCTGGGCACATCGGGAAAGTGGAAGTTATAATGGAGGAAATGTTATCTACCTAGTATGTGCAGAGCCATCTTTGATCCCTGGTGACAGCTTCTGGGAAGAAAATGTAATGGTGGGATGGTTTCCCTCAGAGTTTACCTCCAATGTGTTAGTGGAAACTGGTGGGACTTTTCATCTCTGTGTACATATTGACTGGTGTCTTCCCATATCTAAATGAGGGAGAGAGAATAAGAAAAGGATGAATATAAAGAATTAGCCTCGTGGTTACTGACTGTATCTACATATAATCACTACATCCAGAAATAATTTTTTTTTAAATCAACTTTCTCCCTAAGTGTTGCATGCTCAGTCACTCAGTCTGGTCTGACTCTGCGACACTATGAATTGTAGCCTGCCAGGCTCCTTTGTCCAAGGCAAGACCTTGGGTATATTTTAATTACCTATTTGTAGGTTATTGTATGTGTGTGTTTAGGAATGGAGAGTTAGCTGAGACATGTTCTTCCCCATAGGTGAAAAGAAATGTGGCAGTTTTATCATATATGTATATATATGTTAGTCACTTAGTGATGTCCAACTCTGTGACCCCATGGACTGTAGCCCACCAGGTTCATCTGTCCTCTTTCCATGGAATTCTCCAGGCAAGAATATTGCAGTCAGTAGCCATTCCCTTCTCCAGGAGATCTTCCTGACACAGAGATCACACCCAGGTCTCCTGCATTGCAGGTGGATGGATTCTTTATCATCCACAGCACCAGGGAAGCCCAGTTTCATCATAACTATCTTCAAAAAGCCTTTGTGGAATAATGTGGAGTATAAGAAAACAGAGATAGGTAAAGAAATACAGATGCATCCAGAGTAGAAGTGGCATTGAAAAATTGTCAGAATTTCAGCCTATTTTGATGCTTCTATATTTTTACAGAGCTTATAGTACATTTACAATATATCATCCTCTGAGAAAATGACATGGCCTTTGAAAAATGATGAACTTTGGACTCAAACCTGTCTCTGACCCCCAGCTTTCTAGTAATCATATGTGTGACCTTAAGGAGATTTTTTACCACTTCTATAAAATAAGAATGATTGATCTGGAAAGGTAGAAGAGATGAAATGATTATGTACATATGCATGCAAGCACTGCCCAGCACAGTTTCGGACCCACACCCAGGACTTAAAGCATGGGAAAGTACATTCCTTTATCTTCTATTCAAAGTCAAGGAACAAAGTAGCATTCTTACAGCAGTAGCAAATAGAACAATCTCTTCTCGGTATCAGATGTGAACTATAAAACTAAAAGACATAAAAGTTATAATTCAATTCCTCATATACTGGCTAGTTTATCCATCATATCTCATGTTACCTAGAGGTAAAGGCTGAGGGGGAGAATTCTTGTACAGGCAGTTATTGAGGGAATGCTCATGCAAGAAATGGCAGGATAGGACAAGAGAAGAAGTTAGTAAGTAAGGTGGTCTTAGGGGGAGCTGAACTTTAGCCTGATCACTCCAGGAGCCCTGGAGCATTAACTGCCCCACAAAGCTGTTCCCATCTTGCTGTATGGGGTTGGAGGGCCTTTTGTCCAATGTGTGAATCATTGCAATGTGTAATATACTGAACAGAGTGGCTCCTGTTTGCTCAAAGATAGCTCTCCAAATAAAGGGGAAACTGTGCCTATCAGTAGCTACAGAGGAGAGTTCACTTGCCTGATGACGAGGACTAGGCAAGGCCACCAGATTGGTCACAGCAATACCTCATTATTACACTGTATCACACATACCAACCAAAGGAAGACACACATAGGGTGAACTCCGGTCGAGTTCCAAATGAGAAGCTTCCATCATTTTCATAGATATGTTACTCTCCTGATATTGATGGATGATGATCCTTATAGATTATTGTCAACCAAGAAGCTCACCTGAGCCTATTGTGTTCAGCATTTTGTTGTAGCTTTATCACCTGGTAATTATTGATTTAATTACTATCAGCCATTTTATGGAAACAGTGACAGACTTTATTTTCTTGGGCTCCAAAATCACTGCAGATGGAGGCTGCATCCATGAAATTAAAAGACACTTGCTCCTTGGAAACCCACTCCAATGTTCTTGCCTGGAGAATACCAGGGACAGGGGAGCCTGGTGGGCTGTCATCTACGGCGTCACACAGAGTTGGACACGATTGAAACAACTTAGCAGCAGCAGCAGCAGCTCCTTAGAAGGAAAGCTATGGCAAACCTAGACAGCATATTAAAAAGCAGAGACATTACTTCGTCAACAAAGGTCCACATAGTCAAAGCTATGGTTTTTCCAGTAGTTTTGTATTGGTATGAGAGTTGGGCCATAAAGAAAGCTGAGCACTGAAGAATTGATGCTTTTGAACTGTGGTGTTGGAGAAGACTCTTTAGAGTCTCTTGGACTGCAAGGAGATCCAACCAGTCCATCCTAAAGGAAATTAGTCTGGAATATTCACTGAAGGACTGATGCTGAAGCTGAACCTCCAATAGTTTGGCCACCTCATGCAAAGAACTGAGCCATTAGAAAAGACCCTGATGTTGGGAAGGATTGAAGGTAGGAGTAGAAGGGGATGACAAAGGATGAGATGGTTGGATGGCATCACCAACTCAATGGACATGAGAGTGAGCAAGCTCTTGGAGATGTTGAAGATCAGGGAAACCTGGCATGCTGTAGTCCATGGGCTTGCAAAGAGTCAGACATGACTGAGCAACTGAACAACTATCAGAGTTAAGCTCAATTTTCAGCCCTCTTCTCCTCTTTGGAGATATGTGGCTCGAAACCATATGGTGTTTTTATTTTCAGTCTGACCAACCCCTGTACATTTTGAACATAAACTATCAGGTGTGATCCATGGGGCCCTCCATGAGTCACTGAGTTAGGAATAATGACCAGGTAAGAGGAGAAGATACATAGATACATAGACACTTGCTGCTGCTGCTTCTAAGTCATTTCAGTCATGTCCGACTCTGTGTGACCCCATAGACGGCAGCCCACCAGGCTACTCTCTCCCTGGAATTCTTTAGGTAAGAATACTGGAGTGGGTTGCCATTTCTCTCTCCAATGCATAAAGTGAAAAGTGAAAGTGAAGTTGCTCAGTCCTGTTGGACACTTAGCGACCCCAGGCTCCTCCATCCATGGGATTTTCCAGGCAAGAGTACTGGAGTCGGGTGCCATTTCCTTCTCCAAAAGACACTCTTATCACACAGGAAATTCCAAGGGTTTTAAAAGGAGCCAGGACAAAGACTAGACCTCTCTGTAGGTGAGGTCAAATTCTTTACTACACATATGTGGTTGTTCTTTTTTAAAAAAACAGTTTGCATTCTCATAAAGAAAAGATCAGAAGAAACTTCTAGGTTCTGAAAAAGGAAAGGATGTTGGTAGCAGCACAGTTGAGTGAGTGGGAGATTTGTGTCTTTGTAACCTCTGGAAACTACATTTGTAGATTAAGCCTACTGTTTAAGACTGATTATTTACTTGAAGAAATTTTGAGTGCAGCTAGGAGAAGCTAATTGGCATAATAAGATAGCTACTCCTTGGTCCTACCTCTGGGTATAGAGAATTCAGGTTGTTTGTATCTCTGATTGCAAACATGTGAAGTCATGGTATGCATAAAAGCATGATTAAGTTGTGAAATTGAGTTCAAATGCATGCTTATGTTTTGTTTGCATATATGAGGCATCCTCTCTGTGTTTGATGCCATCATATATCAGTGAACAGAATACCCGGGTATCACTCAGATGTACTTAGAGGTTCTGGTACATGGATTAAACCTCTCTGACTGCATCCCGTTTTGATGACCACGAAGGAGTGTGGTCATCTTTTCCTGGTCATACCCTTAGGCATGCTTTCTTTACTTTTTCACCTTTTCTTTTATTCATCTACATTCTTTCTGTTTTATTTATTTATTTATTTTTTCTAGGAAGCCAAAAATGCCAAGGCAGAAAAAGGACTATGTATAGATAGACTGTATTTTATTTTATGCCAAATTTACTCGTTAATCAAAGACTAAAAAGTAAAGATGAAAATATATGGTGGAGAATACTACAATTGAATTAAATATAGAACTTGTCTCCAAAATGGTTTTGCTCATTTTTTTTTTTAACTTAAGCATTGTCTTGCTATAATTTAGAAAGCAAGCTTGGTATAAAGTCACAAAAGACAAAATAAGATAATTTATGGCCTGCTAGATTTACACTCATTTTTCTGTATGATATCATGATTTAAGTAAAAAAAAAAAGTGTATTGAATGGATGTGTTAGGAGCTGTGTTGGCCCTGAATTGATCAATTTGTCTTTCCTAGTCCTCTGTTTTTTCATCTGGAATATAAGGAGATTGTCCCAACTGAATGGTCTCTAAAGATCCCATCTAATTGTAATATTATACATTTTACATTGGTTTACACAGCTTGGGAATTTAGCATGTTAATGACATATTCAATTAATTTAGACAAATAATTTGCTGTCAGTAAATCAAATCATAACTAATGATTTCCTTAACAAGAAAGACCTTCCGTCCAAATTAAAAGCTCAACTTTCTAGTTTGAAACACCAATGATTATTATTCCATATATAAGACACCATTTCATAGCTAGTGTTTCTACTCTGGGAATTAATTTTGATAGTAACAGATACATTCAAAACATTTCTCTTACAACAAAAGGTATTTGTGACCCATTAAACATTGCTGTCACTGGGCTGTGATGACCAAAGCATATTAACTAAAAACAGAATGAAGTGTCTCTCCATTACTTGGTTTTCTGAGAGCAACTCCCTTCGTAACAGGGTAAAATTTTTATCTTACAATAAAATCTTCTAAACTATGTGAAGTTAATTGGAGAGTGGAAATGGTCCTGGTAAATTTTGTATACCTTCTGTTTATTCATGCTCAGTGGAAGATAACAGTGCCTGAACTAAGTAAACTTAATAAAGTTTGTCTCCCGGCTACTGCTGTGTGCTTTTCCTCTGCTCTGATCAGAAATTTGTCCAGCCTAGTCTGAGTTGATTCTGATATCCCATTAGAGGCTTCTTCCAGTATGTGGATACTGCCCTGCCCTGACTTACCCTGTACTGAACCAATCTTCCTTATCCTCTGTCCTTCTTCTCTTTCTACCCCTGGTAACCCTGCTCATTATTTTGGATTTCCTGCTGAAGCCTATTTCATGTTGTTCAGTCATTGTGACTTTATTTTGCTCCATATTTAATGAATTTTTATTACTACAGCAACACTTTTCTCATGTCTTAGACCATAACCTTGTGCTTCTTTATTTGTTTTAAACTCGAGTAATGAAGTTTCTGGTAACTGTGTGTCCCTGGATTGCATCACCTCTGCAAATTGGAGGTTACTGAACTAAGATAGAAAACTCATTTCCTTGAGTCAGGGTATTATATTTTGTACTTAAAACATCTGCTTACAGACTGAATGGGATTTGCCAATTTTCTAAGAACTAGAACGCAGTACAGTACAAGTAGTAGTGGATCTTACCAAAATAATTTTATATCTATTGAGAATTCAGAATGCACTTCTGTGGCTCAAAGGAATCATTATGCACACTAATTATTGTTCTGCACTGCAGAAATAGTAGTTAGTAGAGGTTTCTTTTGATAGAAAGGAAGATAAATCAACTTCCCTGTAGTTATTTCTTTAGATGCTACATAATCCCTTTATGCAAATGCCAGTCTTCCTGCAGTTTACATTGAGGTTTAAACTCCAACAGAGTTATGATGTATGGTAGAAAACTCAAAGGGAAAAAAGCTCTTTGTAATGTACTTGACCCTGAGATCATTAGAACATTTCAACACAACTCAACTGCCTGAAGAAAGAACAGTTCTGTTGAGGAAGTACTTTAACCATGGTGGTTGGGGTAAAAAATCACACTAAGCATAATAGTTCCAGAGAACATATTTCAAAAAACAATTGGAAGGCCAAATTTTTAACCATGTAACAAATATGTTCCTTGAAACTGAATTCTGGTTGCAAGAAGTATAGCTTTGAATTTTAAAATATAATTTTAGTATGACCAAAGTAGTGGTGGTGGTTTAGTCACTAAGATATGTCTGACTCTTTGTGACCCCTGTGGACTCTAGACCACCAGGCTACTCTATCCATGGGATTTTTCAGGTTAGAATACTGGAGTGTGTTGCCATTTCCTTCTCCAGGAGGTCTTCTCCACCCAAGGATTGAACTTGGATCTCCTGCATTGCGAGCAGATTCCTTACTAACTGAGCCATGACCAGTGTAGGGGACTACCTGTGATTGGACTGCATTAGTTATAATTAAGTTATGTGCAAGGACAGATGATTTGCTTTTTGAAAACAAAAACAGAAATAAACCTGCCATGATGCAATTTCAAATGGCTTAAATATTCCACATTTCCACTCATTGCTTGCCAAGGAGGATTATAAAAATAACATATTTTAATACACATAATGAAGACATGATGGCCATAATGAAACCAGGGAAGTCAGATTGGGACTTGAACCCACTGTCTTTTAATTGAGATCACAGACAGTCTCAGGACTTAGTCACATTTTTGTAAATGTAGACATGTTTTAGACATGTTACATCCTTTTTTTCAATTCATTCAAATAGGCCTTAACTAAGTTACCTCTGTGAGAGAGAGTCTGCTGTGCTAAGAATCAGACACTGATAAGATTGGCTTTAGTCAAGGCATTAAGAGTCTAGTCTACACATTTTTTGTATACAGGAAGGAACTGCATATTCTTAAAAGACAATGACAGAAATGAAGTCATGGAAATGTGAAAGTTTAAGAGGATTTAGCAATAAAATATAACAGTGACTAAGCACTGTTCTAAATACTATGCTAAGAATTTCATTATCTAATGTTACAACAATCTATTTATTCTTTAATATTATAATATTAGCATTACTTATGAGTCCCATGATCATCCTTGAAGTTTACTTCCTGATTTTACAGATAAGAAGCTAAGGGTTAAATAACTTGACCAAACTTTCACATCTAGTAAATCATGAAGCTGTGGTTTGAATCTGGTTTTGACTCCAAGTCCTATGATGTGAAAACACTGTGCTTTAATGTGAGTGGTTTTTCACAGCCAGAGGAAAGAATTCTAGGAAAAGTGGCTGAAACACGGTCTCTTTACCAGACAGGTAAAGATCTTATGTACCATGTGTACTGTAATTGTATTTTTATGATCTTCAGAATTCCATTCATGAATGTGAGTTATTTCCAGGATTATGATAACAAATATCCCTCTTGCCAGACTTCTGAGTTGCAAGTAACATATGTTTTCTGGTTTCTTAAAAATATAGGTTTGTATTCTTGATTTTTTTTTTTAGCCTGGAAAACTTACCCAGTTTTTTCTGTGAAGACTGTAGACCTCCTGAACTCTCCTCCCTTCTTGCCCTCAGCCCTCTGTCAACCACTCACCCCTAAAGGCACATCCTATATTTGATTTGTTAGAAGTAGAAATTCTCCATGATCTTGTTTTCAGAATACCTCTCTACAATACCAGCTACTTTTTTTCAAGCTTACCCTTGATACCCCCAAATCTTTAAATTCTCCTATTCAGCAATGCACTTGTTGATTTAACTAACTCTTCCTTGTTCTCATCCTATTAATATCTTCTTCCTGGAGCTTAAATAGTTTACAGTCCGTCTTTGTTATCTCTTATCTACAACTATGCTTAATTCTCTACCCTTCTCTTCCTAGACCTTGACTGTGTGCTTCTCTCCTTATTCTGCTAAACGTGATAGGAAAGGCCGCAACCACACTGTGTGGTGGCCACTCTAAATATACTGCCGACTTCCAGTGGCTCTCAGGCTGCCCAATAGTTATGTTACAGTTCTGATGTTTATTTACTTCCTTCCGTCACTGACCTTTCCTGCCCTCAAATTGTCAATAGTTCTTCTTCAGTCTTTACTCTCAGCTTGTTATCTTGCCTCCTATTTCAGTGAAAAAATAAAAACAGTGAGGAGAGAGTGTTCATGAACTCTCTTTACCTTACCTTAGCTTACCTTACCTTCGCCTCACCTCACCTCCTGCCAGCCCCCATCCCCACCCTTATATTGCAAGAGAGGCCAAACCCTTGACTTACATACTAGACATCATCTCCTTTTGCCAACTCCTGAAAATTGTTCCATAACACCGCCCCCCCCTTTTACCACCTTCTGTTTTTTTTTTTTTTNCCTTACCTTCGCCTCACCTCACCTCCTGCCAGCCCCCATCCCCACCCTTATATTGCAAGAGAGGCCAAACCCTTGACTTACATACTAGACATCATCTCCTTTTGCCACCTCCTGAAAATTGTTCCATAACACCGCCCCCCCCTTTTACCACCTTCTGTTTTTTTTTTTTTTTCCCCCTCTTTACCATCAGCATGTGAATATGATAAAAGGGCTCAATCCTTGAACTCTTTTTCAAAGCTATGCTTCCTGAAACTCATGACTTTAAATACTATCTCTGAATTTATAATGGTAAAATTTAAATTTCTACTCCAGGCCTCTCCTTCAATTCAGATTTGAATATTTCACGGCCTGTTCTCTATCTCCACTTAGAATTCCAATAGTCATCTCCAGTATGACATGTCCATATGTTTTTTCTTGGCTTCATGGTCTTTCTTAGCTAAAAGCAGCTCCAAACTTCTAGTGGCTCGGATCAGAAATATTAAAGTCATCCTTGACTTTCATCTTCCTCTCACACCCCACATCTAATATGCCCACAAACTGTCTTGGCTGTATCTTCAAAATATAACTAGAATCTGATTTCTTTTCATCCATTCTGGCCTAAAACACCATCATCCTTCACCTTCATTATACTTTTTATTCTTCTATCCTTGCCCTTGTAGGCCTGTTCTTAACAACCACAGTGATATGTTCAAATGGATGTCATATCAGGTTATTCCTTGCCTCTCAACACTTCAGTCGCTGTTTTCTATCCAGAGTAAAGAGCAAAGTTCACACAGTGGCCTACAGAGTCTTACAAAGTCTAGCTCCTAATACTTCTTTGAATACCTACTTTCTTATTTGCTTATCATGTTCAGCTACACTGGCTTCCTTGGTCTTCTGTAAAGTAGGCATGCTCTAGCCTTAGGACATTTGTTTACTTGATGTTCTGTCTGTAAAGAATAGTTTCCCTCCAATATCTACATGATGTGGTCTCTCGTTGTTTGTTTGTTTTTTTTTTTTGTCTTCACTAATGTCATAATATTGTAAGGCTTTTTCTAAACTCTGCTATATGAAATTGCAATGCCCCTTTCTCTTAACAGGCCCTAGTTTTTTTCTCTGTCACACATTTTTCCAGAGGACTTTTCACCATCTAAAATACTATATAGTTTACTTATTTACATGGTTTATCATTAGTGTCTTTATTAATGATTTTGTGTAAAAATTTTTAAACATTTGTGTACTGATGTATTCCCTAGGCTTATTATAGTGGCCTTAAAAGAAATATTGGGTGAATAAATAAATCTATAGGAAATTGTCAATAGTTCTGTCACAACTCTAACCTATGTAGGAAAATAAAACATAAAAATGTGGTCCTCCTCTTAGCCCAAGATGGTGCCAAGCTTTCTTAAACATTTAAATGTTGATGAGAAAAAAGTTAGTTAAAAAAAAAAATTATGTGTATAAATTGTAGAAGACAGTATAACTAAGGAAAGTCAACATTTTTGCAATACCCAGTGAAGTCAATGATTTAGGCAAAATGATTAATAGATCAAGCCATCAGATGAAAGGTTAATGGAGAATCAGATGTCATCATCTTGACCCACTGTTTAATCTTAGAATTATTAAAAGTAGGACAAACCAACATCATGTGCCATATTCACCCTGATATTTTGGGAAATAAAATATGCAGCATCACTTATAAAATATCTTTAAAAAAATTAAAAGTTGTACCTGAATCTAAAAAAGTCTTTAGAGTTAATTAATATTTTACAAGAAATGTAGATAATTTGAGGGCACTTTAAATGACATCATGATAAGACATATACATTTAGAATATAGGACATTCTAACAAAAATTCTGACTCAGTTTTTAAATTAGGCTAGTGGTAACAAAAAATGGGTGAGAGAAGATAATTATAGTAAACTAAATTTAAGATATATAACAACCAGTGGCAATGTGCAGACATTGTTTATATTCTGATTCAAACAAAACAACAGAAAAATGGTGTTTTGGAGACACTCAGTGAAATTTGAAAATGGTGTAGTTGTTAAATTATACCAAGGAATTATCATTGATTTTATTAGGTGGTGGAATGGCCACGTGTTTATGTATATAAAAGCTTATAGATTTCAAAATTGCTTATTGCAGTGTATAGGTGTGAAATGATATGATATCTGAAACTTGCTTTAAGATACTTTGTAACTTAAAAGAAGTAGGACATGATATAAGAGTAACAAATCTTTATCAAACTTGGATGATGGGTGCTATGTACTGAATTGTGTCTGTCTCAGATTCACAATGGCACCCCACTCCAGTACTCTTGCCTGGAAAATCCCATGGAGGGAGGAGCCTGGTAGGCTGCAGTCCATGGGGTCGCTAAGAGTCAGACATGGCTGAGCGACTTCAGTTTCACTTTTCACTTTCATGCACAGGAGAAGGAAATGGCAACCCACTCCAGTGTTCTTGCCAGGAGAATCCCAGGGACGGGGGAGCCTGGTTGACTTCCATCTATGGGGTCGCACAGAGTCGGACACGACTGAAGTGACTTAGCAACAGCAGTGGATTCACAAGTTGAAGCTCTAGCCACAATGTGGCTTTGGAGATAGGACTCACGGGAGATAATTATCTCCTATGGGAGATAGTTAAGATAGATAATGGTGGGATTCTAATCTAATAGGATTGGTCACCTTATAAGGAGAGGCAGGCACAGAAGTTTCTATCTTTTTCTCCCCATGCATTCACATACCAAGGAAAGGTTGTGTGAAGCCACAGAAAGAAGGTAACTTCCTACAATCCATGAAGAGAGCTCTTAGTGAAAACTGAATTGGCTGGCACCTGGATCTTAGATTTTCAAACCTCCAAAGCTCTGAGAAATCAATTTCTGTTGTTTAAGCTACCCTGTCTATGGAATTTTGTCATGTCAGCCCAAGCTGACAAAGACAATGGATAGAGGGGAATTGATGATATCAGACTCTCTAATGTTATGTATTTAGAAAACAGAAAAATTCTTCTGCTGAAAGTTTCTGACTCATGACAGTAGAAATAAAATGTTATTTAAAATTAAATTCTCACTTTGCTACTCTGTCCCCTAACCTCCATCCAGTTCTTATAGATTCTTATTAGATCTATAGATTTTATAGATTTCCTATTAATATGTTGTTAGCAACCTAGAGCCTACAAGAGCAAGTCCAAGCTGCTTAGCCAGCCAGTCTTTCCCATAATTAAGCTCTAAATGAATATTTCCAGAAATGCCTCCCTCTGCTCTCTGTTAACACATCTTTATACTTTAGCAAAATAAACTAACTTTATATTAGCAAAAATGCCCACTCTCCATTTATATTTGTAATGATTCTTCAAATTCAACTCAATTTTTAAACTTAAAAGTAACTAAACAGTTAACTATTTCCAGTTACATGCAGCTAAATAAAAGAAGGCTGTGTAGGTTCCAACAGCAGCCCTTGATTTTTCCTTCCTGGGGAACTGGTAATAACCTTCAATCAGTGTGGCTATGAAATTACTTCTGGTAGAACTATAGATCCTCTCCTATGGTTCTCACTCTGGGAGCCCCATTGGTGTACAGATGTCTCCAGTTTTCTGTACCTTTACTGATGAGTTAGTAGTTTTGCACTTACAGACATACAGGATGTTCAGCCCATATTATTAAGAGTGCTTTTATTCTACCTTATACATTTTCTTTCCCTTTCCCATCACCTTTTGTTTCACTTTCTGCCCCCAGGATCTTGATTTTTAACTGGGTACTTCCATATTCTATTAATTCATATAATTATACACATACACACACACAACTTTCATAACTTTGTGTGGATTACAGTATAGAAAGATTTCATCTATACATCTTTGCATCTTGCTTTTTCTTACTTAACAGCTCATTACAGAAATCCCGCCTCATCAGCTGGTGAAGATTGTAGCTGATGAAGATTGTAACTGGTGAAGACTAGAACTTTGTAATAATCTTAGCAGAAATCAACCACAATTAACCATTTCCCTAGTGACAAATATTCAGGTTTCCTCTGCTAGTTTTGCTGCTAAAACCCTGTGGGAGTGGAATCACTGGTATGTGGGTTTTAATTTGAACAAATGCTTTCAAATTACCTTCTGAAAAGTTTGTGAAAGTTAACATTTCTGTAAGCAATGTATGAGAGTTCCCTGCAACATGGGGGAATGCTGGGCATTATTATGCTTTTGGTCATATTCCATTTATTGGAGAAAATAGTCATATTTCAGAATTGCTTTCATTTGCATTTCTCTCACTTTCCACGGTGGTTCATCATACTTCCATCTATCTTTGGCCATTTTGATTTGCTCTGTAAATTTTCTAGGATTATCTTTGGCTCATTTTTCTACTGGAATATCAGCCTTTTTTTGTTATCTATTTTTAAAGCTTTTAGTATGTGAAAAATAAACTTTTAAAATTATGTGTATTGCAAGTAATTGTTTTTGAGTCTATCATTTATTAATTGCTGAAGATATATTTTGTTCATATATGAATTTTAAATGTGTATGTAGTAAATATGTTTATCATCTATGTTTTTTAACAAACTCTCAAATATCTAGGTTGTATTATATAATCTCCTAAATTGTCTTCTAAGATTTTTATTGTTTTATAATTACATCTTTAATCAATGGGAATTGGGAGAGACAGGAAGCGCTCCAGTGTATTTTCTTCTAATGGATAGCCGGTTACAATACCCATTTACTAACTACACCATCCTTTTCAATGAACTGAAAAACCTCTTTAGTGATCCATTATATTCCACAATATACTGTGGTCTATTTCTGAGCTGCATGTGCTTCTTTGTCAGTGGGTTTAAAATTTTACATTCACATAAAATCTTCTCTCTTCCTAGTTGGAAGTTCTGTCATCTTGCTTTGGGGTCCCATAACACTTTAATTTTACCTCTCTTAAGGCAATTGCCACTTCCCACCTCAAATTATAGTTGCTTATATACATGTCTCCTCAATTTCTCTATAAAATCCTTTAAGAGAAAAATCCCCATTTATCTTTACATTTTGCACAGTTTCTTGAGGAATTTAGAAACTTTGGACATAGTTATTGAATGAATACACTAATTATTAACTATGGGCTTCCCTTATGGCTCAGGGGGTAAAGAACCTGCCTGCAATACAGGAGACACAGGATACATGGTTGGGTTCAGTCCCTGGGTCGGGAAGGTCCCCTAGAGTAGGAAATGGCAACCCACTTCAGTATTCTTTCCATGGGTAGAAGAGCCTGGCAGGCTACAGTCCAAAGGGTTGCAAAGTTGGACACAGCTGAGCGATTTAACACAAATTGTGAAAGCTATGAGTTTTGTACAATTTTCGAAGCCTAAAATGATTCTAGTCAAGACGTGGCAGGTTTTTGTTTTATTTTACTTCTGAATTTCTTGCTACAGCAAATGGAATTGAACCAAGGAATTTTATTTATTTAATCTTTTAATGTTTTATTCGTTGGTGCATAAAACCAGACTACTACCACCCTTTTTACATAGTCCATTCTACTGTATGATCATTTAGTAAGTGGTTCAGTTTAGTTCTCCTTAGTATATTTTCCACTTATTAAAGCCAGCATGACACAAATGAGTTCTTATGTCTGTAAGATTCAGAAACCTTTGATAATATTAAAACAAGCCATGGAAAAAATTTGCGTATTTTTCTTATTCACAGTTTTTGAAATGCCAATTTTGCTGTTACAGTAACAAATGACAATCATAGCAGCTAAAGTTTCTAATTTGTGAATATGTTGGCATTACACAAATCTTGATATTTAAGTCAGCAAAAAAAGAGTGATTAGCAAATGTTTTCCAGGAGCTACCTAAAATCATACAGCTTTGACTCTGGGCCGATAACAATTGTTATAGAACTATTTTTGGTAGCCTGTGGGTAAAATAAGATAGTAAATTCTGCTTCATTTCCAGCCATTTTGTGAAGTACACTGGGAACTGCTGAAGGCTGACTCAGTTTTACCCATTTTTGACATAATGTTTTCTTTATTTATATTCAGCATATAAACTGAATATAAGCCAATGTGCAAATTTTTAAGTACTCAAATTAGCCTGTAATGATAATACTGAGATGGACTCCTTGTGTGTAAAAAACACCCTAATTTGCTTGTGCTGGTGGAGTGCTCAAAGCCCACTGGAGAACCTATTATCTCTTCTATTGAAAAGAGAGACACTGTCTCCTTGGAGGCAGGCAGAGGTTCCAAACCAGGAAGATAGGCTGATCACTTAAGCTATATTTACTGGCCCTGACAGCTAGGCAAAGTGTGATGGGTAAGATGTCAGGGAGACAGTTTGAATAATTAAGTGTGAATCAGAAGTGCAGTTGCTTTGTGTAAAAGTTAAGGGGTCCTGATGATGCACTCTGATGGTCAAGATTTATGGAACATTGCCACTTTTAAATATGGTTATTTAGCTCATTTTGAATGGCTCTTTCTGAGATGTTTTATTAAATAGATCATCATGTTTCTGAGATTGGGACCCTCCATTAATGTTTTACTAGACTTCATCTTCTTTAANAAAGAAATATTGGGTGAATAAATAAATCTATAGGAAATTGTCAATAGTTCTGTCACAACTCTAACCTATGTAGGAAAATAAAACATAAAAATGTGGTCCTCCTCTTAGCCCAAGATGGTGCCAAGCTTTCTTAAACATTTAAATGTTGATGAGAAAAAAGTTAGTTAAAAAAAAAAATTATGTGTATAAATTGTAGAAGACAGTATAACTAAGGAAAGTCAACATTTTTGCAATACCCAGTGAAGTCAATGATTTAGGCAAAATGATTAATAGATCAAGCCATCAGATGAAAGGTTAATGGAGAATCAGATGTCATCATCTTGACCCACTGTTTAATCTTAGAATTATTAAAAGTAGGACAAACCAACATCATGTGCCATATTCACCCTGATATTTTGGGAAATAAAATATGCAGCATCACTTATAAAATATCTTTAAAAAAATTAAAAGTTGTACCTGAATCTAAAAAAGTCTTTAGAGTTAATTAATATTTTACAAGAAATGTAGATAATTTGAGGGCACTTTAAATGACATCATGATAAGACATATACATTTAGAATATAGGACATTCTAACAAAAATTCTGACTCAGTTTTTAAATTAGGCTAGTGGTAACAAAAAATGGGTGAGAGAAGATAATTATAGTAAACTAAATTTAAGATATATAACAACCAGTGGCAATGTNACATCATGATAAGACATATACATTTAGAATATAGGACATTCTAACAAAAATTCTGACTCAGTTTTTAAATTAGGCTAGTGGTAACAAAAAATGGGTGAGAGAAGATAATTATAGTAAACTAAATTTAAGATATATAACAACCAGTGGCAATGTGCAGACATTGTTTATATTCTGATTCAAACAAAACAACAGAAAAATGGTGTTTTGGAGACACTCAGTGAAATTTGAAAATGGTGTAGTTGTTAAATTATACCAAGGAATTATCATTGATTTTATTAGGTGGTGGAATGGCCACGTGTTTATGTATATAAAAGCTTATAGATTTCAAAATTGCTTATTGCAGTGTATAGGTGTGAAATGATATGATATCTGAAACTTGCTTTAAGATACTTTGTAACTTAAAAGAAGTAGGACATGATATAAGAGTAACAAATCTTTATCAAACTTGGATGATGGGTGCTATGTACTGAATTGTGTCTGTCTCAGATTCACAATGGCACCCCACTCCAGTACTCTTGCCTGGAAAATCCCATGGAGGGAGGAGCCTGGTAGGCTGCAGTCCATGGGGTCGCTAAGAGTCAGACATGGCTGAGCGACTTCAGTTTCACTTTTCACTTTCATGCACAGGAGAAGGAAATGGCAACCCACTCCAGTGTTCTTGCCAGGAGAATCCCAGGGACGGGGGAGCCTGGTTGACTTCCATCTATGGGGTCGCACAGAGTCGGACACGACTGAAGTGACTTAGCAACAGCAGTGGATTCACAAGTTGAAGCTCTAGCCACAATGTGGCTTTGGAGATAGGACTCACGGGAGATAATTATCTCCTATGGGAGATAGTTAAGATAGATAATGGTGGGATTCTAATCTAATAGGATTGGTCACCTTATAAGGAGAGGCAGGCACAGAAGTTTCTATCTTTTTCTCCCCATGCATTCACATACCAAGGAAAGGTTGTGTGAAGCCACAGAAAGAAGGTAACTTCCTACAATCCATGAAGAGAGCTCTTAGTGAAAACTGAATTGGCTGGCACCTGGATCTTAGATTTTCAAACCTCCAAAGCTCTGAGAAATCAATTTCTGTTGTTTAAGCTACCCTGTCTATGGAATTTTGTCATGTCAGCCCAAGCTGACAAAGACAATGGATAGAGGGGAATTGATGATATCAGACTCTCTAATGTTATGTATTTAGAAAACAGAAAAATTCTTCTGCTGAAAGTTTCTGACTCATGACAGTAGAAATAAAATGTTATTTAAAATTAAATTCTCACTTTGCTACTCTGTCCCCTAACCTCCATCCAGTTCTTATAGATTCTTATTAGATCTATAGATTTTATAGATTTCCTATTAATATGTTGTTAGCAACCTAGAGCCTACAAGAGCAAGTCCAAGCTGCTTAGCCAGCCAGTCTTTCCCATAATTAAGCTCTAAATGAATATTTCCAGAAATGCCTCCCTCTGCTCTCTGTTAACACATCTTTATACTTTAGCAAAATAAACTAACTTTATATTAGCAAAAATGCCCACTCTCCATTTATATTTGTAATGATTCTTCAAATTCAACTCAATTTTTAAACTTAAAAGTAACTAAACAGTTAACTATTTCCAGTTACATGCAGCTAAATAAAAGAAGGCTGTGTAGGTTCCAACAGCAGCCCTTGATTTTTCCTTCCTGGGGAACTGGTAATAACCTTCAATCAGTGTGGCTATGAAATTACTTCTGGTAGAACTATAGATCCTCTCCTATGGTTCTCACTCTGGGAGCCCCATTGGTGTACAGATGTCTCCAGTTTTCTGTACCTTTACTGATGAGTTAGTAGTTTTGCACTTACAGACATACAGGATGTTCAGCCCATATTATTAAGAGTGCTTTTATTCTACCTTATACATTTTCTTTCCCTTTCCCATCACCTTTTGTTTCACTTTCTGCCCCCAGGATCTTGATTTTTAACTGGGTACTTCCATATTCTATTAATTCATATAATTATACACATACACACACACAACTTTCATAACTTTGTGTGGATTACAGTATAGAAAGATTTCATCTATACATCTTTGCATCTTGCTTTTTCTTACTTAACAGCTCATTACAGAAATCCCGCCTCATCAGCTGGTGAAGATTGTAGCTGATGAAGATTGTAACTGGTGAAGACTAGAACTTTGTAATAATCTTAGCAGAAATCAACCACAATTAACCATTTCCCTAGTGACAAATATTCAGGTTTCCTCTGCTAGTTTTGCTGCTAAAACCCTGTGGGAGTGGAATCACTGGTATGTGGGTTTTAATTTGAACAAATGCTTTCAAATTACCTTCTGAAAAGTTTGTGAAAGTTAACATTTCTGTAAGCAATGTATGAGAGTTCCCTGCAACATGGGGGAATGCTGGGCATTATTATGCTTTTGGTCATATTCCATTTATTGGAGAAAATAGTCATATTTCAGAATTGCTTTCATTTGCATTTCTCTCACTTTCCACGGTGGTTCATCATACTTCCATCTATCTTTGGCCATTTTGATTTGCTCTGTAAATTTTCTAGGATTATCTTTGGCTCATTTTTCTACTGGAATATCAGCCTTTTTTTGTTATCTATTTTTAAAGCTTTTAGTATGTGAAAAATAAACTTTTAAAATTATGTGTATTGCAAGTAATTGTTTTTGAGTCTATCATTTATTAATTGCTGAAGATATATTTTGTTCATATATGAATTTTAAATGTGTATGTAGTAAATATGTTTATCATCTATGTTTTTTAACAAACTCTCAAATATCTAGGTTGTATTATATAATCTCCTAAATTGTCTTCTAAGATTTTTATTGTTTTATAATTACATCTTTAATCAATGGGAATTGGGAGAGACAGGAAGCGCTCCAGTGTATTTTCTTCTAATGGATAGCCGGTTACAATACCCATTTACTAACTACACCATCCTTTTCAATGAACTGAAAAACCTCTTTAGTGATCCATTATATTCCACAATATACTGTGGTCTATTTCTGAGCTGCATGTGCTTCTTTGTCAGTGGGTTTAAAATTTTACATTCACATAAAATCTTCTCTCTTCCTAGTTGGAAGTTCTGTCATCTTGCTTTGGGGTCCCATAACACTTTAATTTTACCTCTCTTAAGGCAATTGCCACTTCCCACCTCAAATTATAGTTGCTTATATACATGTCTCCTCAATTTCTCTATAAAATCCTTTAAGAGAAAAATCCCCATTTATCTTTACATTTTGCACAGTTTCTTGAGGAATTTAGAAACTTTGGACATAGTTATTGAATGAATACACTAATTATTAACTATGGGCTTCCCTTATGGCTCAGGGGGTAAAGAACCTGCCTGCAATACAGGAGACACAGGATACATGGTTGGGTTCAGTCCCTGGGTCGGGAAGGTCCCCTAGAGTAGGAAATGGCAACCCACTTCAGTATTCTTTCCATGGGTAGAAGAGCCTGGCAGGCTACAGTCCAAAGGGTTGCAAAGTTGGACACAGCTGAGCGATTTAACACAAATTGTGAAAGCTATGAGTTTTGTACAATTTTCGAAGCCTAAAATGATTCTAGTCAAGACGTGGCAGGTTTTTGTNTTTCCATGGGTAGAAGAGCCTGGCAGGCTACAGTCCAAAGGGTTGCAAAGTTGGACACAGCTGAGCGATTTAACACAAATTGTGAAAGCTATGAGTTTTGTACAATTTTCGAAGCCTAAAATGATTCTAGTCAAGACGTGGCAGGTTTTTGTTTTATTTTACTTCTGAATTTCTTGCTACAGCAAATGGAATTGAACCAAGGAATTTTATTTATTTAATCTCTTAATGTTTTATTCGTTGGTGCATAAAACCAGACTACTACCACCCTTCTTACATAGTCCATTCTACTATATGATCATTTAGTAAGTGGTTCAGTTTAGTTCTCCTTAGTATATTTTCCACTTATTAAAGCCAGCATGACACAAATGAGTTCTTATGTCTGTAAGATTCAGAAACCTTTGATAATATTAAAACAAGCCATGGAAAAAATTTGCGTATTTTTCTTATTCACAGTTTTTGAAATGCCAATTTTGCTGTTACAGTAACAAATGACAATCATAGCAGCTAAAGTTTCTAATTTGTGAATATGTTGGCATTACACAAATCTTGATATTTAAGTCAGCAAAAAAAGAGTGATTAGCAAATGTTTTCCAGGAGCTACCTAAAATCATACAGCTTTGACTCTGGGCCGATAACAATTGTTATAGAACTATTTTTGGTAGCCTGTGGGTAAAATAAGATAGTAAATTCTGCTTCATTTCCAGCCATTTTGTGAAGTACACTGGGAACTGCTGAAGGCTGACTCAGTTTTACCCATTTTTGACATAATGTTTTCTTTATTTATATTCAGCATATAAACTGAATATAAGCCAATGTGCAAATTTTTAAGTACTCAAATTAGCCTGTAATGATAATACTGAGATGGACTCCTTGTGTGTAAAAAACACCCTAATTTGCTTGTGCTGGTGGAGTGCTCAAAGCCCACTGGAGAACCTATTATCTCTTCTATTGAAAAGAGAGACACTGTCTCCTTGGAGGCAGGCAGAGGTTCCAAACCAGGAAGATAGGCTGATCACTTAAGCTATATTTACTGGCCCTGACAGCTAGGCAAAGTGTGATGGGTAAGATGTCAGGGAGACAGTTTGAATAATTAAGTGTGAATCAGAAGTGCAGTTCCTTTGTGTAAAAGTTAAGGGGTCCTGATGATGCACTCTGATGGTCAAGATTTATGGAACATTGCCACTTTTAAATATGGTTATTTAGCTCATTTTGAACGGCTCTTTCTGAGATGTTTTATTAAATAGATCATCATGTTTCTGAGATTGGAACCCTCCATTAATGTTTTACTAGACTTCATCTTCTTTAATAACCTTCATTTCCTACAGAAACACTTCTAGCCTGGTAACGCCAAAATTAGTAAAAAGGAGCAAATAAGGCCTTGGCCATCATTGTATGAGTTGAGTGATTTTTTTTTTTTTTTTTGTCCTTGTTACTTTTTTCCTCTGTTTTAAGCTCTCAATTGAAATAACAGACTTTTACCAGGAACAAATCAATGACAGAAGACCAAACTAATAGCAATGAGCCAAGAAATATCAGCTTAATATCAAAGTCTTTGATTAAATGCTTGGAATGAGCCAGCAGAAACATGTAATTCCCAGAGTTCAAAGCAAAGAAATAATTCCAGAAAGCAATTGACAGTTCAGAGAAAGTTTGAGGGACAATTATCTTATAATCTGCTAGTAATTTTTAAATAAAAATAAATTTTTTTGATCTGCTAATAATGTTAGTCAGTAATATTGAGTCATTATTCTGATTTAATCCTGATTATTTTATTTATTTCTCCAGGACAGGAAATAAGCTAAGGGTGGTTTGCGCGATTCTGAGGTGGGTGAGAAGTGTCCCCCTTAAAAAGAAGGGAAATAACAAAAGACAATGTTAAATTAGACCTCAGAGAATGATATTCTCTGACAAGCAAACATGCTGTGTCTAAATTTGACTTTCCTGCTAATGAAGCACATTTGTTTTATAATAAAATGAAAAGCAGTTATTGTAACAGCGGGCTGCTTGCTAACCATGGGATCAATCTTGTGATGGTGTAAACAAATATTTGTACCTTTTAAAAATATAATACATAAAAGGTGAACAACAAAGCATTTGAGTGATTAAAATCTAAATGAGATAAAATATAACATAGCTGCATAAATATGCAAATAATGTTATCTCTTTCTTCATTTACTATGTCTTAATGGTGGGAGAAATAATGTACTTCCAATTGATACTAAAAAGAAACCATTTTATTATGTTTACTACACAATGAGCCTGCCTAAGGCAGTCTCTAGTTATGTTATACATTATTAACTGTTATAAACCATTACTCTGAAGAGCACCCAAGAGGCCTGTAAGTTAATGTATCTCTTTAAGTGCTTAGCTCACTGCAAGAGAGTGACTTAGACATTGAAAAGTGACTGCCTGTTCATTGACTCTGATTCTGCCAAAATTAGGATCAAGTTTGGTGGGGGTCAGAACATGTTAGGAAACATAAAAGGAAGAACAGGAGGAAAGAGTCAGTTCATTGAAACAGAAGTTCTAAACACTGATATTATGACAATCTAGGATATCTGTTTCAATAACTGTCACAGAATTGTCCAAACAATCACAGAATATGGATCTGATATACCCTCCTTTCCCTCCTAGAGGTGTGTCTGCAGCCTTTTTCCTGCTGAAGTTAAAAGTTAAGTGTTAGTCACTTAGTCGCATCTGACTCTTTGTGATCTCATGAACAGTAGCCCACCAGATTCCTCTCCAGGTCAGAATACTACAGTGGGTTGTCATTCCCTTCTCCAGGGTATCTTCCTGACCCAGGGATGGAACCCCAGTCTCCTGCATTGCAGGAAGATTCTTTACCAACTGAGCCACCAGGGAAGCCCTTTTCCTTGTTACAACTGCTCATGAGGATATGATTAGACATGTAGACAGGGTTTGGAGAACCTACTTCCCCCCTTTTCTTCTTCCAATCTGTTAAACTTATTTGGTTAGAAAAAATTTCTGCGCTTCCTATACTGCTAAGAAAAGAGATAATTAACTGTTGATTATTTCATGAATGTTGTCTTAGCACATGACATAGGGGAAAAGAAAAGTGAAAGTGTTAGTCACTCAGTCGTGTGTGAATCTTTGTGACCCCATGGACCAAAGCTGACCAGGTTCCTCTGTCCGTGGAATTCTCCAAGCAAGAATACTGGAGTGTGTAACCATTTCCTTCTCCAGGGCATCTTTACCACCCAGGGATCGAACCCAGGTCTCCCGCATTGCAGGCAACTTCTTCACTGTCTGAGCCACAAGGGAAGCCCTGATATAAGGCAGCCCCCCTCTGTTTTTGTTTTAGTATACTCAGAAGTACAAATATGTGTTCACTTGTCTGATTGAATTTTTTTCTTCATTCAGCAAACATTATTCACCTATCTACTATGTGCCAGGTCTTATGCAAGGGGTAGGAAGAAAGTATCTATATACAGATAGATATAGATATAAATGTAGATATATATATGTTCTTTTGAATAAAATTGGAAAATATAAGAGAAAATCATAATTTTGTTTCTTTTATATAATGTTTAATTTTGTTTTGATAGGATACTTGTGTTCCTTTTTTTTTTTTGGTTTACCTTAATTCATATATCATTCATTGTGAATTTTCCCCAGACCTGTAAAGCATTTTTTTTTTTTTTTTGGACAGCATGAAGTTTCTTATGATATACACTGGAGAAAGATATACATATGTGTTTTCATAGTCTAAAACAATGTGAAGGGAAAGTTCCATTTTTTAAAAAAATAAAAGATAATTTAATCAGATAGGCAAGAGCTGTTTCTACATTGTGGGTTAAGCAGATTTAGAGAAATCAGTGATAATGTCCCTGGAGNGTGTGTGTGTGTGTGTGTGTGTTTGTGTGTGTGTAAGCTGTTTGCCTTTCTAGGTGCTTAGCTCTTTGAGAGTTGAGTCTGTGTCTGAAGAATCATTTGCAAAGATCTACCTGGTGCCTGGCACACAAAATGCAAGTTTGGAGATAAGCATTAGGCTGGTAAAAGAGGCCCTGAATGGAAAGAAGAGTAAAAGGTTGAGTTCAACGATTTAACTTCCTTTAGTCAACCGCCCAGCAAATAAATGGACAAGAGCATCTCATTAGAGTTATGATTTGAACTACTCAAGAGTTCAGAGTTAGGTGGCTTCTGTTACATTCTTCCTCACACCACTCACCCCATTGGTAAAAGGTAGTATTTCCCTTATAGGACACGAGAAAAATACCAGTATTCTTGCTGTTTATACTTCATGCATGCAAAATCTGTACTTTTCACAGCTCAAGGCAGTTAATGGAGGTCCCTAGTTTCTGCTATGTTACAAAGGTGTAGCAAAGTTTGCAAGTTATGTTCTTTTTCCTGGACTTCAGAAAAATGTTGGAACCTCAAGAGACCTAGAGCAAATTTTTATTTTGCAGATGAAGAAACATTTGTTTATATATCCATCATCCATTTATTAGCTGAAAATGCCAAGAAAATGCCTGATGCTGTGACAAAATTGAGAAAGCTTACTCTTATTCCGGGAGTTCACTGTTTATTTAGAAATAATGAAATTTAATAAGATAATTACACAGATAAACCATTTGCAAAATTAAAGCTTTGTGCATAGTAGATTGGTGGTTGATCTAAAGTGTGGGGTACAAATGAATTGTCTTAACTTCTGTCCTTTGCTCTTTCTAAAATTAATAGTTTTTTAAACTATAGAGTGATATATAAATATTTTCGTTACCTCATTGTTACCCTCTGATATTTTACATTTTTGTTGGTTCAATAGTAAACCAATATTTGCTACAGTATATCTAAAATTCTAGTCTGGTGTTTTTTCTCATAGACTCCTAATTCCCTTGAAAGAAGTTAGGGCGTAATGATGAAGAAAACACCATTTAGAGTGAGAGACACTTGAATCACAATTCTAGTCCACCAATTGTAAGAAATACTACCTAAGACAAATTAATTTCCCTTTCTTTATAAGTTTCCTCAACTGCAAAATAGGAATGGAATTGTTCCTCCCATATATGACTTTTAACATATTTAATAAGGCACTGACTGTGATGCAACAAACATGGTAAGCACTCCATAAAATTGGTGGAAAAGTTTGCTACTGTTGTTATTTTGCCACTTATATACAATCTTTATAGAAGTCTTTATAGTCAAGTGAACTGGAAAACATGCTGCCAATAACATAACATTTTGGAACTGAACTTGGAGTTCACTCAGGTTACAAAGTAAAAATCATTTATTCACTCCTTTGCTCAAGCTGATTCCTCAGCTTGCAGTGGTCTTGCTCCTGTCTCTTACTCCTCAAAAGCCCTCTGTTTCCTCAGTTTTCACCTCAAATGTACTTCTACAAAGAAGCCTTCACTAAGACTCCTTCCCCTTTCTCCCTACCCATAGGGGTTTGCTGTTATCACTCATTTCAAACATCCTGATTTTAAAATTGTCTACAAGTCTATCTTCCCATAATATGGTGAGATCTGTAAGCATATGGGGGGCGTTTAGCACAATTTTGTGCATAGTAGGTTCTTCTAAACTGAATAGGAAATGAAGAACTTCATTATCCTTGTGACTCATCTTAATTTTGCAATCATATGCCATCATTTAAAAACAAATCTATAAACGTAAATGCAGATGTGATGATTAGGGTATTTGAGCACACTGAGGAAATCATAATTCTAGACAAGTGTAGAGGAAGTAATTTTCTGGACTGGAAAGCAATGGTAAACTTACTCCTTTTTCATTTTCTTTGTTATTGAGCTATAATTGACATATAATATCATGTTAGTTCAGGTGTATGTACCACATTTTGATTTGATAGTTTTACACATTAAAAAATGATCACCGTAAGGGTGGCTCAGATGGTAAAGAATCTGCCTGCAGGTGACTTGGGTTCGATCCCTGGGTCAGGAAGACCCCATGGAAGAGGAGATGACAACCCACTCTAGTATTCTTGTCTGGAGAATCCTATGGACAGAGGATCCTGGTGGGCTACAGTCCATGGGGTTGCAAAAAGTTGGACATGACTGAGCAACTTTCACTTCACTTTAAATATAGTTACCATCTGTCACATATAAAGTTGTTGCAATATTATTAACTATATCCCTTGTACTGTATATTATATTCTTGTGACTTGTTTATCACAGGAATTTTATACCTCTTAATCCCCTTCATCTGTTTAACTTATCTCCTGACTCCTCTCCCTTCTGGAAACCACCAGTTTATTCTCTGTATCTATGAATCTGTTCTGGTTTTATTTGTTCATTTGTTTTGTTTTTTAGGTTCAACACATAAGTAAAATCCTGTAGTATTTCTTTTTGTCTGACTTACTTCACCAAGCGTAATACCCTCTAAGTCTTTTTTATCCAATCATCTATTGTTGGACACTTTGGTTGCATACCTATCCTGGCTATTGCAAATAATCCTACAACGAGAATAGGGGTGCATATATTGGTGTGTTTTTTTGATTTAGTATTTTCATTTTCTTTGGATAAATACCCAGAAGTAGAATTGCTAGATCATATGGTGGTTCTATTTTTAATTTTTGAGGGACCTCCACACTGTTTTCACAGTGAATGCACAAGTTACATTCCTATCAAGAGTATAGCAGGGTATCTTTTGTCTACAACTCACCAATTCTTTTAATTTTTGTTATTTTGGTAATAGCCATTCTAACAGGTATGACGTGGTATCCAATTGTGATTTTGATTAGCACTTCCTTGATAATTTGTGGTTTTCTTGTTTAGTCACTAAGTTGTGTCTGATTCCTTGTGACCCCCATGGACTGCAGCGCACCAGGCTTCCCTGTCCTTCACTGTCTCCTGGAGTTTGCTCAGATTCATGTCCATTGAGTAGGTGATGCTGATAATTAGGATACTGAGGACTTTTTTCATATACCTGTTGGTCATCTGCATATTTTATTGGAAAAATGTCTCTTCAGGTCCTCTGGTCCATTTTTTTTAATAGAGTGTATGCTTTCTTATACTGAGTTGTATACGTTCTTCTCTATTTTGGATATCAATCTCTATTAACATATGTTTTGCAAGTATCTTTTTCCATTAATGGTTGCCTTTTTGTTTTGTTGATGATTACCTACTGTGGTTGTTTGACGTATTCCTATTTTTCTGTGGTTGCATTTGCCTGAAAAGACATATCCAAAAATTATTGCTAAGGTTTATGTTAAAAAGCATACTACCTATATTTACTTCTAAGAGTTTTATGGTTTCATGTCTCACATTTAAATATTTAATTCATTTTGAGCTTATTTTTTATGGTGCAAGAAAGTGGTTCAGCTTCATGCTTTTGCATATAGCTCTCCAGTTTTCCCAACACCATTTATCGAAGAAACTGTCCTTTTCCCGCTGTATATTCTTGGCTTCCTTTGTTGTAGATTCAGTTCAGTTCAGTTCAGTCACTCAGCTGTGTCCAACTCTTTGCGACCCCATGAACCGCAGCATGCCAGGCCTCCCTGTCCATCACCAGTTCCTGGAGTCCACCCAAACTCATGTCCATTGAGTTGGTGATGCCATCCAGCCATCTCATCTGCTGTCATCCCCTTCTCCTCCTGCCCTCAATCTTTCCCAGCATCAGGTCTTTTCCAATGAGTCAGCTCTTCACATCAAGTGGCTAAAGTATTGAAGTTTCAGCCTCAGCATCAGTCCTTCCAGTGAACACCCAGGACTGATCTCCTTTAGGATGGACTGGTTGGATCTCCTTGCAGTCCAAGGGACTCTCAAGAGTCTTCTCCAACAACCACAGTTCAAAAAATATGTTGTAGATTAATTGACCGTTAACACCTGGATTTATTTTTGGTCTCTTTATTCCATTCCATTTATCAATGTGCCTGTTTTTCTGTCAGTACCATACTGTTTTGATTGCTATGACTTTGTAGTATAGTTTGAAACCAGGTAGCATGATACCTTTTACTTTGTTCTTTCTCAAGATTGCTTTGACTATATAGGGTCTTTTGTGGTTCCATAGAATTTTTAGAATTTTTTCTTCTATTTCTTTGAGAAGTGCCATTGGAATTTTGATAAGGATATCTTTGAATCTGTAGGTTGTTTCTATTTTTAAAATAAAAGCTAATGAATGGGTAATTTGTGTTTCATTCATGTATCCATTCATCTCTTTCAAATATTTATTGAACCTTTAGTAAGACTCTAGAATTTGAAATCATCAGTACTAATTTATTTTCTAGAACTTAATATTGTTAACATATGGTAACATTAGACTTTATAGTTAGAATGTTTATACCTTAAATTTAAAAATAAAATTTGATATAAATCAAACAAACTAATTTTATACTTGCTGTATTGTAAGAATGGAACTCCTTTGAAGAAGAAGATGGGAAAACAAATTAAAATGTTATAATTCTAAATAAATATATACATTCATGTATATTTATATACCCCTCCTGAGGTAGCTATGCATTTAAGATTTAACATGTTATAATTAACTTATAGTCATTTTAGTCCTGAATTTAACCAAAAAGTAGTAAAGTATAATATTACTTAAAAAAATTATATCAGATCATTACTACTGACCACATATGGAGCAAAATCCACAGTACATTTTTATTAGAAACATAAATATATGTTTCAGTTTTTTAAAGGGAGAAGAGATTTAAAAGATTATTAATACATTTGTTTTCCATTTTGTAGATGTTAGTTTTGACTAATTTATTCTCACCTTAAATAGTGTATAATAAAGTTTCTTTTATTTAACTTGAATAAATTCTTTTTATTATAATGAAGGAAAACCCAAAATTTTTCTTAAGCTTGAGTAGAAAAATTATAGAAGATATTCTTTTTAATAAAGATTATGAAAAAATGAATATAGCAAAATTATAATCATTGTGCTCCTCAGATATACTTAAAATCAAGTTTTATCATATGTTTAATTTATTTCTTTACAAGTCAATACATTCAGAACTATATAATCTCTTTCCTTTATTTGATTTTAGCTTTTCAAAGTTATAATTAATAGAAAAAAACATGATTATACTGTGGTTGTTGGAGTTCAGTCTTTCAGTTGTGTCTGACTCTTTGTGACCCCATGGACTGTAGAACAGGAGACTTCCCTGTCCTTCACCATCTCCTGGAGTTTGTTCAAACTCATGTCTATTGAGTCGGTGATGCCATCCAACCATCTCATCCTCTGTGGCCCCCTTCTCCTCCTCCCAGAATCAAGGTCTTCCAATAAGCTCTTCATATGATGTGGCCAAAGTATTGGAACTTCAGTGTCAGCATTTCCAATGAATATTCAGGGTTGATTTCCATTAGGATTGACTGGTTTTATCTCCTTGCAGTCCATGAAGTGATGGAACCAAATGCCATGATCTTAGTTTTTTGAATGTTGCATTTTAAGCCAGTTTTTTCACTCTCCTCTTTCAGCTTCATCAAGAGGTTCTCTAGTTTTTCTTTACTTTTTGCCATAAGTGTGATGTCATTTGTATATCTGAGGTTATTTATATTTCTCCCGGCAATCTTAATTCCAAGTTGTGCTTCATCCAGCCTGACTTTTCTCGATATGTACTCTGTATATAAGTTAAATAAGTGGGCTGACAATATACTGTCTAGATGTATTCCTTTCCCAATGTGGAACCAGTCCATTGTTTCATATCTGCTTCTAACTGTTGCTTCTTGACCTGCATACAGGTTTCTCAGGAGATGAGTCAGGTGATCTGGTACTCCCATCTCTTTAAGAATTTTCCAGTTTGTTGTGATCCATACAGTCTTATCCAATCTCTTTTCCATTCTCAGAAACAACTGCTGTAATCATTATGTCTGCCATCATTTCCTATATATTCAGATGCCTACTCAAAAATTTTGCAATATTTTACATGTATTTAAACAAAACATACATATTATTCTACACCTATTTTCTTTTCCCTTTTTTGGTTTTTTGTACTCTTTAGTAAGTTAACAACTTAATCTATAATGCATTAAATTTTTTTTAATTTAACATATGTTTGGTTACTGTTATGAATGGACAGTTTTCTCTATAATATTTTCTGAATACTCATTATTTTTATATTTGAAAGCTTTTGATTTTTTTGTGTTAGACCTATTGGACTTGTTATAGTTTGACATTGATTCTTAAATCATCTATGTAAATGTTAGTATTATAGATGTTGTTTCTTTTCCTATATTTACATCACTTCCTCCCTATTTTTGGCATAAAATTTCTCTCTGTTGATAGAATCAATGATGGAAATAATGATTCATTACATGACAATCATAAAATAACTTCTTTTTTCCTATTGTGTGTTTTAATCCACGTGGTGGACCATTTTCGTTCCCTCAGAGGAAATTTATGATAGGTCACACTTAGATTACCAAAAAAAAAAAAAAAAAATCCCAGACCATTGTAATTGTGAAAATCCCACATTTTATTCAGTGTTGAACTTCTGCTGCAGCTTGAAACTGCATCATGCCAGAAGCCTGAAGAAGATGCTGGCGTGTTTTGCTCTTAAGCTCTTCCCGTCTCTGCTCCTTTGTGACTCTGATCCTCCTCACTCACTGTGTTCTGTTATTTTGCCGGCTGCCTGACTCTCTCAGCCACTATTTCCTTCCTTCTGCCAGCAGGTTATAATTCCCCTTAATTTTGTATCCAAGAGCATCACTTTGACCTCCTCCTGAAAAAGCTGTTTTCTCTGGAAAAACTGGTTGGTTAAACTTTCTTTTTAATGATCCCAGGTCAGCATTTGTATCATGAATTCCATATTCACTTTCCTGGAAGTCTTCACCTTTGGTCTTCTATCAGTACAAGGGCAGTTACAGATCCAACAGTGTGTTTGTGTTTAATGTAGACCGGTACATGAAGGTTGCAGCAGCTGTTCAGAATGCAATACAGTGCTACTGTGTCGTCTATGATGAGAAATAAGATCTGCTACCCAGCCATCACTAGATCTTTTCTTGAGGGTAGATAGAATTGAATCCAGCAAGGAACCAGAACCTGTGCCATCAGTATCAGGCGTGAGTGAAATTGCAGCTTGCCCTCCATCTCCTACCACTGACAGTCCTTCAACTCTACCTTCTCCCATCTCTTCTCCCTCCTCCAGTCAGTAACTCTTCTTGCCTATTCACTGGATGCCAGCCGTGTGGTATTATATACTGCTGTACTTTTCAAGGAACTATACTGTAAGATTAAAATGTTTTCTTTTTTCTGTTTGTTTTTTTATGTATTATTTGTGTGAAAGGTATTATAAGTCTATTACAATATAATCTTATATAGCCAATTTTTTAAGTTGGATATCTAGGCTAACTTTGTTGGACTTGCAAAAAAAAAAAAAAAAAGGTCTTATGAACCCACTCTTGGAGTGGAACTTACTCATATATAGGGTACTTACTGCACGGTGTTCTGCTCCCCTGCCATAACTCATTGCAGTCAGTGTTTGCTTGTACCTTTTTTCCTACTCTGCAAGGTGAGCTCCAAGGCATGCCTACCAAGGTCTTCAAGGNAGAAGGGGATGACAGAGGGTGAAATGGCTGGATAGCATCACTGACTCGATGTACATGAGTCTGAGTGAACTCTGGGAGTTGGTGATGGACAGGGGTGCCTGGCGTGCTGCAATTCATGGGGTCGCAAAGAGTCGAACACGACTGAGCGACTGAACTGAACTGAACTGAAAGTGATTCTCCAGCAAGAGTAACCGTTTTTGCCAAGCTACATGCTAATACCTCTACCACCTTTTCTATGATTCATTGAAAAAGAACTCATGTAGGGAGGCTTGATACATGGATTTTGGTAAAAATGTGTTTCATAACACAACCAACTGAACACAAATCAAAACTGTGACCTTGACTTTATTTTTGCCATTATCTTTATATCAAAGCCAACAGCATAGATCATACAAAGAGGTATTGATGAATTCAAATTGTTTAAAATAAAACTCAGTCAAATAGAGCATCTATATAATTAAGTAAGCAGTGTTGTTGTTGTTCAGTAACTCAGTCATGTCCAGCTCTTTGTGATCCCATGGACTGCAGCACGCCAGTCTTCCCACTCCTTCACTGTCTCTGGGAGTTTCCTCAAACTCATGTTCGTTAAGTTGATAAGGCCATCCAACCATCTCATCCTCTGTTGCTCCCTTCTCCTCCTGCCCTCAGTCTTTCCCAGAATCAGGGTTTTTTTTCCAATGAGTTGGCTCTTCACATCAGGTTGCCAAAGTTTTTGTGCTTCAGCTTCAACAAAAGTCTTTCCAATGAGCATTCAGGGTTGATTTCTGTTATGATTGACTGGTTTGATCTCCTTGCTGTCCAAGGGACTCCCAAGAGTTTTCTCCAGCATCACAGTTCAGAAACATCAATTCTTTGGTACTCAGTCTTCTTTATGGTCCAACTCTCACTTCTGTACTTGATTACTGAAAAAACTATAGCTTTGACTATATGGACATTTGTCAGCAAAGTGATGTCTCTGCTTTTTAATACACTGTCTAGTTTTGTCGTACCTTCTCTTCCAGGGAGCAAGTGTCTTAATTTCATAGCTACAGTCACATCTTCAGTGATTTTGGAGCCCAGGTGATTGAAACCTCAGGCTCTGTCACACAACTTAAATTCATGTTATCCACTCATTATTTTGGACAAGTTACATAATATTTCTAGAAATATCAGTTTATTCATTCATGAAATGGGGATAATAACAGTATCTACCTCATGGAGTTATTGAGTAGAACTAATAAGGTCATTCATGAAAGGGAGTTTTGCCAGTGCCCAGAATATAATAGATAATAAGGGGTAACTCTGTTAGATTTTATTATCACCATAAAAAGTACTTCAAGTATCCAAAGTAGTGTGTAATGTACTCTGTGAGTTAATCTTCATAAATAAGTGGTAGAATCTACCCTTGAACATTCAAATGACTTGTTTGAAGAGCATTTACCACTCTTTCCCAAATTTCATGCTGGTCTGAAAGTGTTCATGCAACTTTCCTAAGTGTCTATTTCATGAATGAAAAATCGAGCATGTGTTTGTGACTAATAATGAGAATGATCATTTTATTAAACAATCAATCCTCTAGTGGTTATAGTACATTTCTAAGGGATATAATCCTATGAACAGTAATCAATTTTATTTTTCAATTAAGGTTTTAAAGTTGACCCTTGGTCCCTGAAAGTCCATTCCTTATTATAGAAGCTGGGATTGTAAAAGTGTTATTTCAAAATAGCATATAGTTTCTTCAGTGCCTACTTTTTAGTCACCTTTTTTCATGGCCTGTGATCATACATTTATATTTATAAATATGAATATTATTCATTTGGGTCCACTATTTTTTTCAAGTTTTATGAATCTCTTATTTATTTTGAAATTAGACTTTAAGTTACCCAAAAGAAGTACCTCAGTATCCCTCTGATTGTTGAAAAATAAGAAAAATGGAAAAGACTAGAGCCTTGGGAAATATGCCCCAGACTTTATTAGGCAATGATTTTAGGAAACAGAAGTGAATTTTTTGTGTGCCAATGTTTCCATCTTTTTACAGATGGCTCTTTCTGGCAGAGAGAAGGGCAGAGGGGAGCCAATAAACTTGCCATCTTTTCCCTAAGAAGATATGAATAATGTAACATATTGCTCCTAAAAATAGTTTTTCCCATCATTCTCTACTAATATATGTTTCCTCTTGTTTATCCGCCTTAAGGTTGTCATACAAAGACAATATTGAACCTCCATATTTCTTGTCAAAAACATTATATCACTATTGAGTGTATTTTGTCTCTCAGTCTTCTCCTTCTTAACAATGAAGTCAGTGCTCTAAAAATGGATGGCAATAATAAATTTTAAGTAGCAGGTGATGTTTGTTCAATAAGCAACTTCAATTACTTCATGTTCTTTAAGTAGAGGAACAAAGGTAGAATTTAAGATTATACATTATAAGAAGAATTTAGGATGATACAGACAAAAAGTGATAATCAATGTGCTCGAAGATTCTGCTATATTACAGTTGAACCAATAATATTTATAATGATAAAATTATTCTTATATAGTAAAAAGAATCATAAAGTTATCCTATTTAATTTGTATACCTAATCTGTCCCTAGGCTAGCATCACATTTAATGTTTTATTTACAAAATATCAAATATTTTAANAGTTGAACCAATAATATTTATAATGATAAAATTATTCTTATATAGTAAAAAGAATCATAAAGTTATCCTATTTAATTTGTATACCTAATCTGTCCCTAGGCTAGCATCACATTTAATGTTTTATTTACAAAATATCAAATATTTTAAATAATAATATTCATAAATAAGAGATCGTTTCTTGATGAATTTCACATCAATGATCTGTGGCAATAAATAGGATTGTTGAAACAGTAAGATTTAGATAAGTTAGAAAATTTTGATCTTCTCATTAATTAGACATTAGTTCAAAATTTGATTTTAACACTTTGTTTCTAGAAAATATTATTTGATTGTTCTTAGTTGAGTACATTGTATTGAACACAGACTGAATTTTTTAAAAATTTGTCTTCTTGTATAAGGTGTCTGATAAGCCTCAGAATAAACATTGTGAATGCTATAATATAACTAATAGCATGTGGTACCTGTAACTATTTTGGTAGGAGAGATTTATTTGATTCTTTATTTAGAAGGCATCCAGTTTAGGTGAAATGCTACTTTGATTCAAGTAATTTACCTTAATATTTATTATTCTTCTTTGCTTAACAAACCATTACTGAGTTCTAAAATGTGTCAAGATTTAGACAGTGACTTAAGGTATAAAGATGAATTTGACATGACCCCCTTCCTTCAGATGCTCAAAATATATTGCAGAAACCAGAGAAGCATCAAGCCAACTGAGAGCAATATGGCAGGAATGGTTAATGTGGTTTGAACTAATTATTGTAGACTGTGAAAAAAGCTGAGCGCCTAAGAATTGATGCTTTTGAACTGTGGTGNCAGAAATGATAAAATTAAACTGATTGCATTTTAGTTAGATAGATTTTGAGAAGAGTTGTCAGCTACAAATCTAACTGTGTGGGTCCCAGGCAATGAGTAACAGACTTTAAGGAAGAATAGCCAAGTATGTAGTCAAACAGTGAAAAATATTTTACTAGCTTTCTCTCATCAACCACTGTTTTTACAAGATTATGTGAAAGGTTCACAAACTGATGCTTCTGTTTAAAAATTCTTTTAACATTCTTAAAAATCTGTCAGTTGTTTTTATTTATTTATTTGTTTGTTTGCCAAAAATTGCTATCCATTAACCTGGATGGTCTGTGAGTCAGGGAATTAAAATACACGAACAGACTTTAAAAATTGCATGCATAAAAAGCTACACATTTTCTAGACAGCTGTCCATGGAATATATCATTTGTTCTTTGAAAAGTCCTTATTTAAACTTAAGGATGACAATTTGTCCTTAATTCACGCTGCAATGCTTCTAACTTCGCTACATGATAATGTGAGTTAAGGAATTGCTGTCACTTGGTTTAAATATTTAACAGTGTAAAAACAACTCTTAGATGTTTCTCTCTGTATGGTATAGAAATACATGCATATGTGTGTGTGTGTGCTTATTGGGATCATAAATGAGTTCAAATGTTATATTTATGTCCTAAATGTGAGTCTCAAATCAGACTCAATAGTTTATCAGCTGAAATAATTGCTATGGTGAGTTCAAATAATTGGAACACTTTAAAGGTGGAGAGAATGTTTCTTGAACATTTTAAGTTGCCCATCTGTACCTTCAATGTCATGTGCACTGGTAATCAAGATAATAGTGTGTGTCTTGTTCATCTAACCAGAATGTCATTCTGAGTGGCCATTTTATTGATGTAAAAATTCAACACATTTATCCCTGTGTAAACTCCTCACTAGCATTATAATTAATTGGAGAAATCAAACAGTCATTCAAAGAGTCAATAGAGATTTTGGCACAAATAAAGTCAAAGCATCGTAGAGCAAGAAGTAATCTAAGGAAAGCAAACATTTCAGGGTATGCCTAGAGTATTTATTTGATTTTTCTCAAGTGTAACAGCAGTTGAAAATTATGACCATATGATATTTTGAATGATAAATAAATATATATATATACATATACATATTTATGATAGAAATGAAATATTGAGATGAGTGTAAGTGAAAAAGTAAACATTTAACCTATTTCCCCATATCACATAGTGTACTTACTCCCTGTTCTGTTGTTCTTAGTCGCTCAGTAATGTCTGATTCTTTGAGACCCCATGGACTATAGCACGCCAGGCTCCTTTCTCCATGGGGATTCTCCAGGCAAGAATACTGAATTGGGTTGCCATCCCCTCCTCCAGGGGATTTTCCCAACCCAGGGATTGAACCTAGGTCTCCCACGTTGTAGGTAGATTTTTTACCCACTGAGCCACTGGGGAAGCCCAAGAACACTGGAGTGGGTAGCCTATCTCTTCTCCAGAGAAACTTTCAGACTCAGGAATCAAACTGGGGTCTCCTGCAGGCAGATTCTTTACCAGCTGAGCTACCAGGGAAGCCCAGTTTCCCCCTAGTGAAAACAGTGTAAAACAATTTCTAGTTATCCTTTGAGAGAATCTCTGTGTGCATATAAACATGTGTATGTTTAATTCTTTTCCTGTACAAATGAGGTGATGCTTTTCATATTGTTCTGAAATGTACCTTTTCTTCTTAATCATGTGCTACATAATTTTAATATTGGAACATATGGATCTATCTAATTCATTTTAACAAATGCCTAAGACTGAATTGGTTCACTGCTAATGGATGGATGGATTTGATGGATGTTTTAGATGCCATTTTTTTTTGATCATTTCATTTTTGGAATGACTTAATGATTATGTTGTTATCATGGGCAGTTGATCATTTCTGAATCTAAAGATGGTTTAGATTGATCTCCATGAAAGGTATTGGATCAAACATGGGTAATATAGTTGCCATCACTACTTAGTGATGGGATTTTGGAAAGGTGGAGTTAACTTAGAATGTTTCTGATTATATTTATAAGATGGATGTATTTTAAAACAAGAACATCAGCCCTTGATCTGCAAGGCGATTAGGAGAACACAGTGAAGCAATATATGTTTCAAAAAAGATGAAGTCCCTTTTAAATGTAAAGTAGATTTAGTATCCTATGCTCTTAATAGATGGAGAAGGCAGTGGCACCCCACTCTAGTACTCTTGCCTGGAAAATCCCATGGACAGAGGAGCCTAGTAGGCTGCAGTCCACGGGGTCGCTAGGAATCGGACACGACTGAGTGACTTCACTTTCACTTTTCATTTTCATGCATTGGAGAAGGAAATGGCAACCCACTCCAGTATTCTTGCCTGGAGGATCCCAGGGACGGGGGAGCCTGGTGGGCTGCCGTCTATGGGGTCGCACAGAGTCGGACGTGACTGAAGTGACTTAGCAGCAGCCCTTAATAGAGTTATATAGTTCAAATGCTCAAATGTGGGCTATGTTATATGCCTTAGTCATGGAAAAATAACTTCTGGCAATTTTATTTGAGTATGCTTCACTTGATCTGAGATTTAAGGGATGTCTGAGATCTCACTGGGCAACACTCAAGACTGTGGATGACTTTGCTTCTACTTGCTCCTTTAGTTACTGTTATTACAACTGGTCCTGTGAGCCCCACAAAAGCAATCCTACTGTTGGAGAATTTTCTGAAGCTTTTAGTCATATTTGTCTACTGTAAATTGTGGATGGATAGAGAACAGTAAGTCAAAGCAGATATGTAACTAGTTGTGTAACTTTGTGACAATTAGGTCTTTGAAAGTGCTAAGTAGGATAAAGTACATACAACATCTAGCAAAGTTCCTACAGGCTCATAGTCACTCAAATGTTAATTCCCTCATAATACACAGATAACCAAATTAATTGTAATGTAGTAAAGGTAATGGAATTAAAGAAAAATCTCAGCAACTTTGTTTTACTATAAAATCATTAAAAATTTATCGTACGAAACTGAGAAAACTTTGTGTATGGTTTGGTAAACTGATAACTTACTATTGTAGTTGTGAGCACTGCATATTTTTCAAAAGTTCAGTTCCTTCTGACAGTTTCTATTTTATCAAAGTTCATATTTTATGGACTTTTGCTTTGGTGAATAAATAGTAAAATAGCTGTAGGTATTTCTCCATGCCTCAGGTGGAGAACAGGAAAGGGAGCAGGTATGGCTTGGCAACTTTTATCCTGTGCTCTAAGCTCGGCTCATTTCCTTTATTTGTATTGTTCCTTACCTCCCATGAATGAAAATCATTACAGGTATTTCTCAAACTGTAGCCTTATATCTTGTTACCACACTTCAGTTTCCCCCTTTGATTTAAGTATTCACAATTAGTTAAATTTCTTTTTTTAAAAAATCTGAAATCACTATCCAGTATTAAAAAAAAAAAAAAGATGGGGAAGTTTTATATTTATGGATACAGAAAAATTTCCCAGATATATCATTAAGTAAAAAAAGCAGGGAGCAAACCAGTTAATTTAAAATATTATCCTTTATGTAAAAAAGAATAAAAATGCATATAGTTTATAACTGCTCATGGCTGTAGAAATAATTTTCTTGAACAGAAACAACATACACAAAACCAAAAAGTGGTTATCTACAGGATTGGACATAAAAGGAAGGAACAGGGAGTTATGGGTAGATGAAATAGGACCATGGCTTTTCAATGTACTTTGATATTTATTGATTTTTCAACTTTGTGAATGAATGTCTATTTACAGGATACACTAAATGAAAAAAAATTGAAATTCATAGTAGATATAGAAAAATGCATTATAAATGGCATGGAGTAGAAACCTGAAGGAAATGGGTCTTGGTAGCACATTTTTTTTACTGTGGCCTGTAACTTAAGACAAGTTACTGAGTCAGTCTCCTGGCCTCAATATTCTCACCTGCTCCACGAGAACAGGATGCAGTAAGTTATCTCATGCTGTAGATGTCATTTGGGTTATATTTTAAATGAGCTAAGAAAGTGCATAATCTAAGGTATGGTGAAGTTGTGCAGTCGTGTCCAACTCTTTGCGACCCCATGGACTGTAGCCTGCCAGGCTCCTCCGTCCATGGGATTCTCCAGGCAAGAATACTGGAGTGGGTTGCCATTTCCTTCTCCAGGGGATCTTCCCGACCCAGGGATCGAACCCAGGTCTCCCGCAGTGGAAGCAGACACTTTAACCTCTGAGCCACCAGGGAAGAGCTACTGGATTAATCCCATGGGTCACTGAAAGTATGGAAATCTGTTTTCTAATATATTTTCCATCCAAAAATTTTCATAATATTTCTTTGACAAGGTCCCTTTTATAATGTTCTTCTGCGTTTTTTAAAAAGTAGAGACATTGTGTGACATAATTTCTCTTTAAAGTATTTGATTACATAGCAGTTTTCCTAAGAGGAATTTAACTTTTCAACAAAAATTTATGCCCTAAAAGTAGTGATAGAATTTATGGAGCACCAACTATGTGGCAGGTCGTGTGCTAAGAAGATGTAATTTTCACACCAATCCTACAAAAAGTTGCTTTTATACATGTATTTCTTCTTGAGGAAATAGGGCTTAAAGATATTTAGATCACAGAATAGATATTCTAAGTATAACACTTCAGTGTCAACAGATGTATTAGCAAAGGTAAGGAAGATGACTATTAACATCTCTCTATGGAATATGTTAGCTGTAGCTCTGTCTAGAGGCAGTAAAAGGCTAGATAATTTCCTTAAGTCTTTTCACTGACAGACTGGGTCTGAGAGGGCGTGTATCATGGGAGCTTCTCTTGTCTGCCTACTCTCCCACAGGCGTGCTGAACAGACAGAGAAAAGTGGACACGAGATAACCACTCAGTGATGCACACATAAATGGGAGCAAAAGAAAGACACACACACTGACAAACAAACCATACCCAGAGGCACAAAAAGAGAGAAAAGGGGAGATACATCAGGGGAAAATGCAGAATGAGATATGCATGCCATCTAAAACAAACCCAGAGACAGCCACTTATAGAGATACAGTGAGATGCAATGGGGAGGCTCACAGAGGAAAATACATACAAAAATACAAACGGAATGGGACACAGAGTGTCAAAGACATTCAGAAGCAGCAAGAGAGACTCATAAATGGAGACACAGAAAAATATATATGACAGATAGAAAAAAAGCAGGTGCCTGGTCAGAGAGATACACAAGGCAGAATGAAGCATGCAAATAAGCAGCAAGATGTAACTGGGCAGAGTCTCATACATTCAGAGTCATTTAGACCAAAGCAAAGTGAGTGACTTGTAACCCCACAAGAATGAAACACATGTTTACCTAGACAGAAAAACTCACAGCTGCTCACACACAAAGAAATAACACAGACAGAAGCAGATGTAAAATCCATGCACACAAAGATAGACACACACATAAACAGGGAGAGAGATATAGATATCCACAGTCTGTAGACAAAGAGAATAAGACTTTAGTTCTTTATATAATAATAGTCCCTTGCTTCCTTGGCTCCTGCACTAGACAGAAGGTCAAGAATTCCTCATTTCCCAGGCCACAGATGGTGCCACCACCCTTGGATCACTGTACTCTGTTCCTATTGCATTTTTATACTTCTGTTTATTTCATTATGTTCTAGGGAGTAAATGTCTCTCACTTTTTGATGTTTATCCCCCTTGGATATTTTTTGACAATTTTCACGTCTTCCTTATGTTACACTCCTTAATTATTCTAGAACAGAAAGTTCTGAACTGCTTCACACTGGGTTCATTATCTAAAAATGACCTTTCCTGATTTAGGATTTCCTGCATATCCTTTTTTCTTCCATTGTATGCCATAGTAAGGTAGATATTCCAGCTGATAGCTGAACCCCAAAGAATCAAAAATTTTGTCAGAATCAAATAAATTTTATTTATTCCTGCCAGTATATGTGAAGTACTTTGAGATAAAGATTATTTCTTTAGTAGATTTATGAATATGAAAGCAAAGGAATAGAGCTACTTAGTATGTTTAATAGCACATATATGTTTGCATTGATTTTATCTACATATATGTAGTTTTATCTTTTATCTGTTTAAATATTCCCACAAAATACAACTTTATTTGGAGTGGGCAACTTCGTTTCTTCTGGACATGTCTTCTCAAAGAGAAGGCATCATTAGCCTTGAGCTTGCAGTCACACAGACATTTACAGCTGATATGTGTCATAGCCAAGCATGTACACAATGTGGTCAATTTTAATATATTTATGGACAACTTTTCATTTACTCCAGTGGAGAGTCAAAACAGAAAAAAAGAGTCAAGATTTCCCAAATAGGAAAAGAATCTAGAACATAAATTTTCCTCAAATTTTAGCCCATGGACCTCTGTCATCATTAAATTGTTGGATTCTTGGCTGAACCGTGACCAGTCTCAGGAGAAAAGGGAGGTAAGAATTGTCATTTTTAATAAGCTGCTTAGGTGTTTTATGCACACATGTTGGAGAAGCACCATCTGGAGAACTAAACTGTACTGATTTTTTATAGGCATTAATTCTGAAAAAGCCTTATAAGTGTGAATTTTGTACATTGAAATTGTCCTGAATCTATCTATTCAGTTTCCTTTCTTCCTTTTCTAAGATGATGAACCATTTTAGTCTTTTTATGTTCTTGTTCTCTTGTGAGGTTTTTCATTGTCCATCTGCTTAATCGGAAACGTCCAGAACAATTTAGTTGCCTACAGATTTCTACTCCATTTCAACAAAATCATGTTTAAATTCATTTGCTCTCAATGAAAAGTAATCTTCAGATGAATCACAAAGGATAAATGAACTCTAATTCTGTGCAATTGAAACATTAGATAGTGTTTCTTAACATGGCCAAGAAAAGCTGGGTTTTAATACTAAATAAATACACACGTGTGTGCTCAGTCACTTCAGTTGCCCACTTCACTGTAGCCCTCCAGGCTCCTCCGTCCATGGGATTCTCCATGCAAGAATACTGAAGTGAGTAGCCATGCCCGCCTCCAGGGGATCTTCCGAACGAGGGAGCAAACCTCTATCTCCTGTGTCTCCTACATTGCAGGCAAATTCTTTACCCACTGAGCCACTTGGGGAGCCCAAATACAGATGTAATCCTATTCAGAGGGGAAATACATAAGGATGGTAACTCAGAAAACACACATTGAAGTGATTATTCTCTTGTAAATGGGATTTATTTATCCAAATAATTCACCACAGGGTTTCAACACTGAAACCTCTCTTAGTGTATCTAAAACTTACAAACATTGATTCATGTGCAAATTTTTGAAACGTATCTCTTGCCTGAAGTCAAGTGCATATTTTTTATAGCTTTAAATTTTAATATAATTGTATCCAGTTTTCTATATTAAAAAAATTCTGTGATATTCATGACATGGCTGTTTATCTAAATATGAAATATTTCACAAAATCAAATGTGATTTCCATATTTGAAAAAAAATGTGCTTTCTGTTTTTATTATAAAAATACTGGAGATTAAATATAAAAGCATTTATATTTATATGGGTACTTTTTTTCTTCAAAGGCATTCTTGATTGCCAATAGCAAAATATAAATATTAAATATGTCATCTTTGATAAGTATTATTATTTTGGACTATCTTGCAAAAAGTAGCTTGATTTGTGGNATATTTGAAAAAAAATGTGCTTTCTGTTTTCATTATAAAAATACTGGAGATTAAATATAAAAGCATTTATATTTATATGGGTACTTTTTTTCTTCAAAGGCATTCTTGATTGCCAATAGCAAAATATAAATATTAAATATGTCATCTTTGATAAGTATTATTATTTTGGACTATCTTGCAAAAAGTAGCTTGATTTGTGGCATTTTAATGGCTTAAAGGTTAGAATGAAAATATGTGGAAGGAGAAATCAATAAAGCATGGGGCCTCTTATCCCACATTGATTCTTGTAATCCAGTAACTATTAAATACTTGAGAGATAAGCCTATTTTAAGATGGCATGTTTGTATTTTGAAGATCAAATGCCTTAATTTTGCTCATGGGTTTCCCCAAATCACAGTTCAAGCACAAAATAGAATGAAAGCTTTCACTGGTCATGCTTCCTATTATAGATATTCTTAAACTGAGCGTCTTAAAGGCTCACTGTGAGTGGGGTTACCCTCAAGCAACTGCTTATTATAGTGTGATTTCACCTTTTAAAAAATGTTACACATTATAAAATAAAGCTAGAATGTCTGAGATGACAATGAATGAACAAGACTATTTTAATGTTCAAATCATTTAAAAGCATAATCTCATCCTGAATATCATTTTTAACCTTTCTGCAAAATTTTTTTTTGCCATCTTAACTGGATAAAGTATGAGGATGCTAGCTTGTCTCAAACCTGTCAACTCTCTTCTTGATGATTATTATTACAATGGAAATAAAGAATTGTTATGACATTTTGCTTTTAAATTTTCTGTATTTTTTATATAATGCTACAAATTCAGACCTGATGTTTTGCCAAAAATGATTAAAAAAAGAAAGTTGTTTTCTTAAAAAATTTTTCATTTGCTGGTAATCATTTTCAAATCTATAATGGCTGCATAGCAAAAGGATAATGGTTTTATTAAATACATTTGGAATGTTTACTTCTATAAAGATACCATAAAATACCTATTTTATTTTATTGTGCAGTTTCCCTAGTATCAATTAATCTAGTTTTTTAAATGTCTCAATTACTATTTTAATAATTCTTAATATTTAGTGTGTCCTTAAAAATGTACCAGAGACTGGCTTAAAAGTACCAGATATATTACCACTTAAAAAAAAATGTATTTATTTATTTTTGGCCGAGCTGGGTCTTTGTTGCTGTGCACAGGCTTTCTCCAGTTGCAGCGAGCAGGGGCCATTCTCCAGCTGTGCACAGGTTTCTCACTGTGGTGGCTTCTCTTATTGCAGAACATGGGCTCTAGGGCGTATTGCACAGCCCTCAGTAGTTGTGGCCCTTTGGGCTCAGTAGTTGCAGCCTGTGGTCTCTAGAGTGCAGACTCATTACTTGTGGCACGTGGGCTCAGCTGCCCTGCAGCATGTGGGATCTTCCTGAACCAGGGATTGAACTGATGTTCCTTGCATTGTAAGGCAGATTTTCACCAGTGGACCACCAGAGAAGCCCTATTACCACGTTTAATATATGAGCTTCATAATATTTCTATTCTCAATTAACAGATGGATAAATCAAGGGCCAGGGTTTTTAAGTAACTTGCTTAAAGTCTGACAATAGGTAGGACAATGGAGCCAGAATGCAGCAATAGGAAATCTGATTCCGAAACTTGTTCTTTATAGACATGTAAGGATGCAAGTAGATTTTAATTTTAATAATTGTCTTAAGTATATGTGGATTTTTTAAAGATAATACAGATACTTTTCTTTTGAATATGTGATGCAGCCAGTTCTTTGTATCATAACTGTGATCTTTGTAATTGGTAGCCCCCATGATTTATGCTTCACTTACTAATAATTACATAATACAAGGTTCCTATGTTTCATGAGAAAAGCCTTTCACAATATGTTCATAGACATCATCTTATTTGATTCTACAATAATCTCCTGAGATGGATAGAAGGCATTATCTTTTCCTTTCTACAGCTAAAGCAAAGGAGGTTTAGAGATGTGAAGTAACTTGAACAATGTCACACAGATTAAATCGTGGAGTTCAACCTAGAGCCTTGTTCTTTTGTTAGTAATTTGGGCTCTTTCACTACAGATCCTGGCAGGTGTCATTTTGCGGTGAACCATCTCATGCCTGTAAGGCCTTTGGGTACTGTGAGAGCAATTGCTCATAGCTTCATCTAGGCTCTAATGTGCCTGTGGGGTCCTTAGCCCTGGGACAAAGTAACAGATTTGGTTTAAATGTGATGTTCTCCATCTAAATAGATCATGCTTTCTGACTTCTTCCAGGCTGCCTTGCTTGTATAAAGCTAGTTTCCTGCATACTCAATGTCTCTGTTAGGGACAGGACGCCTATGAGACTCCTTCCTTCTGCAGAGCACAGTACTCACACATGTCTTTATTTTTTTAATCCTGTGTATACAGTCTTGTTTCTCTTTCCTCATACCATAGAAGAGTTACTCAGCACATCTTATGCTCTACTTTCCTGCATTGTAATTGTTTCATTTACTGTTTTCTTCATCATTTCACTGCATCTATGCCATGTAACAGATTAGAAGCAGAGTTAGTAAGGAGTCTCAGATTTCAGATATATATATCCATCTCATTGAGATTCTCTTGGATTTTTAACTGCTATTCTTTTGATCTCCTTGAATGCAATTTTTACAGCATTTTTATAATATTCTGTGAGGGCATGGAATAGTCCTGATAGCAAGAATTTCAGAATAATACAGATTTGGGTCCACACCCTGGCTCCCTGTTTACAGAAAAAGATACTGGATTAATTT
>SJYV01006293.1:228474-309774 GCA_006410875.1 Neotragus pygmaeus | reverse complement strand
TGTGTGTATGTGTGTGTGTGTGTGTGGTGTCTAAGATGTGATTACCTAACATTTGCCAAAATGTTTAGAATAATTTTCAATTGGCCAACTGGATTGTGACTCCTTTTGTGGTTTTGTTTTTGTTTTTAAATTGCTTTCAATCAAGCACATCTATAATTTACCCCTCAAAATAGATTTGTATGTACTGCTATTCAAAGAGTCACCAAAAACAAAGAAATTCTGAGAAACTGTCTTGAGGGACAGAGGCCTAAGGAGACAGTATGACTAAAAATGATGTGGCATGGTGGAGGGGCTACCTGGCTAAGACATCAGGGAAAAACAATGGAAATCTGAATAAACTTTGGGCTTTAACTTGTAATACTATATCAGTATTGGTTTACTAACTGTAACAAATGTGCCATAATAATGTAAGCTGTTAATACTAGGGGGAAAGTGTGATATAGAACTCTCTATACTTTTTTTTTTTTTTTGGTAAATCTAAAACTGTTCCAAAAACAATTATATAGGACTTCCCTGGTGGTTCAGTGGTAAAAGAATCCACCTGCCAATGCAGGGGATATGACACGGTCCAGGAATATTCCATATGCCAAAGGGCAGCTAAGCCCATGAGCCACAATGACTGAGCTCTGCACTCTAGAGTCTGTTTATCTAGAGCCCATGCTGTGAAACAAGAGAAGCCATGCAACAAGACTGCACACCGCAGCTGGAGAGTAGACCCTGCTTGAAGCAACTAGAGAAAGCACAAGGGCCCCAGTGAAGACCCAGTGTAGCCATTAAAAAAAAAGGTTTCACTTGGACAAATAAAATTAGGCAAACTGTGCTGTGTGTGTGCTTCGTTACTCAGTCATGTCCAACTCTTTGCAACCCCATAGACTGTAGCCTGCCAGACTCCTCTGTCCATTGGGACTCTCCAGGCAAGAGTACTGGAGTAGGTTGTCATTCCCTTCTCCAGGGATAAACTGTGCTAAAAACTGCTTCAGTTCAGTTCAGTTCAGTTGCTCAGCCATGTCTGACTCTTTGCGACCCCATGAATTGGGGCACACCAGGCCTCCCTGTCCATTACCAACTCCCAGAGTTCACTCAAACTTACCTCTGTCGAGTCATGAGATAGTTGGTGATGCCATCCAACCATTTCATTCTCTGTCATCCCCTTCTCCTCCTGCCCCCAATCCCTCCCAGCATCAGAGTCTTTTCCAATGAGTCAACTCTTCGCATGAGGTGGCCAAAGTACTGGAGTTTCAGCTTCAGCATCATTCCTTCCAAGAAATCCCAGGACTGATCTCCTTCAGAATGGACTGGTTGGATCTCCTTGCAGTCCAAGGGACTCCCAAGAGTCTTCTCCAACACCACAGTTCAAAAGCATCAATTCTTTGGCACTCAGCCTTCTTCACAGTCCAACTCTCACATCCATACATGACCACAGGAAAAACCATAGCCTTGACTAGACGGACCTTAGTCGGCAAAGTAATGTCTCTGCTTTTGAATATACTATCTAGGTTGGTCATAACTTTTCTTCCAAGGAGTAAGCGTCTTCTAATTTCATGGCTGCAGTCACCATCTGCAGTGATTTTGGAGCCCCCAAAAATAAAGTCTGACACTGTTTCCACTGTTTCCCCATCTATTTCCCATGAAGTGATGGGACCGGATTCCATGATCTTCGTTTTCTGAATGTTGAGCTTCAAGCCAACTTTTTCACTCTCCTCTTTCACTTTCATCTAGGCTTTTAAACTCCACTTTCTGCCATAAGGGTGGTGTCATCTGCATATCTGAGGTTATTGCTATTTCTCCCGGCAATCTTGATTCCAGCTTGTGCTTCTTCCAGCCCAGCGTTTCTCATGATTTACTCTGCATATAGGTTAAATAAGCAGGGTGACGATATACAGCCTTGACATACTCCTTTTCCTATTTGGAACCAGTCTGTTGTTCCATATCCAGTTCTAACTGTTGCTTCTTGACCTGCATATGGGTTTCTCAAAAGGTGGGTCAGGTGGTCTGGTATTCCCATCTCTCTCAGAATTTTCCACAATTTATTGTGTGGACCTAAAATAGAGTGATGTCCAAGAATCAAGGTATTTTCACAATCAGGTCTTGCTGAGGCATATAGAACTACGTCTAGTTCATATCCTGAATATAGCAGTTGAGGCAGAAACACACAGTTGTACTCCTTTTTTCAGGGTAAAAACTTTTTACATATTATTGTTGAGGAGATGCCCTATGATAATCCATCTCATTTTTTCCTCTCTGAGTTCGTTATAAATAGAACTTTAAAGAATTAATGCTATGGGATAAAACACACAAGGTGTGAGTGCAAGAGTACGCTTCTATGAAATAGTGACAAGACTTAGAATGGGAAGAAAACATTCTATTTTTATTATTTGGTTTTTCCTCACATGTGTTTGGTAAGAATATTTAACTTATGCTCTCTTAGAAATTTCAATTATACAGTAGTGTTATCACCTATAGCTGTAGTTATCATGTTGTGCATTAGATCCTCAGACTGTCTTCATCTTATGAAGTTTTTACCCTTCTCTATTTCTCCCACTCCCAGACCTTACAAACCCTACCACTTATTTTTATATTTTTTCTATACATTTGACTTTTAACCATTCCATGTGTTAATTGACACCATGTAATATTTGTCTATTTGTCTTTCTGGTTTGTTAGCTTACCATAATGCCCCCCAGGTTCATCCATTTTACTACAAAGCAGACTCTTTCTTTTCTGAAGCTGAGTAATATTCTATTGTGTATATATATGGGCCTCCCTGGTGACTCAGATGGTAAAGAATCTGCCTGCAGTGCAGGAGATCTGGGTTCAATTCCTGAGTTGGGAAGATCCCTTGGAGAAGGAAATGGCAACTCACTCCAGTATTTTTGCCTGGATAATTCCATGGATGGAGGAGCCTGGCAAGCTACAGTCCATGGGATTGCAAAGAGTCAGGCATGACTGAATGACTAACACACTAACTAAAGGGTGGGGTGGTAAATATATTCACTACATTTTCTTTATCCATTCATCTGCCGATGGACACTTAGGTTGTTTCCATACCTATTTGTTATTTGTGGACAATGCTGCTATGAACATGGAAATACAGATATCTCTTTGAGATAATGATTTCATTTCCTAGGATGTATACTTAGAGGAGGGATTGCTAAATCATATGGTACTTTAACTTTTAACTTCTTCAGAAACCTCCATACTCTTTCCATAACGGCTGTCCCCATTTACATTCCTGCTGACAGTGTGCAGGGTTTCACTGTTCTCCACATTCTCTCCAGCATTTGTTATCTCTTGTCTTTTTGATAAGAGACATCCTAAGAGATGTGAGGTGATATCTAATTGTGGTTTTGATTTACATTAACCTGATGATTATTGATGCTGAGAACCTTCTCATCTACCTGTTTATCATTTGTAGGTCTTCTTTGGAAAATATCTATTCATGTTCTGAATATTTTTATTGTTGTATGCTACAGAGTTGAATGAGTTTCTTGTACATTTTAAGACATTAACCTCTTTTTGGACATGGGGTTTACAATTTTTTTTTTCCCATTCCATAAGTTGCCTTTAGTTTTATTGATGGTTTCCTTTTCTGTGCAGTTTTTCAGTTTAATGTAGTCCCATTTGTTTATTTTTGCTTTTGTTATTTTACTTCTGGTATCAGATTAAAAAAAAAAAGAATCATTGTTAAGAACAATGACAAAGATGTTTTCTTCTAGGAGTTTAACGTTTCATGTTTTGTTTTCAAGTCACAATGCATTGTGAGTTTTAATTAATGTATTATTAATTTTTAAATTAATAAATGTATGTATATTTTTGTGTATGATGTAAGATGGGGTTTATTTCATTCTTTTGCATGTAGCTGTCCAGTTTTCCCAACATTGTTTATTGAAGAAACTATCCTTTCCCTATAGTATATTCTAGGTTCCACTGTTGAAAATTAATTGACCGTTTATGCATGTTTTTATTTCTGGAGTCTATTCTGTTCTACTGATCTGTGTATCTATATTTTATATGAGTGCATGCTGTTTTGATTATTATAGCTTTGTAATACAGTTTGAAGTCAGTAAGTGTGACACCTCCAGCTTTGTTATTCTTTCTTAAAATTGTTTGAGTTATTTGGAATATTGGAGGTTTCATACAAATTTTAGAATTCTTTTGTTCTATTTCTGTGAAAAATGTCACTAGAATTTTAATAGGTATTGCACTGAATCTGTAGATCCCTTCAAGTAGATCCCTTTTAAAAAATATTATTCTTTCAGTTTATGAACATGGAATATCTTTCCATTTATTTGGATCCCCTTCTATTTCTTCTATCAATGTTTTATAATTTTTACTGTATAAATATTTTGCCTTGGTTAAATATATTACTAAGAATTTTAATTTTTTGATAGTGTTGTATATCAGATTATTTTCATAAATTCTCTTTCTCATGTTTCATTGCTGTAGAAGCACGACTGATTTTTAAATATTGATTTTGTATTCTGGAGCTTAACTCAAATAATTTATTAATGACCTTACCAGTTTCTACATGTGATATCAGGTCATTTGCAAACAGATAGTTTTTGCTTATTCTTATCTGATGGATGTATTTTATTTCTTTTTCTTGGCTAATTATTTTGGATAGAACTTCAAGTACTATGTTGAAAAAAGTGGTGAAAGTAAGCATCCTTTTCTGGTTTCTGATCTTAGAGGAAAAGCTTTCAGTACTTCACTATTGAATATGATTTTAGCTATACACTTGTCTGTTATACAGAGCTCTTATTAGCTGAGATACCTTCCCACTTACAATTTGATCAAAGTTTTTTGGTTTCTTTTTTTTTTAAATCATGAAAATATACTTAATTTTTCCAAGTACTTTTTCTGTATCTATTTAGATGATCTTTGACTTATATCTTTTACTTTATTAATGTGATATCATCACATTAATTTGTGAGTATTGAACCATCCTTGAATGGTTCAATAAATCCTTGAATAAATCCCATTCAATCATGGTACGTGACTCCTTTAATATATTGTTGAATTTGGTTTGCTAAAATTTTGTTGAGGAGTTTTGCATCTACATTTATCAGGGATATTCCTATAATTTTCTTTTCTTGTAGTCTGTTTGACCTTGATATCAGAGTAATGCTGGCTTTGCATAATGAATCTTGAAGCATTGTCTTCTCTTATCTTTTTTGAGAGAGTTTATAAAGAATTGGTGTTAGTTCCTCTTTAAATATTTATTAGAATTCAGATGTGATTTATTTTGGAAAGCAGTAGAATGAAAAGATGAAATCTAGAAAGAATAGGAGTGTCTTATGGTTCAGTCTTGGGCATTTAGTCTAAGATAACACAGAAAAAGGAGATGGTAAACGTTTTTAAACAGAGTAATGAAACAACAAAAGTAGTGTTTAATAAACACTAATCTGAATTGTACTTTAAAACCATATTTTACATCATTTGTTTCCATTTTGAATTTTAAAAAATCTTATTTTTCCTCATGAATTTCTAAAACATCAAAATGACTCTTAAACTATATTTAGTTTTCATCTGTCTTTATAACTATTTTAAAACTCACAGTACAAAATTGTTATACACGCTTTTACATTCCCATTCCCTTGGAGTGCTTGCAATTTTAGTCTTAGAAAGAGTTGAATGTGTGTACATTTTAGTTGACGATGATTATTAAATCTTTTTCTTTCTTGGTTCACAACTATTGTAATCTACTACTTCGAAGATTTATGGACTACAGGATGACTTGGGAGACAGTCTAGAGTCTGGATAACAGTGGGAGCAACTATAAGACTACTATAATAATTCAAGCATATGGTAACAGTGGCCAGAGACCAGGCTAATAATAGTTTGGGGGAAAAGTGACAGGAACAAAATTTCTCTTGAAAAATTAATGAAGTCTGGTTAAGGCAAAAGGGAGGAAGAAGGAATGGTTCAAGATTATTTCTAGATTTATAGTTTAGAAACAAAGAAAAAATAAAACCTATGATAGGAATTAAAACTGATTTTGAGGTAGACATGCTAGACATCCCTGATATACTGAGATGGGAATGAAATATCCAAGAAGGAATAGCTTGTGGGCTATATTTTTCTATGAATATAAGAATAATTAGGATATATTAATTTTCTGTATGTTAATTTTCAGGCAAAATAAATCTAAGTATGGATTTAATAGAAAGCTTTAAAATATTTATAAAATCTCAGATATGCTAGTGTCTTAGATTTCATTTTTTGGTGACATATTTGCAAACAGAAATAAAATAAGATACTGTAGACTCCTTTTCCTGATCTAATTTCTTCTAAAATAGCTATTTTTGTCTGATAAAAAATATAAATCAAAACCTATATAAAATTTCCCCTGTCTTATTTATTAGAATGACTTTGCCTCTTTCTGATTTTCTGTTTAAGATTCAAATAGAGCAGAGTTTATCAGTTTGTGCTTAAATCTTTTACGTGGCTTCGTGTTGCTTTTAGGATTAAGAAAAAATTCCCCAGACTAAAAGAGCTGCATGCTCGGAATGATGCCTGTCTGTCTCTTCTTTGTCATCACCACTACTCTGTTCTACACCATAGATGGCAGCCACACTGACCTTCAGGTTCTCTCTCATTTTAAGACCTTGCATGTACTATATTGACAGCTTCCCACCCTACTTACCTATCTGCAGTCTTTTTTCCTGCTTAGTACTCACTTATCCTTCAGTAATCAGGCTACATTGCACTTATTCAGTGATAACTGCCTGGACTCAAGCAGATACCCTTGTATAACATCTGGTAACATCAAGACTTAATGTCCTTAACACAGTTTTTGAATATGCACTTGTGTGTGTGATTATTTGTTCAGTGTTTCTTTCTCCACAATAGAAATTTTCATAAGGGAAAATGTCTTGCTTTTTTAGCCCACGATATATCTAGAGGACAGAACATAGTATATTAAACATTTGTTGAATGACTGAATATTGGCAGCCATGAGAGGGAAGTTGGACTATTGATGCCATCCCAGTCATCTAGCCAAGTTGAGATATCTCTGAGCATCTGCTGGCACTTGTATCCTCATCATACTCCAAGTACATCTCTGGATAATATGTGGAAAGCTAGGGCAGTACAGAATGTATCCTCACAAAGTACTGAAGGGTTTATGTAGCAGACATTGTCCCAGATGGGAAAGGAACATTATTCTGACATTCTTCAAGCTATGGAGTATTGCATCTGCATTAAAAAAAAAATCAAACAAACATAGTGTTAAAAAATAATGAGCATGCATAAATTTGGTGATGCTCAGATTAGGGGTTAACTTAGTTTACTTTTTATCTAGTTAAAAATTTTCCCCCAGATTTTATCATTTTTATTTTAGACAGGATTGCTTTTGACTTTAAAGTGTTGTAGTCAAAGTAATTTTGTGAAGAAAAAATTCACTTTTCATATAAATATAAATAAGTCATTCTTCAGTTCAGTGTTATTTAAAACACTAAGAACACTATTTAGAACACTCTGGGACGACCCAAAATTGTTCTTCCTCTCTTTCTGGATTCTAATAAGTGTCTCTTTTTTCCCCAAATGTCATGTATTTTCCCAAACATCTGTATTCTTCCCTAAAGAACTGTCTGAGGGAATATGTTTTGTGTTCATATTGGCAATTTCTTCAAACACAAAAATAAATATAGAGAATGGTACTTTCATAACCTTGGGAATCAATTTCTTTCCATAGCATGTGTACATATGAACCACTAGTGTAAACAGTCAGCTTACCTAAAGGATAATGAAACGTCATGAATGAGATATTAGTGCCATTAAAATTTGCACAATAGATGGTTCTTTGAAAACTATCAGTTGTTCCAAAGTTTGCTTCTAGTATTTTATTATACCTGTTTACGTTACATTTTAATTTTATCATAATGTGGATTTATGGCATTGTTAAAAAATATTTTTAATTGAAAAATTTTCAGGAAAAATATTTTCAGTATAATATTTTGATAAATGTTCATATAATCGATTGTTTAAGAAGTGTGATAACTTTAAGTAGTATAATATTAGTAAATTAATGAGTATTATTCCAAGTCAATTACTTTCATGCATTTCTACATTCTTAAGAGGTATATATTGCAGTTATATTAAATAGAATAAATTTCAGTGGGTAAAATTTAATACCTTTTCAATGACATCAATTGTTGTGATATTTGATTTCTTAAAGTCATTGTATTTAAGTGTTTATCAATTTGGAAAAAAATCAGATATAGTAATATACTTCTGTTTTTATTTAAAATGTATTGAAGTCTAGTGTCTTGTCCTTCATATATTCTTTAGACATAGTTAGATTTTTACATCCTTGATTTTAGTTTTGTAAATAAATTTGTCCTAACAACATCCCTGAAAAGATTTAGCCTGCTTCCAGTGGCTCCAAAACAACAATGACAACATTCTTAGATTTTCCCATTGTGTGGAAACTGCCTTAGGAACCTTTTACAGTCAGTTTACCTCAAAGGCTATTGGGTAAAGAGGGCAGGGAAAGAGTGCAGCACTGTCTTTGGCCAGGGTTCTCCAGCTCCCTGATGGTGGCACTCACTGGAGCCTGGAGCTCTCAATAATTCCAAAAATTCCACATGGATTCTCTTAAGAAGGACACATTTCTCATGGACAGCTTTCTGAATCAGACACTAGTGACACCCTCAACCTACTTGCCTTTTTTTGTGTGTGACACAAAGTATGAATAATTTCTGCTGAATTGAACTTGTAATGAAGGAATTTATAATCAGTTTTAATGTATTTGAGACCTAAAGTATATTAGACCTTCATCAAAGGGAATGATAAAAAGCAGCTTTAATGTGGGTGGATAGTAATTATTTCAGTGCTCATAATTACCTACAGTTAACTACAGAGAAATGCTGATATTTTTATTCCTTTTTCAAAATATAAAAGGCACTGTGGTCAGATTCTGAAATGTAAGAATGCATCATGCATCTTTTGTAAAGGATGATACTTTGAATTATGTTAATGGAAAAGGAACTATTTTGGATTTAAATGAGTTCAAAGTTCATGGTTAGGAGTTTCTGTACCTTTCTTAGTCCTGTTGTTTCACCACTGAATCTATTTATTGGCTGTGGGAGATATAAAATATAGTAATTACTCTCACTTCATTTCAAAAAGACATGCGATCTGCTTTCTTATTAACTCTCATAAGAGTTATGAGTCAGTTCCTCAAGGAAGGCAGACCCTATGGAGTTTCAATATAGAATAAATCACTTCCACACTCAGGTTTTAGAGGACTCATTTCCTTTATACTTTGGTGATTTAAGATGCCCATTTAAACTGCTGGTTTTGAAGATGCACTATTTGTAGTTTAAAAGAAGCATAAGCTGTGGTTGGAATGTTGATAATGATTGTTATTTATGATGAACAGTAAATGTTCTGCCCTTTGAGGAAATCATGGTGATCAACTTGCTGGAATGCACAGTCTCTAAATAGTGGTTGCCTATTTTTATTAGAAAATTAATGACAATTACCCCTTAAAATATTTCTACTTAAAAATTTTAAGCATCAGTAATTACATCAACAGTAACAGATTGAAATAAAGTGAGACAAAGTTGCTAATATTCTAGAAAGAAGAGATATCAAAGAAATGGTTTTCTTTCCAGCCTGGGAATAATGAATCTTGAGGTCATGTAGAGATATTTCTATAATCCATAAACATATTTACTCTAGTTTCTCAGTTTGCAACCCAAAACCTCTCAGATATTTGTTCTTAGTGGCTTTAGGCACTTAAGATAAAGGAAAGCTGTTTTCTTTCTTTTTATAATCCTTTTTTTTTTCTTGCTGGAAAATTATCAACCCTTCTTCCCGGGTACCCTTCAAAAAATCAGATGTATAAAAAATTCTTGATGTTAAGAAAACCCAACTGTACTTGACCCACTGAAATCTAAAATGCTACTGAAACCCATAATGTGGAAACAATTTAATATAATCCAACAAGATTTTAAACAAAACCTACTAAATAGTATTCACCAGGATTTCCCTGGTGGCTCTGATGGTAAAGCATCTGCTTGCAATGCAGGAGACCCGGGTTCGATCCCTGGGTCAGGAAGTTACCCTGGAGAAGGAAATGGCAACCCTCTCCAGTACTCTCGCCTGGAAAAGTCCATGGATAGAGGAGCCTGGTAGGCTACAGTCCATGAGGTCGCAAAGAGTCGGACACGACTGTGTTCACTTTCTTTTTTCTCAAAGTAGTATTCAAAAAATGGAATTCTTTAATTGAGAAAGTGGCTTAACCCTTCCTTTGAATAATGATGCCCTCATCTGTCCATGTTGCTGAAGCAGTATCTGTATGTTTCTAACCCTTCAGATTTGCCACAGTAAAAGATGTTCCATGTAGTGTATGTATGTAATCATTATCTCACATCAGTTAAGATCATTGCAACTTTCTGAATATGAAAAGTAATTATAAACAATGTAGCAAAAAGCTGGTTCAGCCATTCCCTGTGTGGAAAAGTTCTCCCATAGACATAGTATCATTTCCCTGGTTTATCTACTGATATCAACCCAGAGGCAAATAGCAACTGAGAACTATGTTCGCCATGCAGACAACTGGGAGATATTGTGTTAATAATTTTTTTTTTTTTTGCTATCTTTTCTCACGTAGACCATGAGCTAACAATTTTGTATGTGTGTAAAGTATGTAAAGGAGAAGGCAATGGTACCCCACTCCAGTACTCTTGCCTGGAAAATCCCATGAACGGAGGAGCTGGGAAGTCTGCAGTCAATGGGGTTGCTGAGGGTTGGACATGACTGAGCGACTTCACTTTCACTATTCACTTTCATGCACTGGAGAAGGAAATGGCAACCCACTCCAGTGGTCTTGCCTGGAGGATCCCAGAAACGGGAGCCTGGTGGGCTGCCATCTATGGGGTTGCACAGAGTTGGACACGACTGAAGTGACTTAGCAGCAAAGTATGTAAAACTACTGATTCTTGGCTGTAGAACCTGAGTGATTTCCCAAAGGAATCATGTAAATTGCCTTGGGCACCCTAAGAGGAGAAAGAAAGATATCTTCCAAGAGAGATATATAGCCACACACACAATGTAATTGTGATAGGGTTTACATTTGTCTCCGAAAATTATTGAAATAACACTCTAGCAAAGAAAAACTTGAGCTCACAATAAGGGTTTCCTAATATAGCCAAGACTTAGGCAGATTAAGTAATTTAGCTAAAATTGGAAAACAGATGTGTTTTGGCATCAATAAGAATCTATCCTGTACTTTAATCTGTGTTGTTAACTAGTAAATCATAATTTTTATATGGTGTCCTTGAAAATAGAAATGCAAGAAAATATATTTGTTGAGGTTTATTGATTTATTCCTTTAGGTAATTGCAGAAAAGTTAAACATTTTTCTAAGTCTAATATTTTACATGATGTAAGATATTCTATTTCAAATACAGTTCTGATACAGTAATTTTAAAATTGAAATTAATGTTTTTCTATTTTTCAGAAATGCAGCAACATTGTTGCATGAACATCATATAATACTGAGGACAATTTCTTCATTTAAACAGGGTTATTTCAAGAAATTTTTATTTCTGTGAACTTGCAAAGGAGTGCTAATTGTTAACTATTGCTTTCATCTAGTTTTCTTCTCAATGGAATGATTACTTGCAGGACTATGAAATTTACTGTGTAGAGCTCCTCTGTATTGGGAATGGCCTTGAAACCATCACCTTACAATTGAGTAATCAATGGGTCCCTTCTATTACATCATCAGTTTCTCTATTTTCAATCTTTGATCTTTGCCAGTTATTACTATTTTTCAAGGCTGTCCCTCTGAGCTGATGATACTCATATATGTCTCATTTTTTTCCTTCCGTTTTCTGGGATGGTGTTTTTTATTCTCTGAAGGCTATGATATTAAATGCAGTTTTGAATTATAAACAATACATGGTAACCACTGAAAAGACTTAGAGATATTTCTCAAAATGTTTAACAGTCCCTTCCTATCAAGTGTGCTTAGAATTAATGCCTGCTTCTCTACTATTTATATTATTAAAATCGACATATGGCGTTCAGTCCTCTTTTTTCCTTCCTTTTTCTATAGCTGTTATTTTATGCATGACAAAATTCTCTTGCTTAGTTATGTGGTTGGCTGTCTTTTAACTTGAGTGTTATGTGTTTGTAATGATTGCTTTTTGCATGAGGATTATGAAATGCTGTACAAATTAAATGTTTGTGGAAACAAAAAGAAATGCAGGGCTTCACATGCATTTTTGTGTGCTGAATATGTCAATTATGTGATGCTTAAAATTACTTTCATATGGCCTTTGACTTCCCCTTTGGTGTCCTACTTTATTCTTAGCAAATTGATATTGTTAAGAATAATAAAACATTTATTAAACATTCACAGTATTTTAATACAATTATTATCCTAAAACATGACCCATTGTAAATAACTACACTGGGCATGAAATTGCACTAGGGCATAATTCGTTATATTTCTAAATTAATTATGAAATATAAGCCCTGACTCTGTAACTACCTTAATTATGAACACTGACTTCTACAGTGGTACCTTTGCTCTACCAAGTTGCAAAGGTTTTAAATCCATGGCTACTTTTTAATCAAAGCACATGGGGAAATATTTGTGTAATGACAAGTAATTTTTAAAAAATATCACAGTTTTGAAAGATGCGTGACATAAAAATGTGTAAAACCTAAGTGTTAATGCTTTTACAGTAAAACAGAAGAAAAAGAAAAGAAAAAACCCTAAAAATTTTTATATCTCTGTTTTCCCTAATGGTATTGTCCCAAATTAATGAATGAGTTTGGCCTACTTTCTTTATTGTTGTCACCAATTCAAATTAGAAAAGACACTGAATAAATTAAGTTCTTTCAGCAAATAAAACTGTTTACTTTTTTTGTATTCAGTTGGTATTAAAAAAAAATCATTTCTTTTGCTTATGATGTGACTTTCAAACCATATGTATTTTTTATGCTGGATATATTCACAAGCCAAATCTGTGAGATATTTTGGGGAAAGGGAATTTTTTTTTTTTTCTCAAACAAAATAGATAACCAACTTTGATGTAATCACTCTCCCACGCTTTTTGGAAATAATCCTTGAGAATTTTAGTATTTACACTTATTTTTTCCCCTCAGTCTTGTTTATTCTTGAAATGTCTTTTTTTTTTTTCCCTCCATTTCTCCGTTCTCAATCCTAGGTCCCCTTACAAAGAAACAGACAGATGATTTAGGTGATAATGACGGTGCTGAAGATGAAGGTATTTTTCTCCACCCAATCTATTTGCATGACAAGGGCCTCAATCACTTTTTCCACCCTTTTCTATTTTTTTGCTTCTTGTCTTTTTTTGAAGAGTTGTTTTTAATTCCCGTTTTTGATGTGTTTTGTCTTCTTGCTTGTTGTTACATATGAATATACATTTTTAATTTTTAAAAAAATGAATGTTAAATTTTGATTTTGATGCCAACCATTACAACGTTTTGAAAAGAGGGGCATTTTTTGTTGTTGTTTTCTTGAACTGACTTTTGATATGTTTCATTCCACATTTTGACTGAAACTTGTCCATATTCTCTGAACTAACAATCTCTTCCCTGTAGTCTCTTTGTACGCATTTTGCATGTTTTCTAATCTATGTAAATATTTTACCCAATACAAAATGTTTCATTTTGACATTTTATATTTGTTAAAAAAAACCACACCTAATAAAGTGAAAGACAAGCTAAAAGCTGATATAAAGTGTTTCTTGAGCAATATAATTTAGGTTTAAAAAATACTGTTTTCTCTTTGTGTGCTTAAATATTACATCAATAATACAATCATATGGATGTGAAAGGCATACACCTATTTAGATAATTGTAGTAAACTTTACGTAACCACTTAAGAACCCTGACAAGATTAAATGAATATCTTTTACTATCAAAGGCACATAATTTGAAGATGGGCAAGTAAAATATTCTGAATTTCAGATCGTTGCTAACTATAAGTAATAATGTCTTTATACTGTACTAATATCAAAATTCTTTTCTCTTTCCAACTTTCTTATGACTTACAATTCTGATATACTCTGTACATGTAAGTACTCACTAGATTGATTTGAGATTTCTCATTCCATTGTGTACCTTTACCTGGTATTAAATGGAGTGTCTAGAGAGGCCCATTGAGTCTTTCAGTTCATTTGCCTCCAATTAGTTTCCTTTTTTTTTTAATGCCACCCTAGTTATGATTCTTATAGAGATGACTAATATAATCCTAGGTTTAAAAATAATTCCCAGAACCTTGGAAATAAAATCTCATAAAAACAATAATGTAGTAAGAAAGATTTTCCAAAACAAGATAATCCACACACAGGCCAGCAGAAGTGCTAGTTCCATGAGGAACAACTATGAATGTGTTCTTACTAAACAATTGAAATTGTTTCATAAAGTATATATATTTAATAAACTACTTCCAAATAGAAAATTATAGAACCAAATTATTAAATATTTAAAAACTTTATTAGATGTTAATATTTTTATAACATTTAAGAATTATTTTGATTAAATGAAATTTATGACATTTGATTAAATATTCATTTGCCATGAATACTACTAGTGGGTTAAGGTTAAATACAACACAGTCATTCATACTTGAANTTATTAAATATTTAAAAACTTTATTAGATGTTAATATTTTTATAACATTTAAGAATTATTTTGATTAAATGAAATTTATGACATTTGATTAAATATTCATTTTCCATGAATACTACTAGTGGGTTAAGGTTAAATACAACACAGTCATTCATACTTGAAACAAGTCTTTATAGCTGCCCAGGATTGAATGCTAAATTTAGCATTATGAATGCTAAATAGCTAAAAATAAATTTATAATATCAAACAAATTTTTTGATTTTTTTTTTACCCTGGTGGAAATCTGAAGAATTAAAACATCAAAGACATTCATTCACCTTGAGGACGTGGGTTGTTGTTCCTAGTGCTCTATGAAAAGAGCTTACACTTCGGGACCTGGAGATTTGTTGAATCCTCTGAAAATGCTTAGATCTTGGACATTTGTTATCAGATTGCTTGGTGTGTAATTTTGTAAACTCCAAATTTTCCCAGAATATTCATAATGTTTCTTTACATCATATCCCATTTAAAAAAATATTTTGATGGCTGATTTTATGTGCTTTTTTTTGCTTTTGGTAAAAGAGCATCAAGTAAGATACTTACATGTTTACAAGTGATACCTCTGAGCAACCACAGTGAACTAAGCTCTGTAAATGTAAATATATCTCATAGACATAATTTGAAGCATATTTAACATTTCAAATAACCATTAATAATATCCTAAACCCCAACTTAAATTGCCAGGTAGTATTTAGGTTGAGTATTAAGCCAGTCATCCTAAGAGTTACCAAATCAGTAATGTTTTTAAATATTCATAAGTGTAGAGTCCAAGAAATCAATCCAGGTTCTTATTCCTCTGTGTTGTTTGGGTAATTGTTTAGAAGATAAGGATAAATTCAAATACCCTCCAGGATAAAAACCTTTGAATAATAACTAAGGTTCATCAAATGAGTAGAGGGCAAAAAATTTCTTGAAATGTCTTTAAATGTATCAGGGAAAGATTTGATTCAGGCAATACCCTCCAATTTTAAATTTGTTAGATGCCCCCAAATTCTAAATTATGGGAAATTAAAAACTTCATGAGTCCTTTAAGAAAAAAGAAACCAGTAAACATGTTCAAGGAGTTATGTGACTAATAATTATTCACCAGAACTGTTAAAGGGAATTATGACTTCAAATATTGGTTGTCAGGCAAAAATAAATCCCAGTTGACTGCTCTAGAGCTATTGGCTAGAGAAGGTGATGGCACCCCACTCCAGTACTCTTGTCTGGAAAATCCCATGGACAGAGGAGCCTGATGGGCTCCATGGTGTTGCTAAGAGTTGGCCACAACCGAGCGACTTCACTTTCCCTTTTCACTTTCATGCATTGGAGAAGGAAATGGCAACCCACTCCAGTGTTCTTGGCTGGAGAATCCCAGGGGAGCCTGGTGGGCTGCCGTCTATGGAGTCGTGCAAAGTTGGACACCACTTAAGCGACTTAGCAGCAGCAGCAGCAGAGCTATTGGCACTTGCTACATTGGCTTAAATTTTTTATCTATCAGAAAGATAAAATAGTTACTAAAATTTAAAATCAAGATACCTATTCAGTTTCCAGTTTATTAGTTTATAACTTGAAAAATTGTTTTTTACTGTAAAAATTTTAGAATAAAAATAATCAGCAATTTATAGTATTTCTTTCTACTTAGTTCAAAGACCCAAATGCTTAGCAAAACTTTAAGACATTGTAAATAACAGGAAATATAAGCTTACTTTAGGAATATTTGTAGTTTTACTAAACCTGAGCTAGTGTTTTAGTCTCTGAGAGTATTGTTTTGATTTTAGTGAGGTCAGTAGCAGCTATTTAGGCAAAGTCAGATATCTTAGGTGAAATGCACTTAATTTCTAAGGGAACATATGAGACAAAGTAGAGGGACAATATAGCTAATAAATTCATTATAAATTATTACACCTAATATATTTGCACTAAAGACCACATGGGTATTCCAAATTTTATTATTAACATGATGGCATTAGTTGATGGTATTCAATAGTAGGTTATCTGGTATATCAATTTCATTTATAGAGTATAATTCTTTATAAAATCAAAATTTATATTTATATTAAACTATCTACCTTTATTGTTATGTTGTTATATTTATTATAGTTGAACAATTTACTGTTTCTATTTATCAGAAAAGACTGTAGACTATGAAGAAAAGTAAAATCTAAGATGGACCCTATGATAAAATGCTATCAAAAGTAAAGTTTTTAATGAGCCACTAAAGGTGAGCCACTCTGATAAAACACTATCAAAAGTTAGCAATTGTTCTGTAGTATAAATATGGCCCAAATTTTATTAGCAGTACTGAGTTTTTATGTACAAGAATGTTGCCTATATTGGTGATTAATATGCTATCTAGCATTAACTTCAGGGTTACTTCAAGCAAAAATAAATATTGTTTAGAACACAGCGTTAGAATTTTATAGAACCTTCTGGAAAATAACTGCTGGACACATTCAAGTACTTAAGCAAAGTTGAAATCATTGAGAAGTTTGGAAAGACAACTTGGAAATTAGAATCAGCCCAATCAATCAGTAATCCTTTCAAGTCTAATTTTCAAAGAAAACTAGAGAGGTGCCTCTTAGAATCCCTCTTAGAATCTACTGTCATATTTTCAGTGTGTTCTGGCATTGTCTACTCCATTCTGCTATATTAGGTGTATAAGATGTGGCAGGTCTTCTCAATGTGTGCCTATATTGTTCTCCAGGTGAACAGAATGGTTCTACCAAGATTTCATTACTGTTCACAGTTGGTGCTTTGTAATTCTATGTAATTTTAATTAAAGAAGAATTCTGAAACAGCCTCCCCCTGTGCTACCTCCAAGCATACAATTAGCAAAGTACAGTGTCTGCTGTGAATAGTCAGTTAATGATTTCGATTTAATAATTTATTATTGCTTCTTCAGTGCCAGCCATACTAGAAAAATAAGCTAAAACTGTGTGCAGTGAACAGGCATTTAAGGAGGAGAGTTTGACAATTTCAGAATTGTTTCGTTCTATAAGCCTAACATCTCTATGAGTTCCCCAAGTCTTACAAATGAGTGAATATAATTTTCCCTCTCACGGATTTAAGGAGAAAATACATTTAAGTTTTTTCACTAAATGTAGGATGTGTCTAGTAGATGGTTTTTATGTCAGAGTATCCTCCTCTCACCAGTTAAAAATAAGACACTTCTCAAGTACACATTTGTGGGGAGAAGGATAAACTCACAGTGATATTAGATATTAAGTCAAATTTAAACTAGACATTTAACAAATGTCTCTAAATTCTGCAGTTAGCTATTTCTCCAACTTGAAAATCTGGACAAACAAGTTGACCTACAATTCCTGATTTTAAAATGATTTACATTGAAAAAGTTATTATTAGAAAAATCGACACATTTCTACTTGTCACCTTTTTTAAAAAACAACAATGTAAAGCAGCCTCTAAATTATCACTAGTTTTTTCAATGAGTTCGTATCATATTAGCCTATTCTGAAAGCTGAAACCTCAATTGTTATGATGTAGAGGATTTGTTTGATAAAATATGTCAAAAGCAAAGAAACAATGCCATATTAAATGACACTTTATTACTATTAACATTAAAAAAGAAAGATTACACATGGTGTAATTTGGTTTTAATTGTGGATAGAAGAGATCATCGGCTATTATATAATAGTGTTTCAAGTATGTATATATTCATAATCATACAGATATATATGTAAACATATAATATTTCAATTTATATAACAGTTAAAACGTTGTTAAACAATATGGGGTCCCTGGTTGCTCAGATGGTAATTAATCTGCCTACAGTGTAGGAGACCTGAGTTTGATCCCTGGGTCAAGAAGATCCCCTGGAGAAGAAAATGGCAACCCACTCCAGTATTCTTGCCCGAAAAATCACATGGATGAAGGAGCTTGGGGGGCTACAGTCCATTGATCAGACACGGTTGAGTGACTTCACTTCCAATGTTAACCAATATACAGTTTAGCATTTTTTGTCTCTAGAAATTAGTACATTTTTACCATTTAAAATTATCCAGTGTTTCCCTTATATATTATTTCTAGACCCTGTTGAAAGCTACATAATCATGGTAAATATCTTAGAAAAACAAATACATTTGATTAAAATTTAGAACTGTAGAAATCACTTCAACTTCACTCTAAACTTTAGAATTGTTCACTTGAACTTAGCTGTATTTTCTCTAATGTCTACATGACAAAATCATAGAGCCAAAGTGTCAGTCAGTTTTCTTCTTTCAAAGGATAAGGAATTTGAATGAACAAATGACCTGAATGGAACTGAAAAATATCATTTGAATGAAAGCCCCCTAAATGCAACAAAGATAAAAATATAGATTTTTGCACTCTATTGCCTACAATTCATCTGATAGTACTTGAAATGTTAAATGATACTTCTTTCAAATTCTGTAAAATAATGTTATAATTATGTTCTCAAATTGGAGCATAAGTTATTCAATGTAATTATGATGCATTCAATATGAATCTTTACAATAATTAAGATGGGGAAAAGAATGTTTTATTCATAATAGCAGCGATAGCATTGTCCTTAGTTTTTGGCTCATAAATTCCATAGGAGGTCTAAACAATTGTTAAAAGAAGTTTTAAGAATCATTATCATTCTATTATTTCTTTAATTCTACTGTCACATCAAAAATCAATTAAAAATAGCACTGAAGTTCACACCTACTCTCAATTATTCCAAATTTTGTAATTCAGTTTTATAATATTTAACAAACTTTTAGAAAGAAAACAACAAATATTTATTGCTTTTTTCAGCAATAGATCTTAATACAAGTTGCTTAAGAAACACTTTAATGAAGACAACAATTTAAAGAATTATTTTAAAATCATGCCCTCTTGTTTCCAAATTGGAAAATCTATTCTCTGCTTTATTATGCATGTAGAGGATAAGAACAGTTGCCAATTATTTGTTTTTCAGATATTCGGGACAGTGGGGGTCCCAAACCAGTGATGGTATACATCCATGGTGGCTCATACATGGAAGGGACTGGAAATTTATATGATGGGAGTGTCTTGGCAAGTTATGGCAATGTGATCGTCATCACAGTCAACTATCGACTTGGGGTACTCGGTAAGAAGTTTCTTTTTTCTTTCTTTTTTTTTTTTTTAGCATCATTCTATGAAGATGTGATAATTTTGTTTTGACTTGTTTTGCTTTGCTTTGCTTCCTTTCAGTCATTATTCTATGTTTGCTGATTTTGAAGCAAAATTTATTATATTTTCAATTCTATGAATATCCATATATTACTTGACAAAAGACAGCTAGGGTTAGTTTTGATATTTAATGATAAAAGGTAATGAAATTATTCACATTGTTGAGAAATGCTCTTCTTAGCTTGGCTGTATAGAAATGTGAAAAGTAGCAATGGCAGGGCTTTTCTTAAGAAGAATTAAGTCTCTGGGCAGATTTTTCTCACTTCNTGATATTTAATGATAAAAGGTAATGAAATTATTCACATTGTTGAGAAATGCTCTTCTTAGCTTGGCTGTATAGAAATGTGAAAAGTAGCAATGGCAGGGCTTTTCTTAAGAAGAATTAAGTCTCTGGGCAGATTTTTCTCACTTCTGCATTTCTTTTTTACAATGCTATAAAATTGGCTGAGGTTTGCCAGGAACGTAGAAACTAGTTTATATTCTCTTCAAGAATATGTGTATGGACTAGCTTTGGGAAATGATTGCCTTTGCTGTGTAGGTTTGTTTGTTTTTAGCTTATCACATGCAATTAGAAATATTTTGTTTAGATGTCATTTGTTGAATTATTTGATTTGCAAAACATACATTGATTTCACAAAATGTCAATGTGTTCAATAATGTATATGCATGTGAAACAAAATCAAACTGTAGATTTTTTGTTTTTTGAAGAAAAGTGTAGAGCAGTGTTATTATTTAAAATAAATTATCAAGTACCCTGAAATCTGTATAAACTTGCTATTCTACTTGTATAAGTTTATTTTTTTATAGTATTATCACAATTAAGGAGTAAAACAATCTGTATCATTTAATAAAACTCCTCTATTTGTGGTGTTTTAAAGATACTTGCTAAGAGTACAATTATTACAAGTTTTTTAAAATCTTAATTGATCAAAGTCCTATCGCTTACTATGCACTTAGAAGTCATAATTTATGTTATTTGGGCACAAAGAGATACTACACTCATTCTTTACTCTGAAATATTTTGAAAAACAAGTTTGAATTATATTCTCCTTCACAATAATTGTTAATATCATTTATTTTAGCCATATTGGGAATNGTCCTATCTCTTACTATGCACTTAGAAGTCATAATTTATGTTATTTGGGCACAAAGAGATACTACACTCATTCTTTACTCTGAAATATTTTGAAAAACAAGTTTGAATTATATTCTCCTTCACAATAATTGTTAATATCATTTATTTTAGCCATATTGGGAATCAGTTTATATTTCTCGTCAGTGTTAGTTATTATTATTCTAATCCCTTCTATGTAATCATAATTCTATGTTTATGCCAATCTCAAAATATAAAAAGGAATAATTTTTGTCAATCAAGGTTGTGTGTTTTGGGGAAGAGGATGTGTTAGCAAAGCAAAGTGAGACTTGATCTTTTTCTAGTGTGCTGTTTTGAATTTGGAGTATGGTGGATAATATAATAGATACACTCCAGCAATGTAGGTATAAAATATTTCTGTAGCATTGTTCAAATACACATCAGTTCAAGTACCCATCATGTGTAATCATGCATTGCTTCAGATGTTCTTATAATTTCACTACATAGGGGTGAATGACCTCATGCCAATGAAAACTCTTCATGTTAGAAGGTATATAAAAAGATGTTAATAATAATCTTCTCAAATTAATCTTAAATATCAGTGTTGTCATTGGTTTCTTAGACAAGATTTGAATGTGAAAATCTTCACTATCTTTAATGCTTGTAACTTTAATTATGGCACTGTTTATAGCTAAATTGTCNTGCATCCCAGGCCTTGACCTGGGAGTCCAGAAACTCAAGAGGCCTCCTGCCAGGGGCTCATTTCTAATAAAAAGCCTTACAGAACATCCTCTAGGTTTATTGATATGTTTGCTTCCCACTTAGACTTAGCAACATGGTGTGAGTCTGGACTTTTGGATTTCATTGGTATACCCACGTTGGTTATAAAGTTGTAATGCACAATCTGGCTCCCTCCCTTATTCAAAATATTCAACTTTAAAATTAATTTGGTTTTGAAATACAACACCAGGATATATCATCAAAGCAAAGTTAGAAACCCCAGTCCCATAAATATATTTAGAATTTGGGCTATTAAGGGATTTAAGCTTGAGAAGAGCTGGATCTTTCAATGGTGGTGGTGGTTTAGTCCCTAAGTCATGTCCAACTCTTGTGACCCCATGGACTGTAGCCCACCAGGCTCCTCCATCATGGGATTCTCCAGGTAAGAATACTGGAGTGGGTTGCCATTTCCTTCTCCAGGATCTTTCCATACTGTGGAATAAACTTCCAATAATGCTTAGCAAGACCGTATCACACATCAAATGTACATGCTGCAGAGATAAGACATCAAGAGAGAGGATGGTGATGACGGTGGTGGTGGTGGTGGCGATGTGATGGTAACCATGACAACTCAGGGTTGGTTCTGAGAAAGGGATCCAGGCAGGTGAAGGACAATGATCTGTCAATCCACATGAAGGTGAGCCATGAGTGTGGGCCTGGGACCTGAGACAATGCACTTTCCAGCTTCTTCAGAATGAAGAGCTCTGTCTAAGCTAGCTGTGGATCTCCAGACCCAGAGATCTGTCAAAAGGATAAGCTCTGAAGATCATCCACCCCAACATAACCATTTGAGGCATGTCTTGACTTGGGAAAGGTTCCGACAGAGGTTAACCCAAGTAAGCAAGAACCTGTAACAGTACTAAAAATCCACATACCTCCTGTTTCACTGAAGGCCACACGTGTCCCTGGACTGGCCAGGCACGTGTCCTGGGCCTCCCCTCCTTGTCCCACCATCGGGTTCACGGGATGATTTCTGAAATCACTTCTCAAAGAAAAGCCTCATTACCCAGTGACATGTTGTAATCCCAACCAATGCTTCCAGAAAAGTTTCAATGTCCATTACATTAGCTAGCCTTAAAACTGAATACAAATCCATTTTAATCAATATGTTGTAATAAATAGATATTAAGGCACATGGCACTAATGTACAGGTAGGCTAATTAAAGAGCCAGCATTTGGAGCACTCACATACCTCAATTTTCTCTGCAAAATCCTTATTGAACCACTACCTTAAAAAAAATAATTGCATTTGCAATTAGAAACACTGAAGTTACATTATCGATTTTCTGCTAAAAACCTTTTTAGTAAACAAGCACAAACTACATTCATTAAATGTAAGTGCTTGGAGCTATGGTGTGAAATTCAATTCAGCCATTATCATGAATTACACTGATTATTGCTGTAATTATTTTCTCTTGGATACAACTGCATTTCTGTCCCTTGCTAGTTCTGTTGGACATATAACCATGTTCATTTTATAGCTAATAATACTCAACTGTAGTCCCAGCAATTACTATCACTTATACAAATCATTAAGTTAAGCTACGGGTACCTAGTAAGATTCAAAAAAATTAAGTAAAACATCCTTTTTTTTTACGCTTTAAATAACTAATAGCATTAGAGAACAAGGGAAATTATAGATGTTAACTGATTTACATTGCAATCTCTAATCACCTGTACTTGACTTGTCAGAAATTTCTGCTGTCCTAAGCACACCTTTTGAGAAGAAACCCACTAACAGACTCTTTTTTTTTCCCCCAGAAATGAACAGTCGATGGACAGAATTACATATCTGAAGCATTCTCAGAAAGGAAAGAAGCCATGATCAGTTGGTGTGTTCAAAAAAAAGAGATTTTGTATTTTAGTCAGAGCAAAAAAAAAAAAGATCTTGCCTTGTATGTGCTTGCTTATTTAGGTGTCTTATTAACTAAACAGATTTTTAAGAGAGAAAACTCCACTTTCCTTTTTCCTCCAGAGGCAGCTGTAGCTTTCCACCATTTTTAATGTGACTCTTCTAGGGAAAACAGGTTTTTTTCGAAGGAGACTTCTCATTCTTCCCTGAGGCAAGGGCGCTGCGCTGACCTGGTTGAAGGCAGATGCTTCTGGGCATATTCCCTCAAAGTGAATATATTCTCCAGGGACTCTGGTGGGGAACCACCCCCACAGGAAAACTGGTGGGGAAGAAGGGAAGTCAGAGAGACGACACTTTTAACATTTGTACTTGCATATGCCATCTGATGCGAAGAGCTGACTCATTGGAAAAGACCCTGATACTGGGAAAGACTGAGGGCAGGAGGAGAAGGGGGCAACAGAGGATGAGATGGTTGGATGGCATCAATGACTCAATAGACATGAATTTTAGAAAGCTCCGGGAGATGGTGAAGGACAGGGAAGCCTGGTGTGCTGCAGTCCGTGGGCTCACAAAGGGTCGGACATGACTGAACATCAACAATGTATATAAAGATGGAAACAGCATATTTCACCACAAGAGGATTTGCAGACTATGCTCTCTAGACTGGGGACAGAATCCTGACCCACCAACAGAAAGGCCTCTGTCCCAAGTGCCAGGGCCATGCTCCAGAGCCCTAATGAGAAGATGTCACTCACAAATAGCAGAAAGGCTCCCTCCCATTCACTTTAAGAGCCCTTTCAGAAGTGGTGCCCCCCCCCCTAAAATAAACATATAATAAAAAAGAAGTGGTCCCAACTCTGGGCGAAAGCCTGGGGTGAGATGTAAAGGATGCAGAGATGCTCCCATGGGAGACCCCAGTAGACAAATGGGAGAAGACTTCTCAGGGGTGTCACCATTTTCTCAATAATCAATGTTTTTTATTTGTATGTCAGATATTTTGTGGTTGCTGTTTAGTCTCTAAGTCGTATCCATCCGAAACTTTTGCAACCCCACAGACCATAGGCTACCAGGCTGCTGTGTCCATAGCATTTTCCAGGCAAGAATACAGGAGAGGGTAGTCATTTGCTTCTCCAGATCTTCCTGATCCAGGGATAGAACCCACATCTCTTGGGTCTCCTGCATTGACAGGCAGAACCCCAAGGAAGTCCCACGTTATATATTGGACCAGTCAAAAAGCTCATTCAGGTTTTTCCTTAACCTCTCACAGAAACCCAAATGAACTTTTTAGCCAACTCAATAATTCATTTTATTTTTTTAGAAGTGGAGGAAGGAGGTATATGATTTATCTCAGGCATGTGTGCTCAACTGTGTCCAACTCTTGCAGCCCCATGGACTGTATCCCACCAGACTGCTCTGTAAGTAAGATTTCTCCAGGCAAGAATACTGGAGTGGGGTGCCATTTCCTACTCTAAGGGATCTTCCCAACCCAGGGATCAAACCCTTGTCTCCTGTGTCTCTTGCTTAGCAGGTGGATTATTTACCACCAGTCCCACCTGGGAAGCCCCATATAGCTTATAGGAATCCACAAACAAAGTTTTACCTATTAAAAGAGAAAAGGTTAAGTGGGTATGACCTAGCGGGGAACTGGGTTCCCACAACCCTTCAAATTACTGGAAGCTATTTTGGCACAGAGCCTCCTAGTGGCCAAAGCAAAATGAAAAACACAATCTTATAGACATAAGATTCGCTATTAGCAAAAAAAAAATGTAAATTGAAAAATAAGTAAAAAATTCTTTTCATTTGAAAAGAAACATATGTTAGGATTCAGAAATCAAGAATTAAAAGCATCTATTTTTTTTTTTAATCAGGTATTACTTCTTTCCTAATTTTGTTGTTGTTGTTTTTCATGTAATATAAACCACGGAAGCACATCAGTTGAAGTTCTGATGCTAACTTTAACTATACTGAGAATAAAAAAGAAAGAAAATAGAACAAAATTATATTAACATATCATAAAAGCTGAGCAGTTGGAATATACTATGTGTGTACTATGTTAAAGCCAGGCTTATCTGCCTTCAGTGCAGGAGCCGCTGGATCAATCCTTGGGTCAGAAAGATACCCTGGAGGAGCAAATGGCAGCTCACTCCGGTATTCTTGCCTGGGAAATCCCATGGACAAAGGAGCCTACTGGGCTACAGGCCACTGGGGTTCAAATGAGTCAGACACCACAGAGTGACTGATCACACACACACATAAGACATATACTACATGAAAGCACATTTAAGTACCTCTAAATTAGCTGATTTACACCATCATTTTGGAGTCGTTAGAATTTTCCCAAAGCTGCTAAATGAATTTTCTGACCATTTTTGACCATTTAAATTGTTAATTGGTATCATGCATTCAGTATAAGAAGTCACTTTGCAAAAAAAAAAAGAAGTCACTTTGCTTTCTAAAAATGTCTTTAAGAATCTTTTTTTAAAAGAATATTTCTGGCTACTTCTCCTATCTGGGAAATTACCTGCAATAATTGAATACAGTTTCAAAATGTTCAGAACTCAGAAGTCTCAGCATCCTCCTTGCATTTATTTTGAATATATAGGCATCTTTTCTTTTAAACCAATGCGATTGATAGTAATGATATACATATATCAAAGGAACCAGCCAAAGAAGAGATAAGTGCCACTCTAAAACAAGCAGGGACACGTACTCTTGACTTCTGCCCCCAAGGAAGAAAAGATTTTTAAAATGCTAACAATTTGGCTATATCCGGTTGTCTGCCTGGCTTGGGTTCTTCTTGGGGAATCACATTAAAGAATTCAATAGACAGGCTTGAAAATTCAAAAAAGGGAAAATTAAATTCCTAGAGATAGTCAAGAATATCTTATTCATAAAGGGCCCTTTCCACGGGAGCTTGGAAATGTGTAATATAACCTTCAAAGTAAAAACGGTTTGCGACATTAGTTCTGCTTAGCTGACCATGAATACTAATTGCAGGAAGAATTAACTGTGCCCAGTACCTGGGGGCAGGAACACACAAAAGTGATTGGGAAAGACAAACAATGGAAAGGTACAAATGAGCATCCACTTCCGTATTCAACTCCACATGATCTGCAGCAAAACCCTAAATTACAATGAAGCCAGTATGTGCCTCCTGCCCCTCAGAGATGCGAAGGAAAAAGAGAGGCAGCCACAAAGATATTGGGTTTGGGGGGCAAAAATAATACAAGCTTTTGCTCTCATCTGTCTTATTCAACCACTCTTCTTTCACCCCCTTTTTCTCCATCCCAATTGTGGCAGTTCCTTCACAGGGTCAGGAACTTTAGTCTGTGGGTCAAGTGTCCCATTTTGCAGGATATTTCCACATGAGAGGCACCTGGCTAGTGGAAAGAAGACTTTGGAGTAAGGATAGGCTTGAATGTGAATTTCAGCTCTGTAATCTATCTGTGTGACCTTAAGCAAGTCACAAATACCTCTCTGAGCCTCAGTTTTCTCATTCTTAAAATGGGAACAAAGGTGTCCAGATCACAGAATTCTGAAGAGAGAGTGAAAAAATATTTGTGAAGTGTGTGGTACATAAGAAATCCCGAATGCTACCTTCTGAGTATTTCCCACAGACACAGAAGCTGCTAGAAATTCTTGCAGCACACTCAGCATCCTTGCCCCATCTTAGGAAGAAGAGCCTCTGTCCCACCCCCAACCAGAACCGATTGGCTGTGTAAGAATACCTGGCAGAGGCTCAACCAATCAGATCCTCTCTCCCTGGAATGTGAAATTGGGCCTGAGGTTGTTAGGGATGGGAGCTATGTGGTGGCCATTAGTGCTTTATGTCACAACAGAGGATGAGCTGGTTGGATGGCATTACCGACTCAATGAACATGAGTTTGAGTAAACTCCAGGAGGTAGTAATGGACAGGGAGGCCTGGCATGCTGCAGTCCATGCGGTCGCAAAGAGTCGGACACGACTGAGCGACTGAACTGAGAAGGAAGAAAAACCAATGTGTGCTCATCTGTACCATTAATAATTCCCACAGGCTGATTATTAAAATCAAAGGGCATTTTTTGAGCCAAGATTGTGAACACAACCATTATTAAAAATTAAATTATGTAAACTTACAAGTAAATAAATTGTATTAATAACAAAGGTAGTGAATACACAATACTCATCACTCCCTCATGATTTCCTATTATTTTACACTACTGTGATGATTTTTCATCTTATTTTAAGTATGGTCTCGAGATTGCTGACATCCCTGCATCTGCAGGATGGAAACGCTGCACAAAGGTATGCATGTGTGCTTAATCGCTCAGTCGTGTCCAACTCTTTGTGACCCCAAGGACTGCTGCCCACCAGGCTCCTCTGTCCATGGGATTCTCCAGGCAAGAATACTGGAGTGGGTTGCTATTTACTCCCCAGGGAATCTTCCCAACCCAGGGATCAAACCTGCATCTCCTGCATTACAGGGAGATTCTTTACCACTGAGCTACAGTGGAAGCCCCACAGTGGGAATATTTACACCACTAGCAAACACTCCAACTTGAAATGTTTCTCCCCAGCTAGAAAGCTGGTTGTTAGACAGAACAGCCTTGGACAGCAAGGAGATCAAACCAATGAATCCTAAAGGAAATCACCCTTGAATATTCATTGGAAGAACTGATGGTGAAGCTGAAGCTCCAATACTTTGGCCACCAGATGCAAAGCACCGACTCATTTTAAAAGACCCTAATGCTGGGAAAGACAGGGCAAGAGGAGAAGGAGATGACAGAAGATGAAATGGTTAGATGGTATCATCAACTCAATGGACATGAGTTTGAGCAAACTCCGGGAGATAGTGAAGGACAGGGAAGCCTGGTACGGTACAGTCCATGAGATCTCAAAGAGTCAGATACAACTGAGCAAATGAACAAGACAGAACAGCAACGAAGAAAACTNACTTCCCTCTAGGCGTTTTCCTGGCTCTTCTCTTGAGCTCTGAGAGTCATTACTTCATAGTTGGAGTTGGGGCCACTCCAAATTTGAAAATAAATAGCAAACATGGGCTATGGCTTAGCAAATAGAATGTATGTAAAAAGTTAATTTTGCTTTTGGAAGCTATGGATGAAAGGTATTACAATCCTTTCGGCAATATTCAAAACAATTACATAGAATTTTTGTCCTTCATCTCCTTTGAGGTCAAATATTATTCATTCTTATGAGAGGAAATGGATGAAGTTGAATTATTTACTTCAAAATAAGAAACTCCTGTGACAAAAGACCAATGACCATTGAAACTGTTGTGTGTATTTTAAATGTTTTAAAGGAAACTTGTAACTGTATTACAATAAGATTTTTCAATTGGAACTCATCAGTTTCAGTTGTTTTATGTATGTTCCTGAATGAGGGGGAAATTGTATGTGGGCTTCTAGAATGCATTCTACACCCATCATTCTGTAAAATTAAAATCCAAGTGAATATTTTCTTTTCTTCAGATAATTCAAACTATCTGATGAGATGTCTTTGGGGGGTTNGTATGTTCCTGAATGAGGGGGAAATTGTATGTGGGCTTCTAGAATGCATTCTACACCCATCATTCTGTAAAATTAAAATCCAAGTGAATATTTTCTTTTCTTCAGATAATTCAAACTATCTGATGAGATGTCTTTGGGGGGTTTTCCCTGATCTTCTTTCCCATGATTCTCTTCTTTTACCCTTTGTCTCATTCATTCCCAATTACTTTATTTCTCACCATAGTGGAAGTTAAAAAGGGTGGGACACACAGAGAATGTTTTAGACATAATCCTTCCTTCATGAATTAAAAAACAGCATTTGGAAAAGTTTATGTTACAATTTTCTGAAATCTTAAATAGAAACCTTATTGAGATTAGTTTTCAAAAAATATCAATAGCNGAGAGAATGTTTTAGACATAATCCTTCCTTCATGAATTAAAAAACAGCATTTGGAAAAGTTTATGTTACAATTTTCTGAAATCTTAAATAGAAACCTTATTGAGATTAGTTTTCAAAAAATATCAATAGCAACATAAATACTAAAATTTACTTTAATAATTTAAAATGCCACTTTAATTATAATAAGGAATTATGAATTGCTCTCATTTTATAAAGCAACTGAATTTGATTGACTAAAGGAATGCCAAGCTGTATTCATTAATTGCTGTAATCTTTAGAGGGACAATGTAATATAATGTAAGATATAAAGAAAAGATGCTTTCAAAAACTCAAGACATCTGAAAGCTATCTTGGATATGAGCTAGCTTCCCTGGTAGCTCAGGTGGTAAGGAATCCACCTGCAATGCAAGAGATCTAGGTTAGATCCCTGGATTGGGAAGTTACCCTGGAGAAGGGAAAGGCAACCCACTTCAGTATTCTTGCTAGGGAAATTCCATGGATGAAGGAGCCTGGTGAGCTATAGTCCATGGGTTTGCAAAGAGTTGACCATGACTAAAAATTTGAAGAGAAATAACTGGTTATTTTCTGAAATAAAAACTATATGTATTCAAAAGATAATTAACTTTCCATTGACATATCTTATAACTTAGTTTTTAAATTTAATTTTACCCCCATGTGTTTTTCAGTAGTCCATTTTTTTTTCCTTCTGTCAGTCAGTAAAGATGATAGAGATGATTACTCTTGAGAGAACAAAAACCTTAACCTAAAAATGGTACCTTATCGTGAACTGTGTCAGATTTGTAATCTCCGAAGAAGATTTAGCTTCAGGACAAGGGACCAGGATTGATCACTCAAATGATTTTGCATAGCAGAGTTTTATTAAAGTGAAAAAGGGACATAGAATGCTTCTGACATAGACATCAGAAGGCAGACAGAGAGTGCCCCACTCGCTAGTCTTACAAGGGAGCTGTATAATTTTTAAATTGGCTATTACGATACATTAAAAGAATGTCTCATGGTTGTAAAAATCTTACTAGACCCACTCACACCATTTACATTTTAAGATGACAGGTTTAGAACTAACAATAGAAAGGTCTTACCAGACCCTCTCCCATAATATTTTAAGACAACAGGATTAGTCAGAAGGTTCTCAAGGAGAAAGATGTCCTCAAACAGGATACATTGTTGTTATATAACCCTTAGTACAGAGTTTAAGCTGAATTGCTTTGTTGTGTAATCATCAACTTTGAGTTTAAAGACAAAAAAAGTTTGTCCTTTTCTCCTCTTTGAGAATTCTAGACCCCTATCTCCTCCTCAAGAGCCCCAGACCCCATTCTCTTCCTCAGGGACCCCGAACTTCTTATCAACCTACCTAGGAATTGACTCTCTCAAAAATCTATGCACTTTACATGCTAACTGCTCTGGAGTAATATATTAAAAGATATTTAAAATTAAATACAAATAAGACCTTCAAATCAAGAGTTTTTTCCCTCCTATTTACCCTGTCTTATTTTACATACTGAGTCATGATCTTTTTTGGGAAAACGATATGCCTAAACTTGAGTGTTTCTTTTTTGCCATATGTTTGCTTTACCAGACTTCCTTACAGTCAGTTGTGGCTGTGTAACAAATATTTGACTAAAAAAACACAAAAGAAACATGCTGACAGTTTCTCAAAAATTAGCATTGCCTTTTCTTGCTCCTTGTACTTTAAATATGGACATAATACACAGAGCGAAAGGGGCCATCTTTTGACCGTAAGACAAAAATGAATAAATACAAAACCTCTGTAGACCACGAATTAAAGAAAGAATTTGATAATGATATAAACTAACCCTTAAACTGTTTTTCTCTAGATTCCTGCTTAGGAAAATTATAAACACCCTCATGATTTAAGCCTTGTTTACACACAACTTAGTCACTTGTGGCTGGCAGTATTCTTAACTTGAGAACCCCATGAGCANAAAAAAAAAAAGGCTAAAAACAGGCAGCAGGTCACACAGCATTTCATTAAAGATTTAGGACTTCCAATAACAATGAGAAACAATGATAGGGCATTGAGCAGATAAGTGATTAGATTTGCATTTAAAAAACTGTGTTGAGTAGGCCTAGATCCTGATCAAATTTGACATTCTGTTATAGATACAAAAAAATGACCAACCATGTCTTGTGCCTCATTAAAGTGACATGCTTGGTAAATTCTGTGAATGAGACAGATATTTTGCTCATAAAAGATTGAAGCACAGACTGAGTACTGCCTGACTCAGGTGAGCATGAGAATTTGTCTTTTATATGAAGAGTATCACAGGGGTTTTGCTGCTTTTGCCTCCGTTTTTTGATAATGGAAAGAATCAAATCATCATTATGGAGAATTCTACTGAATTCCTGCTTTGAGGAATATGAATTAATATGATCCATATTATTCCAGAGACTGCCTGTACAAGAAACTGCAATAAATTATTGGGTTGGCCAAAACGTTTCTTCAGATTTTTCCTTAAGATGTTTATGGAAAAACTTGAAAGAATTTTTTTCCCAAGCCAATACTGTCTTCTTATTTAAGTTTTTATGTTGTTAATATGAGGTCACTGAAGCTCTGGGTTGTCCTAAAAAAGATACTAAAAAAAAAAAAAAATTCCGTGACAAGGTTGGAAGTATGTGGTTTATGATTTCATTAAAACCAGTGATTTGGAATAAGACCTCAGAACATAGAAGAAACATTTCCCTCATTTCTAGTTACAGTGATCTGTGACTAGAATTGGACTACTATTTCAGGTACTCAAAAGGATTGCAACTCACTAGTCCATAAACAAAAAGATAGTGAGTTTCCTTTTCAGACCAGAGACCATAATCTTAACTCAGTCATTGACTTATTCCATGAACTTAATTCCATGAACTTATTCCATGAACATAAGTTACCGGCCCACTATCAGTTCCTGGTTGTTGGGGGTCTGTGTCACATTGTTGGAAAAATTCAGACCGAAACCTTCCTTTCTAAACCTCACAGTGAGTAAAAAGAATGCCATTAAACAAATAAAACTATTAGCACAAATTTTGTTGAGTTGTATTTCCAAAAAGAATAGGCTGTTTAAAAAAAAATAAAAAAAAAATGTTTGTGGTACAATGTAGACTGATGGATTCTGGAAAGGCCTCTATGCTAGTACAGTTGTAGCTTTTGGTTTGTGTTTCTCTCTATGTATTTGCAAAGTTAAATATTGGAAGATAGATAAATATTTTGAAGTAATTTTAAAAGATGTAAGATAATTAGAAGCAAAGTAAGTCCTTTGAACAAGCAGCTAGGTTAAAAATACAAAAATACACCACCCACAATTAATCGGGCAACGTTCTCTATCAGAATTGAGTGAGCAAAATTGGTTTGTAAAATGCAAATATACCAGGAAAGAATACCACTGGAGGGACTAGCCTTTAGCTACTGAATCCTTAGAGAGCAGGACACTGTTCTTTTCAGAGACAATTGAAGTGTCCTCCTTTATCAGCCTTATATCCCTGAGATAGTCTATGCAAAGTAGTAAGGCAGTCCCATTATTGTTTTTTTATTATTATTATTAAATGGAATATGCTCTCCTTTTCATCCAGTATCAGTTTTTTTTTTTTTTTTTCTCTTGGTTCCAAGCAAATAATTTAGGCTTGGATTTTGCTTTGGGGTTTAGTTTGCTAAAGGAGCAAATGATCCTTTCCTTGCTCTGATGAGTCCTCAGATGAGACCAAGTCAAGATTCCCTCACCTTTCCATGACCTAGTGCCAGGGTCCTCGAAATCCCATTCACTTTCACTACTTTGCCTTTAACAAGTACTGCAACTTCATCTGCCAGAGCATCTCATGAACTCTTCCTCTTTTTCTTTCTAAAGTCTTTTCTTGAACTACTTCATAAACATTCAAATTTTGCTCCTTTTCCTTCGTCTTCCTATTTTTAATTGGTACAATTTAAATTTTTTTTTTTAATTCCTTACAGTTGTTTCCATCTTTCTATTTCTGTTGCCATTAACTGTTCACCTTGGGTCCCAGGTCTTCCAGCTGACCTTCTAGCCTCTAGATTCAAATTTATATGTAATTTCACTCCACACCACAGGCAGGCAAAATAGCTTATAAATATAAGTACCATTTTTTGCTTTTTTTTTTTTCAGTTTTAATTTTTGTTTTTCAGTTTTCCTCCGATCATCATCTCCAAATGGTTCTTATTAACTCTAGGATCCATTCCAGATATTTCCTGCCATTCAGATCTGCTAAGGAATGTTGCTCTTCTCTTCAGCAAACTGTATCTTTTACTCATTTCTGGAAAGTCCTGTCACACAATCCAGGCTAACTTCTTCATAGCCTACCAGGATCAGTTCCAATATCTTACTTGCCACATTTTGCCCAATCTCCCAGACTCAACTATCACCGTACCTTCTGCAGAGCTAACCCAGGCCAGATCTGTCTCTTCTTTGTGCTTCCATAGCTGTCACTTCGGCATGCAGAAAGCCAATCCTACTTTTTACTGTTTTATGTAATAACTGTTTAATATAGTAGCTGCCTTGCAACCCAAACTAGAAATAAACAATTTGTGTTATTTGGTTTTTCAATATGCTTCAGACTAGTAAGTACTCTGTATATATAATTCAAAACTCACTAATAAACATGCAAATTAATTCACTGTCTCCTCTTCTTGGCATATACATATCTTAGGGTACAGACGAGGTGGTAAAGGTGGCTGATGGTGGATGTAGGTAGTGAAGAGTACTACTTATGTGCATACATGATTCTTGTGTCTAGAGTATATAAATGAGGTTCAGTTCAGTTCAGTTCAGTTCAGTCGCTCAGCCATGTCTGACTCTTTGCGACCCCATGAATCGCAGCACACCAGGCCTCCCTGTCCATCACCAACTCCCAGAGTTCACTCAAACTCACATCCATCAAGTCAGTGATGCCATCCAACCATCTCATCCTCTGTTGTCCCCTTCTCCTCCTGCCCCCAATCCTTCCCAGCATCAGTCTTTTCCAATGAGTCAACTTTTCTCATGAGGTGGCCAAAGTACTGGTTTCAGCTTTAGCATCATTCCCGCCAACGAACACCCAGGACTGATCTCCTTTAGAATGGACTTAGATCTTGTTAATGGTAGCAAAATGGTATTTTGCCCCTAGGAGCAGGGGCAAGAAAAGTATCCCCTGGAGAAGCACACTGTGTACTGGTACTGTAATACATGAAAGCTGTAATTTATTGGAAACTGGTAAATGATTTCTGCATTTGGTGGTTGTGGTTTAGTTGCTAAGGCATGTCTGACTCTTGTGAACCCATTGACTATAGCTTGCCAGGCTTCTCTGCCCATGGAATTTCCCAAGCAAGAATATTGGAATGGGTTGCCATTTCACTCCAATATTCTTGCCTGGGAAGTGACTTAACAGCAGTATCCATTTCCTTCTCCAGAGGATCTTACTGACCCAGGGGTTGAACCTGTGTGGTATTACAGACAGATTCTTTACTGGTGAGCCATGATGGATTCTCAATTTCGGCATTTACCCTGCATTTAATATTTGCTTTATTCTGTTTCCTGCTTAGCCTGGAATAAGTAAAAAAGATTGGTGCTCCTGAGCATTAAACATAAAAACAGTATTAAACACCAGTCTTTGAAATAAAATATATAAAAATAGCAGAAAGGATAACGATGGACTCAGTGTGTGTAATGGGCTATGCAATCTATATAAATTTTTTGAACTCANAAGTAAAAAAGATTGGTGCTCCTGAGCATTAAACATAAAAACAGTATTAAACACCAGTCTTTGAAATAAAATATATAAAAATAGCAGAAAGGATAACGATGGACTCAGTGTGTGTAATGGGCTATGCAATCTATATAAATTTTTTGAACTCAGATTTGAGTTGCTCTTTTGTAAATGCAAGAGGAAACAAAAGGAAAATATTTTTTGTAATTTTTTTTAGACTTTGCCTTTTGATACTTTACCTATCTTGAATTGATTTACAGGGGCTCAACTTTTGCCAAGAGCAGACAGTGGTGGCTTGAGAGATCATAAACTAACTATTGATTAACTGCATCCTGATCCATTTTTTTGTAAAAGGGCAATTAGGACCATAGATTTACATATTATTCTTAGAAAAAAATTTGCATGTATGAGACAAGTTATATTTCTCAACCGATAATAAAGTCACCATTTAGAAACTCTTTCTAAAGAGCTGAGGCATATCCTTGAGATGAGACAGATCCAAAAGAAATATTAATTTCTATTCCGGTATGTGCTAGCTTATTGTATTTGAACTTTGAAAAACATCATCTTTTCCAGAAAAGTTAGTTCTCATAGAGAATATACAACACACTCAAACAAAAAGAAGTTTTTAAAAGGATTTTTGTGTTAATATCATCATAATTAGGAACAGTTTTTCTGATAGAAAATATGTAACTCTTCTTAAGTTATCTAATTGTGATGGAATTAATTTTTTTTCATTTTGTATTATAAACTTTAAGAAATATTTATTATTCCTTTTAAACATAAATAAAAACATTGCTTCATTACATAATGTTTTCCCTTGAAACATGCCATAAGTTAAACATGTTTAAAGTCGTAAGAAACTTTTTTTCAGAGTGTATGTTCAACTCTTCTGTTTTAGGGTCAATATGTAATATTTACCAAAGCAGATTGTTTATAGTCTACAGTTTATATTTGGATTAATTTTCTAGAAAAAGTTCTTTAGAGGGACCATAGCAAATCTATATAACAGTTCCCTAATTCCAGGCTACTCCACATTGAAATGAATAGTAAATGCATACTTTCATAGTAATATTTTACCGTGACTTACATAATCTTGATATTTACAAAGGTAATTAGCTACATATTAAATAAACACCTATTTTTACCCTTCCATTTTTAGAAAGTATTTGTGACAGCTTATCAGAGCATATAAAATAAAATATGGTTACATATAAATAATGAATTGAGTTCGTCAAAAATAGAAGGCATGGAAAAGGGGAAAAGACATAGTTTCAAAATATTGCCAGAGTTGATAATTTGGGCTCTGAGCTGAGACTCTACCAAGTTTTCTTTATTTCTTAATAACAGAAGTATGGTGAAACATGACTATTCAGAGAAACCAAAGACATTCTAGGCATTAAGTTTTTCAAAAAAAGCTTTACATGTGTTGTTTCATTTCCAGAGGACAATTATATAAATAGAATTCTATGGTAAAAAACATAAGAATAAACAGCCCAAACCTTGTAGTTTAGGCTTAATCATGTACCTTGTTTTGGTGTGCTCTATTAATCTACAGTCATCTGCTCCATGGGTTACCTATCCTCTACCTGTAGCTAGAGCCAGCAAAAAAAGGACTTCCAAATACAGAGCAGGTCAGGGTAAGGGATGTTGAAAACAAAGCATATAGAGAGATGGGTTCTTAAGGCATGTATACATTATATAGGTAAATTTTCTAATGGATATTTGTTTTGTATGAGAAAATTACTATTTTCATTATAATATAATCAATATATGTAATTTTCAGTTTTATAGTGGCCACATTAAACTACAGAAAAACAGATAAAATTCATTTTTTTTTTCATTCAACTTATGATTTTACTCAATCAAAATGCTATGATATCTAGGTGAAATAAACAAAATCTTAATGGACATTATGTATTTTTTCTGTTTTGCAATAAAGTGTATATTTTACACTTATAGAACGTCTCAATTCATATGCTTATTTCCAACAGATAAAGCAAAATGTATTCCTACCAAAATAGTACAGTTGAGTTTAACAGAAAACAGCAGTTGACACTGATTTGTTTTTTATTTTTATTTAATTTTACTTTACAATACTGTATTGGTTTTGCCATACATTGACATGAATCTGCCACAGGTGTATGCNGCTCGTCTCCAAAAAGATGTGTATAAGAGACAGAGCGAATGCTGCAGCATCCCTGACCCTGCGGACAGCTGGAAACGAAGCCACACAGCGGACGGCCGAACCCAGGGTCCTCCACGGCACCCCTGAGCTGCCAAGGCTCCAGACTTCTCACTGCCTGCAGCAGCAAATCCTCCGTGGAGCTCAGGCCATTCTGAGCCGAGGTTTCCACTGCTCGCCTGCGTGCCAAGTCGCTTTTGTCATGTCCAACTCTTCACGACCCTGTGGATGGAGTCCGCCAGGGCTCCTCTGTCCATGGGATTCTCCAGGCATGAATACTGGAGTGGGTCACGATGCCCTCCCCCAGGGGATCTTCCCAACCCAGGGATATCGAATCTGCATCTCCAGCAGCTCTTGCGCTGCAGGCAGATTCTTTACCGCGGTGCCACCGGGGAAGCCCCAGGTTTTCTATTACTCGAAGCCAAAGCCTCCGGTCAGAGGATCCAAGAGCGCAGCAGGCCTGAGCAGGCAGGGAGGGAAGGCCCTGCACAGCAGAGCAAGAGCGGACCAGACTCCTGAGAGGGCCGTCCAGACACACCCCCTCCAGCCCGCACTGCTCCCTGCTCAAGCCGAGAAGGACAAAGGTCCTGGGACAGGGGACTTCAAGGGAGCCAGCCTCCCTCCTAAGAATGGTTGACTGCTCTGGCCCGTGGCTCCCAAACCAGTAACTGTTCCTGCAGCCACTGAGTCCCCCCTTTGATGGCTGCCAGAAACAGCATGCCACCCCACAGGCTTCAGTGTCCTAGGATCCAAGGATATTCTCAGAACGGCCACCACAAGCAAAGCACACGCTGAGTGAGGTCCTCACAAAAGCCCCGTCTGGGCCTCCCTCTGGCACCTTTCCTTTAGCAGATTTGGGAAGTCGCACAGAAGAGTTAGGCAACTTGCCCCAGGTCACACAGCAAGAAGCGATAGAGCTGGCTGCCTCCCTGCTAGCTTTCCAGTGGCCCCCGTGAGGAGGGGGTGATGGGGCAGCCTGGCGGGCCAGTCTCCAAGGTCCTCACACTCCTCTCAGAAACCCCCAGGGGCCCGGGAGCAGGGCGTCATCCTCAGCTCCAGTCCTGGCACAGAGAAAGCCTCAATAGGTGAATGAATGAATGGGCAAGTGGATGAGGGCCTGGCCACAGGCGAAGGCCACAGGGACGAGGAGAGGACACAGTGAAAGAGCCTTGTCCCATGTTGGCAGTGGGGACGCCAGGCCGGCCCTGGGCCCTTTGCATGGATGAGCAAGCTTGTTTCTCACGTGGGCCTCTCTATGACCCCATTCTACAGGCGGGGACAAAGTACCTCAGCCAAGGTCACGCTGCCCCAGGAAGGGCCATGGCCCAAGGTCGGGGGGTCTGGGCACCGTGGCCGTGCTCTCACTCACACTGTCTCAGAGATAACCCTGCGGAATAACATGAGAAAGCGTCCAAGGGTCCCCTCCCTGCCCACCACCCCTGGCCGGGATCTACCCTCTGCTGAAGCTCTCTGGCCACTTTCCAAGTTCCACCAGCCATGAGATGGTTCTCTAACTGTCCATCCCCTCCTAGAGCAAATTACCCCGATCACCTCTCGAGGCTCGGCTCGGGTCACGAGTGGGGAAACTCTCCTGGGGGTGGAGGGGCCCCCTTGTTAGTGTCAGGGAGGTGTCAGATCCCATTTTTGGTTTTTTAATTCTTTGTGTTAAGTACACATGTAGAGAAGAGACTGGAAGAAAACACCAAAATGTGAACAGCGCTGATTTCTTCAGAACGCAATTAACATCAATCATCTTACAGCTTTCTAAGCAAATTATTTTTGTCGTAAGTAGGCATAAGTTTTAAAATTGCAGTAAGATTGTTTTTCAGCCAGGAAGACAGATGCTTCTTAGCCCGTCAGCTCTCCCCTGCCTCACCTGGCCAGGTGGTTGAAGTATTCCAAGGAGCTGTCAGCCAGGCACTGGGCGGGGGTCTTCCCCGGGCGGCTCTGGGGGCCAGGACCCTTCTCCTCCACGTGCGGAGCTGGATCCTGGTTCCACCGGCTCTGCCACGAGGCCACTTCCTGCTGGGCTGCAGGGAGGACGTGGGTTCAACCGGAGATTGTGTCAACAGAGCTCTGCTTTGTCCACATCCTGGAAGGCCCCCTGCTCCACCCAGCGTGACGATCCCAGGGAAGATGTTAGCAGGGTGTGATGGGAGAGACTTCCCCGGACCAGATCTGTAAAAACTCAATGCTGTGCTCAGTTGTCTTGGGGGACTTGAGGCCTCCACTGCCCCCTACTGACCAGCCGAGGCTCAGGGAGGAAGCCAGGGGTGGAGTGCCCCGTGAGGCCACAGCTGAGGGGACAGTGGGCACCATGGGGGCAGGGAGGGGAGCTGGAGGCCCGTGGCACCGGAACAGCAGCCTCTTCCCTAGGTCAGCTCGTCTCCAAAAAAAAGGTATGTCCCTCTTTCTCCGGCCACAGAATGGGGCAGTGCCAAGGGCCGTGCACACCACGGTCAGTCCCCCAGGAGCAGGCTCCCGGGGTCCGCTGTTGCCACAAGGAAGAGGCTGGAGGGCACCGACAGAACCTGGAAGCGCCCAGGCTCGAGCCCGCTCCCTGGGAAAGGGTCTGACAACTGAGAGTGGTGGGCAGGGGTGGTGGTCACAGTTCTGCAGCAGGAGAGCAAGCAGGCAAAGAGAGCTCTCATCCACGGTCCCCTAGCGACCCTCACAGCTCAAGGCTGCTCTGGGACCATGTCTCATGGGCCAGCCCCCTGCGAGGTAAGTACAAGCCGCCAGCCTCCATGGGGAAGAGGGCAGGCTGCTTGGCCCTTCCTCAGACTCTATTCGCACATTCAGACCCTCTGTTTGCCCTGCACAGGGCGGTCAGCTGCAGAGAGAGCCCTGGGCAGGCAGCATGATACCCCAGCCTCACTCTCTCCTGCAGAATGAAAGCATGAACGGTATTCACGTCACGGATGAACCCAGCTCACAGGTGAGCAGTCCTGGCACCATCAGCCGCCCACACACCGAGAGCACCCACAACTGCAGACGTGCATGCCGAAACGACAGCATAGAGTGGGTACCAGAAGCCTGCCCCCCAGTCTATCCTTGCCTGCTATGTGGGAATCGCACCCCTTCCACCTCTCTGGACTTGAATCCCCATCAGCTCTCAGGGTCTCTGCCTGGGTTCCGGCCTTACTGCTTAGAATGTCAGCTTGAAACCAAACCTTGACGATGCCTCCCTCGCCAGCTCCATTCCCGGCCTTTCACTCCTCCAACCCTTCCTCCTCCAAGAAGCCACGGCTTTCTCTGAGGTCCCCTCCGGTTCTCTGACCACCCGCACCGCTCCATCTTCCTGCAGCCCCTCCAGCAATGGAGCAACTGTAAGCCGGGGCTTCCGGTAACTTCCCATCGCACAGTCTGCACTGGTGCCAGCCTAGCGCTTGCCAGGCGGCTGCGGGAGCCAGCTGCGGGGTAGGGATGGCAGTCATCAGATGGGTCAAACCGAAAAGGCAGCTGAGCCCGGGGAGAGAGGCCGATGAAACAAAGTGGAGCGGACAGGGACTCTGCGACCTGTCAAGCAGAGCACCCGAGACAGGGCCCGGGGGGGCAAGGCCCTGGGTGCTGTCCAGGACCCCTCGCCCCACCCCCCACAGTGGTCACCTCATATTCCACAAATGGGAATCCCTCGGGGCACACACGGTCCCCCCTTCACCCAAGGTGGACACTGCCTAACAGAGCAGGTTTTCCTCCTGGTCTCAGAATCCTCAGCACAGTGCCGCAGGCAGCCGCAGCCAGGGGCGGCAGCCAGTCCTGCACCTGAAACGCATCCACCGAGGGGGCCAGTGGGGGGAGTGGGAAGCCCAGCCCTCCTCTTCCCTCCAGGGGCTTCCAGAACACACCCTGCCCTTTCGGTTCCCGGGGTTCGACCCTCACCCAGCCTCTCAGAGCCATGGGCGGGACCAGCTTTGGGGCCTCTCCTGCCCCTGCCGTTCTGTTCCACCATCCACCCACGCTGGGTTAGTTCCTCAGGAACACCGCCACTCACCACCCCCGAGGAGCCTCAGCTGGTTGGTTTGAGGGCTACCCCTCACCTGATCGGGCTCCAAGCCCACCCCACACTGGGCTGCACCCATAGGTGTCCTTCCCACCTCCAGCCTTTGCTCACCCAGGAGCTCAGCCTCCCTGGGGACTCCGGCTCACAGTACTTCTCTCTCTGCCTCCTACTTGTGTCAGCCACCAGCATGCCATGTACCAGTGGCCATCGCTGCTCAAGGCTATCTGCTGAGTTATGACGATGCCCCTCTACCCTCTGTCTTAACTTGGCACCAGAAAAACTTGTTACTTTCCAGGGCTAACCAGATGTCACTTCTTCCAGGAAGTCTTCCATGATTGTTCCAGCTGGACAGAAGCCACCCTTAGAGTCCTCTAGCGCTAAGTGCTCAACAGGCATGACCTGGGTACTGCCAACATGCCAGGGCCTGGGGACAGAGCCAGCTTCCCCTGACCTCATGGAGCTCACACTCCATGTGAACAAAGCAGTGCTAAGAGTCTAGGGATAGCACATGAGCAGGCATCCAAGCATTTAAGCAGGGACCCAGGGAAAGATCTGGGGNGGGCGAGCACCCCCCGGGGGCTTGGAGGAAAGGCTTCCTGGTTCATGGACGAGGCCCACGGGAAGGGGGCTCCCCTCCCTCTGAACGCTGCTGTGTCAGCGAATGCTGCAGCATCCCTGACCCTGCGGACAGCTGGAAACGAAGCCACACAGCGGACGGCCGAACCCAGGGTCCTCCACGGCACCCCTGAGCTGCCAAGGCTCCAGACTTCTCACTGCCTGCAGCAGCAAATCCTCCGTGGAGCTCAGGCCATTCTGAGCCGAGGTTTCCACTGCTCGCCTGCGTGCCAAGTCGCTTTTGTCATGTCCAACTCTTCACGACCCTGTGGATGGAGTCCGCCAGGGCTCCTCTGTCCATGGGATTCTCCAGGCATGAATACTGGAGTGGGTCACGATGCCCTCCCCCAGGGGATCTTCCCAACCCAGGGATATCGAATCTGCATCTCCAGCAGCTCTTGCGCTGCAGGCAGATTCTTTACCGCGGTGCCACCGGGGAAGCCCCAGGTTTTCTATTACTCGAAGCCAAAGCCTCCGGTCAGAGGATCCAAGAGCGCAGCAGGCCTGAGCAGGCAGGGAGGGAAGGCCCTGCACAGCAGAGCAAGAGCGGACCAGACTCCTGAGAGGGCCGTCCAGACACACCCCCTCCAGCCCGCACTGCTCCCTGCTCAAGCCGAGAAGGACAAAGGTCCTGGGACAGGGGACTTCAAGGGAGCCAGCCTCCCTCCTAAGAATGGTTGACTGCTCTGGCCCGTGGCTCCCAAACCAGTAACTGTTCCTGCAGCCACTGAGTCCCCCCTTTGATGGCTGCCAGAAACAGCATGCCACCCCACAGGCTTCAGTGTCCTAGGATCCAAGGATATTCTCAGAACGGCCACCACAAGCAAAGCACACGCTGAGTGAGGTCCTCACAAAAGCCCCGTCTGGGCCTCCCTCTGGCACCTTTCCTTTAGCAGATTTGGGAAGTCGCACAGAAGAGTTAGGCAACTTGCCCCAGGTCACACAGCAAGAAGCGATAGAGCTGGCTGCCTCCCTGCTAGCTTTCCAGTGGCCCCCGTGAGGAGGGGGTGATGGGGCAGCCTGGCGGGCCAGTCTCCAAGGTCCTCACACTCCTCTCAGAAACCCCCAGGGGCCCGGGAGCAGGGCGTCATCCTCAGCTCCAGTCCTGGCACAGAGAAAGCCTCAATAGGTGAATGAATGAATGGGCAAGTGGATGAGGGCCTGGCCACAGGCGAAGGCCACAGGGACGAGGAGAGGACACAGTGAAAGAGCCTTGTCCCATGTTGGCAGTGGGGACGCCAGGCCGGCCCTGGGCCCTTTGCATGGATGAGCAAGCTTGTTTCTCACGTGGGCCTCTCTATGACCCCATTCTACAGGCGGGGACAAAGTACCTCAGCCAAGGTCACGCTGCCCCAGGAAGGGCCATGGCCCAAGGTCGGGGGGTCTGGGCACCGTGGCCGTGCTCTCACTCACACTGTCTCAGAGATAACCCTGCGGAATAACATGAGAAAGCGTCCAAGGGTCCCCTCCCTGCCCACCACCCCTGGCCGGGATCTACCCTCTGCTGAAGCTCTCTGGCCACTTTCCAAGTTCCACCAGCCATGAGATGGTTCTCTAACTGTCCATCCCCTCCTAGAGCAAATTACCCCGATCACCTCTCGAGGCTCGGCTCGGGTCACGAGTGGGGAAACTCTCCTGGGGGTGGAGGGGCCCCCTTGTTAGTGTCAGGGAGGTGTCAGATCCCATTTTTGGTTTTTTAATTCTTTGTGTTAAGTACACATGTAGAGAAGAGACTGGAAGAAAACACCAAAATGTGAACAGCGCTGATTTCTTCAGAACGCAATTAACATCAATCATCTTACAGCTTTCTAAGCAAATTATTTTTGTCGTAAGTAGGCATAAGTTTTAAAATTGCAGTAAGATTGTTTTTCAGCCAGGAAGACAGATGCTTCTTAGCCCGTCAGCTCTCCCCTGCCTCACCTGGCCAGGTGGTTGAAGTATTCCAAGGAGCTGTCAGCCAGGCACTGGGCGGGGGTCTTCCCCGGGCGGCTCTGGGGGCCAGGACCCTTCTCCTCCACGTGCGGAGCTGGATCCTGGTTCCACCGGCTCTGCCACGAGGCCACTTCCTGCTGGGCTGCAGGGAGGACGTGGGTTCAACCGGAGATTGTGTCAACAGAGCTCTGCTTTGTCCACATCCTGGAAGGCCCCCTGCTCCACCCAGCGTGACGATCCCAGGGAAGATGTTAGCAGGGTGTGATGGGAGAGACTTCCCCGGACCAGATCTGTAAAAACTCAATGCTGTGCTCAGTTGTCTTGGGGGACTTGAGGCCTCCACTGCCCCCTACTGACCAGCCGAGGCTCAGGGAGGAAGCCAGGGGTGGAGTGCCCCGTGAGGCCACAGCTGAGGGGACAGTGGGCACCATGGGGGCAGGGAGGGGAGCTGGAGGCCCGTGGCACCGGAACAGCAGCCTCTTCCCTAGGTCAGCTCGTCTCCAAAAAAAAGGTATGTCCCTCTTTCTCCGGCCACAGAATGGGGCAGTGCCAAGGGCCGTGCACACCACGGTCAGTCCCCCAGGAGCAGGCTCCCGGGGTCCGCTGTTGCCACAAGGAAGAGGCTGGAGGGCACCGACAGAACCTGGAAGCGCCCAGGCTCGAGCCCGCTCCCTGGGAAAGGGTCTGACAACTGAGAGTGGTGGGCAGGGGTGGTGGTCACAGTTCTGCAGCAGGAGAGCAAGCAGGCAAAGAGAGCTCTCATCCACGGTCCCCTAGCGACCCTCACAGCTCAAGGCTGCTCTGGGACCATGTCTCATGGGCCAGCCCCCTGCGAGGTAAGTACAAGCCGCCAGCCTCCATGGGGAAGAGGGCAGGCTGCTTGGCCCTTCCTCAGACTCTATTCGCACATTCAGACCCTCTGTTTGCCCTGCACAGGGCGGTCAGCTGCAGAGAGAGCCCTGGGCAGGCAGCATGATACCCCAGCCTCACTCTCTCCTGCAGAATGAAAGCATGAACGGTATTCACGTCAAGGATGAACCCAGCTCACAGGTGAGCAGTCCTGGCACCATCAGCCGCCCACACACCGAGAGCACCCACAACTGCAGACGTGCATGCCGAAACGACAGCATAGAGTGGGTACCAGAAGCCTGCCCCCCAGTCTATCCTTGCCTGCTATGTGGGAATCGCACCCCTTCCACCTCTCTGGACTTGAATCCCCATCAGCTCTCAGGGTCTCTGCCTGGGTTCCGGCCTTACTGCTTAGAATGTCAGCTTGAAACCAAACCTTGACGATGCCTCCCTCGCCAGCTCCATCCCCGGCCTTTCACTCCTCCAACCCTTCCTCCTCCAAGAAGCCACGGCTTTCTCTGAGGTCCCCTCCGGTTCTCTGACCACCCGCACCGCTCCATCTTCCTGCAGCCCCTCCAGCAATGGAGCAACTGTAAGCCGGGGCTTCCGGTAACTTCCCATCGCACAGTCTGCACTGGTGCCAGCCTAGCGCTTGCCAGGCGGCTGCGGGAGCCAGCTGCGGGGTAGGGATGGCAGTCATCAGATGGGTCAAACCGAAAAGGCAGCTGAGCCCGGGGAGAGAGGCCGATGAAACAAAGTGGAGCGGACAGGGACTCTGCGACCTGTCAAGCAGAGCACCCGAGACAGGGCCCGGGGGGGCAAGGCCCTGGGTGCTGTCCAGGACCCCTCGCCCCACCCCCCACAGTGGTCACCTCATATTCCACAAATGGGAATCCCTCGGGGCACACACGGTCCCCCCTTCACCCAAGGTGGACACTGCCTAACAGAGCAGGTTTTCCTCCTGGTCTCAGAATCCTCAGCACAGTGCCGCAGGCAGCCGCAGCCAGGGGCGGCAGCCAGTCCTGCACCTGAAACGCATCCACCGAGGGGGCCAGTGGGGGGAGTGGGAAGCCCAGCCCTCCTCTTCCCTCCAGGGGCTTCCAGAACACACCCTGCCCTTTCGGTTCCCGGGGTTCGACCCTCACCCAGCCTCTCAGAGCCATGGGCGGGACCAGCTTTGGGGCCTCTCCTGCCCCTGCCGTTCTGTTCCACCATCCACCCACGCTGGGTTAGTTCCTCAGGAACACCGCCACTCACCACCCCCGAGGAGCCTCAGCTGGTTGGTTTGAGGGCTACCCCTCACCTGATCGGGCTCCAAGCCCACCCCACACTGGGCTGCACCCATAGGTGTCCTTCCCACCTCCAGCCTTTGCTCACCCAGGAGCTCAGCCTCCCTGGGGACTCCGGCTCACAGTACTTCTCTCTCTGCCTCCTACTTGTGTCAGCCACCAGCATGCCATGTACCAGTGGCCATCGCTGCTCAAGGCTATCTGCTGAGTTATGACGATGCCCCTCTACCCTCTGTCTTAACTTGGCACCAGAAAAACTTGTTACTTTCCAGGGCTAACCAGATGTCACTTCTTCCAGGAAGTCTTCCATGATTGTTCCAGCTGGACAGAAGCCACCCTTAGAGTCCTCTAGCGCTAAGTGCTCAACAGGCATGACCTGGGTACTGCCAACATGCCAGGGCCTGGGGACAGAGCCAGCTTCCCCTGACCTCATGGAGCTCACACTCCATGTGAACAAAGCAGTGCTAAGAGTCTAGGGATAGCACATGAGCAGGCATCCAAGCATTTAAGCAGGGACCCAGGGAAAGATCTGGGGATGACATCCCAGGAAGGAACAGGCTCGCGGGGGACAAACCTCTGTGTCTCCAGGAGCAGCCAGGCCAGGGGGCTGCAGAGCCACGAGCAGGGAGTAGGCACCCACTGGGAGGTTTAAGCTGAGGAGCGGTTTGCACCAATGTCAGACCCACTGTGTCCAGCCACTGCACACTTCCAGGAGGTGCTCTTCACAAACATTACAGATATTGGTGCTTCTGGGGAAGGTGGGAGAGCCTTGTGGGCCACTGTGGGGAGCAAACTGCAGGGGGAACATTTCGGGGGGACCATCTGTCCAGGCGAGGCCTGGGGCTAGAGCAGGGGGTNAAAAAAAAAAAAAGAAAGAATACTGGAGTGGGTTGCATGCCCTCCTCCAGGGGATCTTTCTTATCCAGGGATTGAACCCCCATCTTTTTTCTCCTGCGTTGGCAAACAGGTTATCACTAGCACCACCTGGAAAGCCCTGGAAATGCCTATTAGGTATCAAAGTGGAGGTCTCTACTTGGTAATTGGATATGCAACTCTGGAGTTTAGGGGAGAGGTCCAGCTAGGAAGAAAAGTTGGTAAAATTAGTGGGTCTTCATAATCCAAATAATCATAATTTCAGGGTTTGTATTCCTTTATAAGATTTACCTGACTTGTTTTCTCTAATCCATTTCATTCATATTTTAATTTTTTCTTCTGCCCTCTTGTATTCTAGCAGTTAACATGCAGCCCATCTTATTTAGTACTTGGCTTTGAGCATGATTATATATCTAATGGTTTTAAAAATCATCTGTGATGTTTCCTTCTTACCTACAGCAAATAGTTAATTGATCCTAAGCTGTTCTACTGAGTGGCCATAATATTATTTTCAAGATGACTTTTAGTCATCTAGTTATAGAATTGCTAGAGTTGGGGTATGTGTGTGTATGTATAGATATGTGTTAATGTGTGCATATGCATAATATATACATGTGTATAATATATGTGTGCGTATATATGAATATATATATTCAATCAGTTTATCAATATGTTTCCATGTGATGTTTTTATTTTTACTTGGACTTATCTGAGCATGTTAAGGAGCTATCTATTTAATATAGTAACTATGCATATAGTCCCACCTGTCTCCTCAAGGCTTATAATTCTCTAATTTCATAGGTCAGTTAATAGGGTTCCCATTCAGTTCCTAGGCTGTCGTAACTTATGACATTTAAGTATATGTTTTGGGATGGTTTTAGCCAAGGGAAGTCATGTAGCCAGTGAAGCAGAGAAAGGAAAGAAGATTGCCATACTTGAATCTGTACCATCAAAATGACAAAATAGGTCTATAATAAACAATAGGTTAGTATTTGATATGCCTACAGCATCAACTGTAATGCACAACAGGCAAGTTATTTATGAAATGAACCTCTTGAAAATATATAGCTCTTTTAATATGAATCTCATTTCTATTTTCCTTTCAACAAAACAGTGTGGCAGTATCCATCTATTTAGAATACATGGTTGCTTTATGTTTTTTTAAAAAATATGATGATGCCATACTAGGAAGTGTCAAAGAAATTCAGTCATGTCACAAATGAAACCCAACTATTTTAAAAAATATCTTTTGTAATATTTGCCTTTTTTAAATTTAGGAAAAAATAAAATATGACTTTCTAGAACACAAAGCAGTCTATGTTAGTTTTAGGTATATATTATTTGTAAAAAGGGGAGAGACTTCTCAGTAAAAGATGTGTTTTGTTTGCAACTGATAGTCAATAAAATTTTTTTTGTTAAAATTCTCCCAGAATGATAATTTAAATTTGCAACAGTAAAATTTAGGCCTCAAATTTTTTCTTTGGAACACATATCACTGTCAATAATCTAAGTCAACAAGTTATTTATTTTAATAGATGTATATTTTGATAATACACATTATTAGTATATGTAATAATATAGATAGTAATGTATTCATGCAGTCCATGGAGTCACAAAGAGTCAGACATGACTGAGTGATTAAACAACAAAATGTATTCAATATTACATGTACAAAAACAGATTCTTTCATCTATGCCTTCTATATCTCCAAGAAGATTTAAAATAACATTTGGCTACCACAGATATGTAGAAAGNAGAGTCAGACATGACTGAGTGATTAAACAACAAAATGTATTCAATATTACATGTACAAAAACAGATTCTTTCATCTATGCCTTCTATATCTCCAAGAAGATTTAAAATAACATTTGGCTACCACAGATATGTAGAAAGTTTTTAATCCTGAATTAAAGTCCTGAGACACAATCCAAGTATACCAGATGCTTCCTTCCTGGTAGGAAAGAAGAAGTGGTCATCTGTCTTTCTCTTAGTGAAAAAGAAAAACTTAAAACAAAAGAATGAATATAGCTCAATAGACTAAAGGCAGTTAGAAAAATAATTGATATACATAGAACTTTGAAATTTATGAATTGTTTTTACAGTTCGTTTCTCATTTGATCCTCATAAGATCTTTGTAATTTCGGCAGGGTATGTCTTGATAATTCCAGTTTGTATGTGGAACACATGGGGCTCAGAGATATTAGCAGGGATGGCTGTACTGATAGGTTTACAAGCCAGGGCTGGAACTTACTACCAGGTCCTCATTTATGACTAAAACATAAATTCAAAATGGTTAAGATAAGTCTGTAACATAAATCTACACCATCATGACTACAGAGGCTATTAAAGACACTAGAATGTTTTGGAATATAGCTCTAACTTTATAATGCATAATATATCAAATCTCAACCATAATGACAATTCTATAGTGACTTCAGAGTCTTATAATGTTATTATAAGTAAGAAATATATTGGAATTTTGAAATATTATTCCTACTATGAAGTTAATTATTCTTGGAGGTTAGCATCATATTACTACAGCTACTATTCTTATTATTACTACATATTATACTATAGTAGTAATTATTTGAAAACTAGCAACAATATTCAGTTCAGTTCAGTTCAGATGCTCAGTCTGACCCCATGAATCAGAACATGCCAGGACTCCTTGTCCACCACCAACTCCTGGAGTTCACTCAAACTCATGTCCATCGAGTTGCTCATGCCATCCAGCCATCTCATCCTCTGTCGTCCCCTTCTCCTCCTGCCCCCAATCCCTCCCATCATCAGGGTCTTTTCCAGTGAGTCAACTCTTCGCATGAGGTGGACAAAGTACTGGAGTTTCAGCTTTAGCATCATTCCTTCCAAAGAAATTCCAGGGCCGACCTCCTTCAGAATGGACTGGTTGGATCTCTTTGCAGTCCAAGGGACTCTCAAGAGTCAATGAATGTGAGTTTGAGTGAGCTCCGGGAGTTGGTGATGGACAAGGAGGCCTGGCATGTTGTGATTCATGGGGTTGCAAAGAGTCAGACATGACTGAGCGACTGAACTGAACTGAACTGAACTGAGCATAGAAACTTTAGAATAAAGGGAAATCTTCTTCAGGACAGTAGAAATAGACAAGTCTCCTTTCTTTATGACACAATCTGAATTTTAAAAGAAAGTCTGTTATAAAATTATCTGAAGATTCTGAAAAGCCTTTTGTTCCATAATGATATTCATTAATGTACAATATGTTGAGCAAAAGGAATAGCTGTTTCCTGAGATAGACTTCAGTTATCTGAGTCTTAGAACAGAAAGGCAAACTCAGTGAGATGCTGAGCATTCAAATTCAAATGCACTCTAAAAAGTTCTCCTTTGTATCTGTATATTAAAGTGTATCTCTATCTTAAAATGCTAATTAATTCTTTCTACTGCAGAGTATTTTCCTACCATATTTAATAATATACAATTAAGTTACTTTTCTTTTTAACTGTGGCAAATCAAAACTAAATAAGTAAACAATTGGTTGTTGTTCAGTCACTAAGTCATGTCCAACTTTTTGCAACCCCACGAACTGAAGCATGACAGGTTTCCCTGTCCTTCACCATCTCCTGGAGTTTTCTCAAACTCATGTCCAGTGAGTTGATGATGCCATCCAACCATCTCATCCTCTGTCACCCACTTCTTCTCCTGCCTTCAATCTTTCCCAGCATCAGAGTCGTTTCCAGTGAGTTGGTTCTTCATAACAGCTGGCCAAAGTATTGGAGCTTCAGCTTTAGCATCAGTCTTTCCAATGAATATTCAGGGTTGATTTCCTTTAGGACTGATTGGTTTGATCTCCTTGCTGTCCAAGGGACTCTCAAGAGTCTTCTCCAGCACCACAGTTAGAAGCATCAGTTCTTCAGCACTCAGCCTTTTTTATTGTCCAGCTCTCACATCCATATGTGACTACTGGAAAAGCCATAATTTTGACTATATGGACCTTTGCACTCTCACATCCATACATTACTACTGGAAAAGTCATAGTTTTGACTATATGGACATTTGCAGGCAAAGTAGTGTCTCTGCTTTTTAATAAGCTGTCTAGGTTTGTCATTGCTTTTGTTCTAAGGAGCAAACCTCTGTTAATTCCATGGCTACAGTCACCATCTGTGGTGATTTTGGAGCCCAAGAAAATAGTCTTTCACTGCTTCCACTGTTTCTCCATTTGCCGTGGAGGGATGGGACAGAATGCCATGATCTTCGTTTTTTGAAGGTTGAGTTTTAGGCCAGCTTTTTCAGTCTCCTGTTTCACGTTCATCAAGAGTCTCTTTGGTTCCTCTTTGTTTTCTGCCATAAGGGTGGTGTCATCTGCATATCTGAGGTTATTGATATTTTTCCTGGCAATCTTGATTCCAGCTTGTGGTCCATCCAGCCCGGCATTTTGCATGATGTATTTTGCATTGAAATTAAGTAAGCAGGGTGACAGTATACAGCGTTGACATACTCATTTCTCGATTTGGAACCAGTCTGTTGTTCCATGTCTGGTTCTAACTGTTGCTTCTCGACCTGCATACAGGTTTCTCAGGAGGCAGGTCAGATGGTCTGGTATTCTCATCTCTTTAGGAATTTTCCATTGTTTGTTTTGATCCAAACAGTCAAAAGCTTTAGTGTAGTCAATGAAGAAGTATATGTTTTTCTGGAATTCTCTTGTTTTTCCTATGATCGAACGGATGTTGGCTATTTGATCTCTGGTTTCTCTGTCTTTTCTAATTCCCACTTGTAAATCTGGAAGTTCTTGGTTCACATACTGGTGAAGCATAGCTCTAAGGATTTTGAGCATTACTTTGCTAGCATGTGAGATGAGTGCAGTTGCGTATAGTTTGAACATTCTCTGGCATTGCCCTTCTTTGGGATTGGAATGAAAATTGACCTCTATAACTAGCCTAAATGTGTATATATGATACGGTGCTGTGCAGAGGAGGAAGGTAAGAAAGGGTGGAGACTATACACCTCTAGACAATAGGTATTTGTGATCTGAAGCTTTTATATAATTTCAAGTCATTAAATAGCCAATTTGTATTTTTAAGCAGCTTTATTGAAATATAATTGATATACTAAAACCTGGGCATATTTAATGAAGATAATTTGATGAGTTTTGACATATGAATGTATCCACAAACCATCACAACAACCAAGGTATTAATGAAAGTATCAAGCCATCACCTGCAAAAGTCTCCTTGTGTCTTGTTGTTTGTGGTAAAAACACTTGATATGAGGCTGTCCTCTTAAAAAGCTTTGCAGTGTGTAATATACTATTATTGACTATGGACAGTATACTGTACCACAAATATTTAAAAATAATTCTTATATAACTGAAACTTTATACCAGTGAAAACAACTCTCCTTCTTCTTTCTCCAGTCCCTGCTAATACCATAGTGATCTCTGCTTTTATGAATTTGTCTATTTTAGGTACTTTATATAAAGGAAATCATGGAGTAGTTTGTCTGTGTTTGGTTTATTTAATTTGACATAATGTCCTCCAAGTTCATCTCTATTGTGATAAATGATAGGATTTCTTCTTTTTTATTCTATTAGGTGCATATATCTCCCTTTTTTTAAATCCATTCATGTGTTGGGGGACATTTAGGTGACTTATGTAACTTGGCAGTTGTAAATAGTGCTTCACTGAAAATTTGTATTTTTGAAATTTTATAAATGGCATGCTTGCAGTTGAAAAAAAAAAAAGTCTTACTTTGATTGGACCGAATAGGAAACAGTGCCATGCAGGTAAGTGACAGAAAGTAATAAAACTGAGTCTAGAACCAGATTTTTGTGTGTCTGTGTCAAGGCTTGTTCTTTTACATTGTAACCCGATTAACCTAAGAATTTTGTGTAGTCTGACTTTTTGAAATTACCTACCACCTGGTCAACTTGCTATTTTAAGAAAGAAAAATTGAAAGCTTATCTTGGTAATTGGCTATATAAGAACAACATTTTATTTATATCTGTTTTAACTTCAGATTTAGGCAAATATATAGCCTTGCAAAGTTAAGTATAACCTCCAAGATTTGGATAATTTACATATATCATATTTTGGATAATTTAAACATGTCATATTTTGTTTGACCAACTGCATATTTATGATGTTTTATTTTGAAAGTTAACTTTTAGCTTTTACATTATGGTTTGTTCAGTTACTGATTTAAGTCATCACTTTTATCAAGTAAGAACTTGCTTAGTAATTTGGATTCCTCGAAAAGTTATTTTTAAGTATGATAAATAACTTTATCAACCCTAGTCTTAAAGTCATCCCACTAGAATGTATGTTTAATATGAACAGGATTTGTCTGCCTGTTTCGGTGCTGGTTCTCAGTCCTAAATCCCTGACTGTCACAAAGAGACTTTTCAGAAATATCTGTTGAATGAATGTGTGATTCATTGCTGCTTTTCTACAGAACTTGTAAAAAAAAAAAAGTAGATAATGATGTTGGTAGAGTTTCAGAATATTTCCAAGAACTTCTGAATTGCTTAGAGACAGAAAAAAATTGGGCTTATGATTGCTGAGGCAATGGATTCTATACTCATAGAGTGAAATTGTCTCTATGTTTGGAATCCTGAGAGTGTGAAGAAAAATATGATGTGCAAGCAGTCAAGGTTGACTGATGCTTCACATGAAAAGTCTCACTGATATTGAACTATATTTTTCTTCTGTATATATTCAAGATGTTAGAATATAGGAATTATTTTTTATTCATGAAACTAGTTTTCTTGGTTTAATTTTATATTATCAAAAATCAAATATTGAACAGGAAATGAGACCCTCACATTACTCTTTTTCTTAACTCCTTAAATTGCATGACTACTTTTTCTTTAGAGATTAAGATTCAGGCCAGAAACTTATTTTATCTTTAATTATTGTAAATATATATATATATATATATATATATCCATCAGCCTTTCTTAATTCATTAAGCTTAAATCATGTAACACAAAGTCATTGCCCTGTCTGTCATTTTGTTACTTTTATTTTTTTTAGTTTCAAGTAAAACTTGAATTTACCTGTTATATAAAATTGTAATGTTCTTAAACAGTGAGTTTTCACCTTGTGTTGATCTATGTCAGGTCATCAGCACAGTGAGACCCTGAAGATCCTCTGAGGGTCTCAAAAAAAAAAATTGTGTACTTTTTTTTTTTTACTGTGACAAGACCATTTAACATACCTATGCTCTTAACAAATGCTTAAGACTAGGTGGATATTACTTAAATCATCCAAACAGTTGTGACAATCAGAAGGAAAATACTACAAATCAGTGTTTGCCATTGCTCATCTGGCATCTCCACTTCAGTCTCACTACAAACTTAAATCAGCAAAATTGTAAGTGACTGAACTCATCCTCACTAAGGAAATGAGGCACAGAAAAATATAAGTAACTTGAAATATTTACTCTGCCAGCAAGTGATTGCTATGCACATTGGAACCCAGAGACAACCTGAAGCAGGGATTCCAGCCTAACTTCTGTGATATTTTACAAAGGAAAACTTGAGTGAAGGTATATTTTATACTTAGTTTGACAGACAAATTAAGATTGGAAATTTAGTGGTCATTTTTGAAGTAAAAAGATATGCCTGCACTATGATAAAGAAAATAGTGGTAGATAATAAGTAGGTACATAATGGTAGGAGAGTGTAAATAGAAGGCCATGTACCTACATAGCAAGGAGAATGTGAGGTGCAGATTTGTTCACCAAAAATATGAGCATGAAAAGAAAGAGGATTTGTTGTTGTTAGTGAGAGATATTGTAGGACACCTCATGAACGGATGAAGGGAGGAAGAGTCAAAGATGAAGCTGCGTTTTTTGATATGCTCTGCCTGGTTTTTAATGTTCTCACAAGCTGACTTCAACTTACCTGTGCAGCTTCCCTTCCTCCAGCATCTCTGTGAATATTACTGCTGTCACCTCACTCTGAGAATTAGATTGAGGATTATAAACATGCAGAATACTAACAATTATAATCATGCAGATGATTTTGCACTGTAAGCATAGAAGCTACTAGCATTATAGTCATTATTTCCCACTTTTTTCTGTAATGTCTAAGCAATTCTAAATTGGGGGGAAAAATTTTAATTATATCAAGCAATTCTTTTATCTATATCTGCATCTATATATATCAAATCAAATACCAGTCAAATGTGGCAAAATTGTTTGTTGTGGTATTATAAATGGATCATTATCTCCAGTGTAGAGTTTTCCTCAAATACAGATCATCTGATGTGACCTCATCCCATTCCACTGAAATGAGAGTATATTTACCCATTAAGACAGCTTTAGAAAAATTTTGAACTGAGCACCTAAAATAGATGAAATTGGAGGATCGTCTTGGCATTCCAAGGGAACGAGGGAAAATTGTTCAGGGAATGGAGGATGAGTTCAGTCACTTACAATTTTGCTGACTTAAGTTTGTAGTGAGACAGTGAAGTAGAGATGCCTGATGAGCAATGACAAACACTGATTTGTAGTTCTGGAGGCACCTGTTGTGGAGATAGACATTTGGATGGTTTCCATAGAGGGCATAGCTGAAGTCTTGTGTGCAAATGAAATTGCTAAAGGAGAATATTGAGGAGCAAAATGTGTTGAAGGTAAAAAGTTTGGGAAACTTCTACATAGAATAAATCATAACAAAGATGAATTGGCATAGGTAAGAAGAGACACTCAAGTGAAAGGAGATCCAAAGAATAAAACATGATGAAAAATAATGCTTGATGCTCCAAGAAGGCAATGGAAAAATACTGGTAACTGTAGTGGTCATGCATTAGGGAACATGGTTTTTAAAGAATGATAGAGTCATAGTTCAAATGGCAAAAGGCTAAGGAACACATACTTACCTGAGGTTGGGAAGGGGGAAAGATCACCCTTGTAGACTGCTGTATCAAGAACTCTCGTAATGAAGGCGTGAGGGAAAAGTAGAGTGGAGGAAAGTGCTATATTTGTTTTGTTTTCATGTGTTGATGTACTGTGTGGGTGTGGTTGCCTGTGAGTAGGTGTGTTTGGAGGGGTCGTCCTGCACACATCTAAGGAAAATTAAATATGAAAACAAAAACAATGGAGAATGAGTTTTTGATGAGGGACTGAAGGTTTGATGCAACAAGTTCTTGAAACATAAGAGACAGGCTGAGGTATTCAGGCTGGAATCAGAGTACCTTTTCTGCAAATTTAGCAACAGAATAAGAGAAGTTTCCAACTTGTGTCATCTGCTTTTACATTTAAATTTTTTGAATTTGGCTATAAATACTGGAAGGAAGGAACAGTGAATAATAATGTTTTTCATTGTTTCCTTCTAGAAAATTTTTAACAGAGTAAACATAGTTCTAGACATATTTGGCATGATCATTCAACATTTGCACTCATTTGACAACTTTTATTGAGTGTATGCTTCTGCTGCTGCTGCTGCTAAGTTGCTTCAGTCATGTCCGACTCTGTGTGACCTCATAGAGGACAGGCCACCAGGCTACCCCGTCCCTGGGATTCTCCAGGCAAGAACACTGGAGTGGGTTGCCATTTCCTCCAGTGCATGAAAGTGAAAAGTGAAAGTGAAGCTGCTCAGTTGTGCTGACTCTTTTCGACCCCATGGACTGCAGCCCACCAGGCTCCTCTGTCCATGGGATTTTCCAGGCAAGAGTACTAGAGTGGGTTGCCATTGCCTTCTCCCTATTGAGTGTATAGTATGGATTATATACTATATCAGAAAAGACAAGAAACAAAGTTGCTGCCACTTTCAAGGAATTCACTAGTAGTTTAAAATGACCAAGAGTTATAAAGCAAAGAAGGTTATAACATAGGAATAAAGGCATTATCTTATGATCTGTGGATATTCTTTGAATTGGCAAAATACCTTGCACTTTAAGATGGCATCTCTGGAGAAGGCAATGGCAACCCACTCCAGTACTCTTGCCTGGAAAATCCCATGGACGGAGTAGCCTGGAAGNATGACAAAATCTCCAAGTCAAGTTTCTCACAAGATAGTATGAAAGTGAAATTAATGTTGCTCAGTTGTGTCTGACTCTTTGCTACCCCATGGACTATATAGCCCACCAGGCTCCTCTGTCCATGGAATTTTCCAGGTAAGAATACTGGAGTGGGTTACCATTCCCTTCTTCAGGGTATCTTCCCAACCCAGGGATTGAACCCAGGTGTCCCTCATTGGCAGACAGATTCTTTAGCATCTGAGGTACCTGGGAAGCCCCAGTATATTTTATTTTTACCGCAAATGTCATCTTTGTGAATGGTACAGTGTCTTATTTCATTGTTTTTAACATTAAAAATATGTATGTATACGTTTGTGTCTACATGTATGTATAAAGTATATGTATACATTTTACATATATTTATAATATATATGAATTTTTATATATTTAATTTATATATATAAATGCCATTTTCCCCTGAACTATTATGCTAAGAGAAGATTTGAAGTAAGCAATAGACCTTCTAGAATATCAATCTGCATTTCCTGAGGTATAGACAATCACCTTCCAATTTGGAATACTTAGTCAATTTTCTCAGCTAATTTTTCTTATATTTTTAATAGATATTTAATCTTTATGTGAATTGTTTTAACTCCTATTGGGTTTTAATGAGATGTGAAGTATTTTATTTTCCAGCTGTTATAGAATTAAACAGTATCTATTGGCATTAACAATTAGCTATGATTAACTGCAATAGGTGTATTTTTAAACCATTTATAAAGAATTGAAAAGCTGTTTTCCAGGCATAAAGAAGGTGTGTGTGGTAGGGGGTTGGTGGGTGGCAAGTTGCACATGAAATGATAAAGGAATTCTAGAGTTCACAACTTCTTAAAATGCAAGAAATACATAAGATATTTCTAACAAATATTTTGTATAGCTTATCACTAACTCTCCTTGGACTATAGATGATTTTGTTTTATATAAACTTTACAATAGCTAGCCTATAATTAAAAGATAATTTTTTCATTGGGAAAAGGGTTATATTTTTTCCTTCAACTTTATATTGTTTTGTTTAAATAGTCTATATGTGATACCGGATAAATATGTACTTAATTTTAATTCCCATTGGTTAGTCACTTAGATTTCTACTAAACTTTATAGATGATAAGACAGAAAATGACAAATTTGATCTCTAGTTGACACCATGTGTTGTCACCCAGTCATCTAAAACACCTTAAGACCAATCAGTCAAAGCAAGAGACTGCAGAGTGACAGTAGCTCCTTCATCTGAATATGATGAAGTGTTCACATGTTATCAGAAGCTTGCTTGAAAATTCTAATTTAGTTTATTTATTTATTAATGCTATTTTATTAATAAAAATCTGTAGTGTGCAAAATATTAAATACTTCTTAAGATTTTTAATTCAGCATAATTTAGGTATGAGTTTCATGCTGTCCTAAAATTGGCTTTAAAGCCAATGCTAATTATTTGTCCTTAGTCAAGCACCGAGGGGCAATGTTGGGAACATGGAAAGAAAACAGTGTGATATGGTAAAAAGGGTGCTGATTAGGAAACCATCCCTACTCTGGCGATAGCCTCAAGTGTGAATTTTGGTAACTCATTTCAACTATCTGAGGCTCCCTCTTCAAATATAAAATTATGACTGGTGATTAAACCAGATGATTTCTGTGTTCTTCTATGGTGATGTAATTCTCAGATCCCATGACTATGAAAAATTTCCATTCAATAAATAGATGTGTTTTTTTAGAAGTGTGACTCATAGTTCTTTAATATCACCAAGTATATCTGAGCGCAAATGTTGAGAGAGTCATATATAATAAAAAGAAATATATTAACATAAGCATAATGCTTTGTGTATATTAATGTATTTGTTTTAACACAAACACATACACACCAATACATATTGCTTCATTTAAGTGTACTACTTGCTATGGAAAACTCAAATGATACAAAAAATATAAAGGGTGTAAAAAGCCCTAAAGTTTTACTGCTCATGAGCAGTCAGTAAAAATAGTTTGATAGTCATCTTTCCAAACATTAATCCTTGTTTTAAGGCATTAATCCTTGCATATTAAGAAAATATACAATTTTATATAAACTGCATTTTTTACACATATACCTATATATGTATGTGTATATTGTTGCTTAGTCACAAGTTGAGTCTGACTCTTATGACCCCATGGACTGTTACCCCCCAGGCTCCTCTGTCCATGGGACTTTCCAGGCAAGATTACTGGAGTGGGTTGCCATTTCCTTCTCCCTGGGATCTTAGCTCTATACTATGGTTTAATATCTGATGGGTCAAGACCACTTCGTACACATTCACTACTTTTTGTTTATTTACTTTCCTAAGTATGTCCAGAAGTTTAATTTTTTTGTGACAAATTTTAGAACATTTCATCAGATCTAACCTCCTGGAACATATTATAGAATTGTAAATAATTCTGTAGTGAATATATAAATTAATTTAAAAAAGAATAACACTTTTTACAATGTCAAGTTATTTTTTTCCCACAAATAAGACCTCTTCTATTTTCAGATCTTTGATGTTTATTTCAATAATACATGTGTCTAGGTTGCATACATTGTAATTACATATATATATAGCTTGATATTTTAGGGTTTTGTGAAGGTATATTTGAGATTTTTTAAAAATTATATTCTATAAATTATTACTTTTCTGAAGTGATTCCTAAACAGTCACCCTAAAGAATGATTTTATACTTTATAGCTTTTCATACTTAAATTTTCCAAGTGAACAATTAAGTATTTGAAAATGTTAATAATGTTATCCATGTCTTTTCATACTTAGGTTAACTGGATGAGGACTAGATCCAAGTTGTTTACTAACAATAGTGTCCTTTAATTAACAGTGCTAGGAACCTGGAAGATGCTCGATAAATAACTCTGAAAGTGTTAAAAGATTTTNGTATTTGAAAATGTTAATAATGTTATCCATGTCTTTTCATACTTAGGTTAACTGGATGAGGACTAGATCCAAGTTGTTTACTAACAATAGTGTCCTTTAATTAACAGTGCTAGGAACCTGGAAGATGCTCGATAAATAACTCTGAAAGTGTTAAAAGATTTTGATTACATGGTTCTAACTTAGGACTTAAACAAGAGAAGGAGTAGCTGTCACTTTGCATAATTTCTGGAATACTTCAAAAATTCTACCATTAAACCAGACTTGGTCCCTTGGTCACAGTCACAAAACACTCATGTTACAATATTAACTACTCATTCATTTCTTATATGCTAATAGTCGTATTAAAATAGAACCTAAATTGTATCAAATGCAGTTTGATATCTGTTGGCATTTTTTTTCTTTTCATATATTAACGTGGTAAATTAGAGTGTTTCTTGTTGATATGGAGGCTAAAACTTACACAGTTTAAAGGACTCTCTTTAAGAAGGGGTACAAAATTGTGAATGCCTGGTTGACTGTGAAAGTGAACATTTATTTAGAATGAAAAAAGAAAAGCTGCCATAGAAGAGCTCTTTAGGAGTAAAAGCTTCATCAAATTCATGTTGTTGTGAATTACAGCAAATTTCTACTGTTTAACTAACCTTTTGTTTCTGAGGTGAACCCTAATTGATCATGGCATAATTCATTAGATATTTTGTTTAATTCTATTTGATATTAATTAAAATTGTTAAGATTCATATGAAATTGTCTTATAGCCTTTTTTCAGGATTTATTTATAAAGTTTTAAGTCAGTGATATGTTTTGTGAAAACAAATGAAAAGCGTCCTTTCCTTTCTCTGTAGTTTTTGTATTCCAGTGGAGCTTAATGTTGTTGCTTAAACTTGTAAGTCTTTGTATTGAAATGATCAATAACAACTTGACAAGGTCTATGAAGAAACATTTATAATAGGAACAATATCATTTTAGTTTGAAAAAAAGTCATGTTCTTATCCCATCAAACTGATGTGGAGAGAGCAAAAAGGTAAAGATATTTACAGATAGTCTCAAGTAAGTTTATTTGTGATCCAGTCTGTCTTTATTATTTCTATTTTAATATAATTGTTTATCAGAAATACAGGAAGTCTTCCACATCATTATACCCAAATCTTCTTCACTTTGTATACTGTTCTGCTTTTAAGACACAGCCATAATCACACGTAACCTGCTTCACTAGTCAACTCCTTAGACGTCTTCCCAGGTTTTAACTGTATGTTTTAAACACATTGGTGCTGCCACAATGTGTTAGTCACTCAGTCGTATCCAACTCTTTGCAATCCCATGGACTGTAGCCCGCCAGGCTTCTCTGTCCGTGGGATTTTCCAGGCAAGAATACTGGAGTGAGTTTCCATTTCCTTCTCCAGGGGATCTTGCTGAGCCAGGCATCGAAAGTGGGTCTCCCCAATTGTAATCAGATTCTTTACTGTCTGAGCCACCAGGGAAACCCCACAAATGACACATTTCCTTCATAAATTGCTCAGGTAGTAAATTATTTGTGAGATGGAGAGATATTTCTCTCCCTCGATGTTCCCACTGCTGATGCATTTTGGGCTTAAAGAATTGAGTTCAAGTATGAACTCAGAGTTTCAGCACATCTAAAAAGCAAGGAAACAGTTTGAACTGAATCTTAAACAATGTTGGATACTTTAAAAAAATAATATCCTTAATAACTTCTTCTTACCAACCCAGTCCCTTTTGCAGGATGAGTACTTTTGTATATAGTGCAATACATCTGACATTAGATCCCATCTAAAAATAAATATAACAAATATAGAGTATCACCAAGTCTAACGTGGGAAAACTTCATATTTATACTGTAGTGTACTGAGTGGCTGAATTTTACAAATGAATTGAATTATAAACTGGTACATCAACTATTTCTTGTGTGTGTCTACTGAGTGCATTTTGACTAAGAGTCTTTGACTTTGTACTGAATACATGTCTTTTGATAAACTGATACAATCTTAGAAACTTGCATTACTTAACAGATTGCATTTCAGCTTCATATTTTCTTAAGATTTTTTTCTGTGCCAAATATTATGATTTTAAAAATCAAAATAAATCAACCCAATAGCCTGGAAAATCCCATGGGTGGCAGAGCCTGGTAGGCTGCAGTCCATGGGGTTGCTAAGAGTCAGACAAGACTGAGCGACTTCACTTTTACTTTTCACTTTCCACTTTCACGCATTGGAGAAGGAAATGGCAACCCAATCCAGTTCTTGCCTGGAGAATCCCAGGGGAGCCTGGTGGGCTGCCGTCTATGGGGTCACACAGAGTTGGAAACGACTGAAGTGACTTAGCAGCAGCAGTGGCAATAGTATGTTAGGAAATCTTGGTCAGCAGTAATAGTGAGAGTAACTTTTTTTGAGTTTTAAGTAAAATTACTGTGATAGTCATTTTAGAAATTACTTACCAAAATGTATATACTTTTGATGGTGATGTACCTTGTTTTATACAATTGATAGTTTACACCTCAAACAGTTTTACTGATTATATGTAATATTTTTAATGTATTTATAAAGATTACTTGTAAAAAATGATAAACCACTTAAGAAATGTGGAAAACAAAGTAGGTAACTTTTTACCATTCAGGTACTTAAGTTCTCATTTTCTCCATTTTTTTTGGAAATCTCTCTGAAAATTAATGTATTGATCCACCGTTTGCTTTCTTTTAGTGTTTCTTTTCCTATTCTTATTTTCTTTAAAAAAATTATATTTATTTTCATTTTACCATTTTTATGCTATAGATTTTTGTGTTAGATATTTTTTGAAAGCAAAATACACCTTTAATATAGAGGAAAAGCTCTGTTCACAATTCAAATATCCATTTTCCTTTATAAAGTACATCAGTATAGCTTTAAAAAAAAAAACAATAGTGACTTGAGAACTCATTTTAATTAAAGTAATCAAATTACATTTGCTACCTAATTTAAATACCCTATAAACACTCTTCAATTTGAATATACAAAAAGGGAAGCAGTGCAAGTAGGCCAAATGAAAGTTCTATTTCATTATGGCTTTGCCCAGGAAGACCCTTGCCTTTGAAACATGTATGAAAATAGTAAAAATTGTTTAAAAAAAAAGTATAAATAGTGTGAGTATGAATTTGTATCAACTCTCTGTGTATAGATAATATTTACTCATATCATAACCAGGATTCACTTCTTATCTACAAGATAATACCTTTCAGTTGAGTTCAGTTACTCAATCGTGTCCAACTCTTTGCGACCCCATGAATCGCAGCATGCCAGGCCTCCCTGTCCATCACCAACTCCCAGAGTTCACTCAAATTCACGTCCATCGAGTCGGTGATGCCGTCTAGCCATCTCATCCTCTGTCATCCCCTTCTCCTCCTGCCCCTAATCCTTCCCNCTTCTCCAACACCACAGTTCAAAAGCATCAATTCTTCAGCACTCAGCCTTCTTCACAGTCAACTCTCACACCCATACATGACAACAGGAAAAACCATAGCCTTGACTAGACAGACCTTAGTCGACAAAGTAATGTCTCTGCTTTGGCAAAGTAATGTCTCTGCTTTTGAAAATTGACCTAAAAGTAGCAAAAAAAAAAAGAGGGGGGGATAAAAAACATGGGATCAAATTCTTAAAAACTGCAGCCTTAGAAATTTATTTCATTTATTGGTCTATATTGGGTATCTTTAGGACATTACTTTTTTCTTACTTTACTGCCCAAGAACTCCAGGATCCCCTTGCTTCCTATCTCAAGCATATTTTTTAAAAATTAAATCAATTACAACCAAGTGCTAATAATAGAAAGACTATTTTTAAAAAACTGTTTAAATCTCAGTATTACCCTAGGTACAAAAGCATTTCTCTTTGTAAAGTGTGTATATATACACACACTATGGTTTCAATGACCTCATTTTGCAATTACCTTTTTGTTATACACTTCACTTACACAGTGAGCCTAAAAAGAGATTTCCAGCCTTTTCTTTTCCATTTTGAAATCTCAGAGGACAACATTATGCTGGATTTAAAACATGCATGAGTGAAGAAAAATGAGCTCTGTCAGATTGCTCTACTTTGGACTGAGTCATATATTTTCCCTATATCCATACACCAGACAAAATAGAAGGATAGAAAGATTTGTCATTTTCTGTTCTGGGATGTTTGATTTCAGACACCTTTTTCAATGTCTGAAAAAATGGTTACCTTCTGTTTTAAAATTATAATCTAGTAATCAAGCCTATATAGGGCCTGGGTAAAATGGTAAAATTTGATATATCTCAGGGAGCACTGCCATTTGGATAGGTTTCCAATTTCTGAACTCTCTTGTTTATCCCAGTTGTTGATTAAAATGGGTCATGATTTCTATCATCAGTTATCCCATTGTAAACATACAACTTTAATATTGAAAGGAGTCAGTATAGATGGCTCCCATGATAATTCCTAACTCATACATTATTTGATTTAATTTCATTTGGAATGTCAGTTTTAAGCACTGAGCACAAATGAAATTTTTATATGAGACTTCTTATTCATCATTAGGACTAAATTGCATGTATAGTTCATACAGGTAGCTCTGGATTTTTCATTACTACAACATTTCTGTGAAGTACTCATTCTAGCTCTGAAAGTGATTTTCAGATCATTTATTCATGTCTTCACAACTATAGAAGCCACACTAGTAATGTCAGTGGTTAATTGAAATCATGGATCATGTCTTAGTTTGAAAATGTCTCTATAGCTTTTGTCTATAATAAAACCGACTAAGGCTTTGGATTGGAGAAAATCATAATATAAATTAAAAGAGTTTCTCTCCTTAATAAAAATATATTTAATATAGTGTTTCAGTATGGCTTAATTTTACTTTGTTGTTGTTATCTCACTTTGCACAGCAATGAAGCCTGAAATACTTCAGGGGAAGAAAAAAAATAAAAAAGAAAGAGAAAGAAAAGAAGTGAATCTTTCTAATTCAAGGGCTCCGGTATTTTACCTAGTTTGACAGTAAAATGATAAAGTATTTTGAGCACCTTCCTAATAAGTAACACCATGAAAATGGTATTATGCTCTCAAAGAGCTTACAATAAAATTGTATTAAAACAAAACAAAACACTCTTTTCTTGTTTGTTTTGTCAAAAAATATGCATTTGAGCCTCTTTTTAATTTTCCCCACCTCTGAGACACATGTAACTGTAACCTAGCAAAATTATTTTGGTTTTTTTGTTATGCTATTGCTTTGTATCAGTAGCAGGCTGCATTCAGTATATTCAGAGAGATCTCTGTTCATGTAGGTATCTCAGAAAATATTTGTAAGGGCTGTTATTTTAGTCCTTAGGAAACAATTCTGTCATGTGATGTGAATGAGCAAGATAACAGTAAAAGAGACATTTGATAATATTCTTTGAATCCATGGATACACTAAATAAAATTAGGTAATTAAAATAGCTCTTTCCCTTCCCCCATTGAAAAACTAAATTTTCTTCTCTAGGCCTCAGTTTCTTATCTGTTTATTTAGGGACTTGCACTGGATAATGCATAAGTGGGGTCTCATTTTACATATTTGAAATTCTGTTTAATATGTATAAAAGCACATATACTAACATTGTCCATTTCGTCCAAATTTTAGAAAATTTGGCATAAAATTGTTTATGCTATTTTCCTGATATTCCTAAATCTCAAAAGAGTACCAGCAGTTATGTCACTCCTACTTCCTTTCAGTCTCAGTTTTTAAAAATTGGTGCTTCTTTCTTATTTTCTCAATCAACCCCACCAGTTTTATTTGTTTTATACATCTTTCAAAGGCTCAACTTTTGGTATTATTAACCTTCACTATTTTGGTATTATTAACCTTCACTATTTTCTTTATTTTTCTTGTTATTAGTTGATTAGTTTCTGCCTTATTATTTTTTGAAGTTTACTTTGTTATATTTTATAATTTTGTTAGAACCTTTAAATTTATTAATTTTAGTTTACTTTTTCTTTTACATTAGTAAATATTTATTAATATTTAACATTAACACTTAAGATGTATCTGAAATATTTTTACAAGTAATATTTAACTTCTGTTCTACATATTTAGAAATTTCCATTATGATATCTTCTTTGACCCATGCATTATTTATATACATGTTTTTTTGAGTTTCTAAATTTCTGAGAATCGTTGCCTACTTTTTGATTTCTAATTATACTGATTTTTCTGAGTGTGGTTTTTAGCTTATCGATTATTTTGTAGTTTTCAAATTCTCCTTTGTGACCCATTGTTATTATAAAAATATTATTGATTTCATTCTAGAGATTCAAAAGTACTTTCTCAAATTAGTAAATCAACGACCAGATACCTTGGAGGGAAAATGAGTGCCATCAGTAGACTAAAGTATATTTAAAAGAGTAAATAAACTGCCCTTGTGACAATGTGACCATTTGATTCATTAAAAGATTTGAAAAGACAAGAACATTTGCATCCGAACTTCTTTTCTTTTATAAAGAGAAATGCTCTCTAAAGAGTTAAAATGTAAATAAGGTCAATTCTTCATAAAACTGTTCCTAAATAAGACTCCTCCACAGTGCTTGTCGCCTGCCCTGCTTCAGTAAAAGGGCACAATGAGGGACAGGCCTGTGGGATGGAGACTTACGACTGTCAAAGAAATGCATGCCAGTTGCCTGTGCTAGTCAACATAAACACAAATGGGCAGCCAGAGGGTATTTGACATCTTCTTTGAGTTAAAATACATTTTTGTATATACTTCTCTATAGTTCAATTACAGTACACAATTTATACTCTTAATGCTATTATCTGTTTTAAGGTTTTCTTAATTAGCATATTATAACATCAGGAAAGACTTTGTTATATCTCAAAATTTGAAATACACGCTTTAAACCTTGGAAGCATACAAATAATAATTATAAAATAGCATACACTGGATGGTGGAAAAGATATGATTTTGAAAGAACAGTGACTACTTCCTCTTTTATAGGATGGACTCTATGGATGATGTGTAATTTTGGCAAATCAAAAGAAAGAAGTAAAAGTCTATATATCTTTATTTTTTAGGGATACTGTTTTATTAACATTTAAACCAATGTTATGATCATTGAAATAAAATTATAGTAGGCAGAGCTTTTAATGTTGAAAGCAAATAATTGTTGAAATAAAATTATAATAAGCAGAGCTTTTAATGTAGCAACATATTGAACACGGCAGATTACATAGACAAAAGCCCTGGAATTGGAAGTAAAATCCACCATTGACTAAACAGAAGTCCTTGGTTGATGACAGAATCTCCGACTTAAGGCAAAGCTGAGGGAGTCAGACTCGTAATGAAGTCCAGGATCCTTAAACGCGAGCAGATATCTCAGATTCCAACCCTTAGATGATTTTCCCAAGCAGGGAAAGTCTATATATCTTAAAGTCTATAAATCATGGTAACCACTAGATGTTTTCTTAAATGATAAAATAAAATAAATAGCAGAATCCAGAATCAAGAGGTGGAGAGAAGAGAGGGATAGCATTTTGGTCTCCTAAATTTCTTATTTTTCATAATGGTAAGTTAATAGATATTGTTGAATTGGCAATTCCAGTATTTGGCATTCATGTGTTTATATAATTGTTCATATACAGCTGTAATATTTGTAATATTTAAAAATAACAATAAAAGTTAAAGTTACTGCCAACAGAAAAGTTAAAAATAACACTTTGGATAGTGCATATTATGTGTGTATGTGTGTATGCTTCTGAACTTTTAATTTTATAGCCTTCTATATGGTTGAAAATATTTAATTATGGTCATGACTTAATAATTTATTTACTATCCTTGTATACAGGCAAAGAAACACTGTTCAGATAATTAACTTGCTATATCTGTATGTACTGATATCTGTATATACTGATATGGAAAAAGGACTACAATATCTTTATAAGCAAAATAAAAACATACTACATATAATTGTGTATATTGTGCTTAGTTGCTCAGCTGTGTCTGACTCTTTGTTACCCCATGGACTGTAGCCCACCAGGCTCCTCTTTTGGGATTCTCCAGGCAAGAATACTGGAGTGGATTGCCATGCCCTTCTCCAGGGGATCTTCCCAACACAGGGACTGAACCAGGTCTCCCACACTGAAGGTGAATTCTTTACCATGTGAGCCACCAGGGAAGCCCAGTTGTGAATATTACATATTCTAACTGTTTAAGAATGATGAAGATACATATTTGTTTCTATTAATCAATGCATGGGAAATACTCAGAAAGAAACACACCAAACTAATAACAGAGACTATGTGGGCAATGCTTTTTTTTTGTATTCCATCATATTTATTATTTAAATAAATTATTTTCACTGAAACAACTCATTGATTATATGGTAAAATTTTAAGAGTAAAAGAGATTCTAGATAACTTAGTTAACAGGATATCTAACTTAACTTAGTTTACTCTATGCTTCCAATGTTTAGATTTTCAACTCTGTAGATACAGGAATTATTTGTGCCTTCCTCACTGCTCAGCAGCCAGACCAGGTCAGTCACAAATAATAGAAACTCTTTCAATATTTCTGGAATGAATCCATAAATTTAAGCAGATTGCTTAATATAATATGTGATATATAGTAGGCATACAATCTGGAATGAATTCATAAATGCAGATTGCTTAATATGTTGCATATAATATGTATGCAATAGATGAAACCTCTTGTTTTGTTAAATAGCCCTTATGCACCAATATAATAATTAGTTTTCAGGAATTAAAAATCATTCAGATAGCAATGTGAGTGATGGCTGATGGAAAACTTTGTCTTTTTCTGTTATTTTCCTATGTGTATTTTTAAAATGATCTACTTGTTCACATATTTCATTTTTAAAATAATAGAGCTATTAGAAAGTTAACTTCTGAATCTTTTCACTCAAGATTAAAACAGAACATTCTCATTTGTACCTTTATATTTTTGTCAGTGGCATATACCTGTCTTTCTTTACAGATTATGTTTAATCCAGATTTCTCTAAAATGGATAATACATTGCCTAAAGCTTCTTTATTCTCATTCTTTATATCAGCAACCAGCAGCAGAAATCTTTGCTTACTTTTAGGTTTTAGAATTCTGATAAGCAGCTTGGTGTTCCTTTCTTGTAAGTTCTATCCTCAATAAAATCCCTTTGAGTGCAAGAGTATATAATGACATTTACTTCCTCAATTAATTTCATTGTGACTGTGCTAGAACTTGTGTCAATAAAGTCATTCTGAATGTCTTTAATAGACAAGAAGCCTCAGTCACGATCAGAGTGAGGAAAAGGGAGAATTGCACATGTGCTAATTTGATGGTTATGGCTTCCGATGAGTTTCCATTTCCCTCAGGCTTTGGACTAAAGCTGAAAGCAAAAGTAAAATGCGAGATGCCAGAGGTACTTTGCTGCTCTGATTTAGCTTAAATTAAATCAGTTACTGACAGGACTGGCACTCCACGGTATGATAGTAACCATAACACAGTCACCTAGAAGATGAGGTCTGGAAGTCTTCAGGCAGATGAGAACTTGGTCACTTGTCATAGTGTCTTCCTCTTATATTAATAAAGGGAAACTGATCCGTCTCTCTAAACAGGCGAAGTTATGTTTCTCTTCAAACTCAAAGTACAACCTGACATTGCTCTTTCTGATATTCTGATGATGTTGGTGAGAGGAAAATTGGAAATGTCTCAAATGGTAAAATTATGATCAGAAAGGAAAAATGTAACCATTTTGCTTTGGCATAAATAAAGTTGTCGGTCCAGTAATAGACTATTGAATGGCTTGTTTAAATGCAAGAATTTAGTATAGTATTCAAGAATTATGATATTATACTCTTTATTTAACAAGCATAATATGGTAGGAAAAATAGCCTCTTGTCTCCATTTTAGAAATGAGGTATAAGTAACATATTATAAATTTGTCCTAGTTCATCGGAGTGACAGCTAATAGATGCACATATTGGGAATATGCTTAGTAGATTATCATTTACTGTCACTTTTTAAATTAGAATGTGATCTTCCATTGTCTTTAATCTATTTGCATCATGATGACAAATTTCTTTCCCTTAAGCAAAATCTTTATTTATCATAAGGCAATTTTACCAAAACTATTATATGCAGGAGGAAACAATAATAGGAATCAATTAGTTTTTGAATTTTCAGACTACTTGGCATCTTGAAAAAACTAATGAAAAATATTTTATTTTTAGTAAAAATGTGACATTTACCTTCTCAAAAAAAGTCATATTTTTATCTTAAATATGTAATTATTTTGCCATTAANGAATGTGCTGGGCGGGGCGGTGGGGGGGTTGCCCTGAGGACTTCTGGCCACTTTGCACATCATGAAGTGGGGGTTTGAGGAGGAGAGCGTCAAACTTACTCATGTTAAGTCCAGAAATGGACGAACACCTTCAGTCCGTCGGCCATTAACCTGCTTTTAAAGCAGGGGCGTCTGTAAACCCACCTCTTGAATATAGCTGTGTTCGAGTTGCTGTCTCTGTACGAGTGTCTCTTTAAGCGATGGCAGACACACGTAGGTGCACTTGGCATATTGTTTTCCATCTAGAAATGGATCGTGAATATCACACCCGTTTCCCTGCAGTTTTCCTTGTGACGATTTTAATGGCGTTTCTGACTCACCTCCTTAACGTGGGGCCTGCCCATCCTTAGGACACAGAGTTCTAGCCAGCACCGCGTTCCTGTTTGGCTCTGCTGGTGGAGATGGAATTACCTTGCTGCTTTTTCCTTTTTCCTTTGGAGAAAGAAAAATTAGTCATCCTCCCCCTCCCACAACAGTGTTATTGGAAAGCAGTGGTGGTGGTTATCTAACAAGTTTTTGTTGGTAATGCTTCACTTAACATGAGTGAGTTAGATGGCGCTCCTCATGTTACTACGCATTCACTCTGGGCCCCTTGCCCTGTAACAGATGTGTGTCCTAAAGAGCGGACCCCATGTGTGGGCAGGGACCTGCAGAGACTGTGCGTGNTTTGTTGGTAATGCTTCACTTAACATGAGTGAGTTAGATGGCGCTCCTCGTGTTACTACGCATTCACTCTGGGCCCCTTGCCCTGTAACAGATGTGTGTCCTAAAGAGCGGACCCCATGTGTGGGCAGGGACCTGCAGAGACTGTGCGTGTGTGTGTGTGTGCACGTGCATGTGTGCACGTGCATATGTGACAGCATGAGCTCAGCACAACACAGCCGGCCTCCTTTCCCGGCTGCCTGTCCTCTGGATGGAGCAAAGGGATGGACCTGTGGGGTGCGGAGTTCTGCCTGGCTGAATCGCATTCTTCCTGGTGGTTCTTCAGATGGATATTTTGTGTATGTGATTAAAAAAAAAGTCCTAGTTTTAAAACAGCTTTTTATGTCCTGCGTGTCTCTTTTTANGTGGGAGGGGGATTCAGGAGGGAGAGAACACATGTACGCCTATGGCTAATTCATAGTGATGTATGGCAAAAACCATCACAATATTGTAAAGTAATTATCCTCCAATTAAAATAAACAAATTAATTAAAAAATGATTTCGTACTCTTCAGTGAGCTTTCCAGCCTGAGTCATGAGCCTGAGAGAGACATCTTCGCACATGCCAGCGATTTCTTTCTTTCTTTTGTAACTGGGAAAATAAGTCAGTTTCCACTGCTTAACTGGCTGATTGTTCCTTATGCCAAACCAGACATTGGGCTGTCCTTTCCTTGAAAATGCAAGCTTTCTTAGTAATAAGGACTTTAAACATTTTTCCACAAAAAGAGGCTTATTATTTTTCTTAGCTTCTGTTTTGTTTGCTAAAAAATGAAATATAAAGAAACATGCTATTTTTGTAATTTATTTATTTTTGGCTGTGCTGGGTCTTTTGCTGAGTGGACTTTTCTCTAGTTGTGGCGAGTGGGGACTACTTTCTGGTTTCAGTGTCTAGTTTGGGCGTCTCATTGTGGCGGCTTCTCTTGTTGCTAAACACAGGCTCTAGGCGCTCAGGCTTCAGCAGTTGTGGCTCACAGGCTTAGTTTTTCCATGGCATGTGGGATCCTGGACCAGGGATAAAACCTATGTCTCCTGCACTGGCAGGGATATTCTCTACCACTGAGCCACTAGGGAAGTCCAAGAAACATACTGTGTTTAAAGCTTCAGTTTAATTTGTTGGATGATGATGGAGCTAAAATATGTGCTGTCAATATGAAGTCAGGAGGCATTTCCATATCAAAGAGACTAGGTGCTTGTAAGATGGTAAACTGAATGGAATTTTGGAGTAAGATTTGATTCTGTAGGATTCTCTTCGTGGTTAAAAAAAAACAAAAACCCTTGTTAATACCCTCCAGATCAATGGACATATTAAAACCAAGGTTATTGGCACTTATCAAATGCAATGAGACACACTGGCATCAGGCCTGAGGAATTATGGGCTACACTTGTCCTGGGAGTTCAAGGTTACAGCAATAAGCCTTTACATATTTCCCACAAACAGGGCAGTGGAATGAATGAATATTTAACCGGTGGCAAAGCATCATATTGCCCCTCCTGTACTTGAGGACTGAACCTGTCAGCTCCTAAACTGTGTGTATTTTCAAACAGAGCAGTTTACCGTCTGAAAACCATCACATCACCCCCACTGTTAAAGCAAATTGCTTCATAAATGTTAGGTTAAAGGATAATGTTATACTTCCAACCATATTTGGCAGACAGCAATTATAATTTCATGTATATTTTCTCATTGACCCAAGAGGGAAGAATGGAAACCACTGCTCACTTTTGCAGACATACAAGAGTGGCTTTTTTTTTTTTTAAGTAAATGAATCCAGAGAGTTTATACTCCATTATTAGGAGAATCCAATGTCATCCCAAGAGAAACTGGTCAAGGTTTCTAAGGTATTTCATATCTGCAAGACAGCAGTATTTCCATCATCTATTNGTTCATACATCTAGTAAACAGGCTGTCTTAAATGAAAAGAAATTTATGCTTCAAATATTTGCTAATTTATATGTTTTTGCACAAGATTACTGAAACCACCAATTTGTGTCATTTATATTGTGTTTTTGGCTTTATCTATCTTTGATAGATAAACTGATTTTTATGGTAATTTTTTACCATAATTCTTTGTCCAATATAAGTTACAAATGTATCTTTCAGATGTTAAACCAAGTATACTAGTTTTAAAGGGAACATACAATGTACATGCATTCTCTTGCTTCAAGGCTTGTTAGTAAACTATTAGTCATATTAATTATCAGGCTGAATTATCAGGCAACTGCTGATAATAGACACTGTGACCAAAGGTGGCTTATTAGGTGATGGTGGTTGGGCGGATACTTCAATTACTCTTTGAATTGTGATGATGTACACACATTTGATTCCTGGAAAATAGTCACCTGAAGGAGCAAGATAATGGAGACATGTGATAGGCTGAGAAGTTTCAAATTCAGTTACTAATATTATTTAGAGGTACATACATGTTTTCAAAGTAAGGGAACCATGATTCATTTGTTTGAACTAAGAGTTAGACTTGCTTTAGCTATTCCAAATATGGCCCTGGAGAAGGTTCTTATGTGACTTACTGCCATTTTTAAAATGTCCAAAACCTTAATCCTGCATGGATAAAAGTCCAGATTTTCTACATATCTTAGAAATTTAATATAATTTAAAAACTGTATCTTTCTAATATTTCTGAGTTATGTTCATAAATTCCATGCAATTCATATCTATGTCTTTCTCTTCACATCAGTGATTGAGAAATGGTTAGTAAAACTGCAACAATTGGAGAGTCCTGACCTTTTTATCAGCAGTTACAGAATCCAATGGGTCAGATTAGTGAGAGGAGGGAAAAATAGTTGATGTGGGTGAGTATGGAAAAGGTGAATGTGAGAATCTACAAGGATTGGATACCCAAGAAGTTAAGGGAAGATATCAAATACAGTCATATTTTAAATGTTTTATCTGTGTAAGTTCAATTCATACCTATGTGTATATTGATATCATTCAGAGGCTGAAAAGTATCATGTTTTTGCTGCGCAGAGATTCTGGTATATATGGCATCACATCAAGTTTACTTGGATTGTTGTTTTAAAATAATTAGGATACTGTAAATTACAAAGTTATTTATAAAGTTATTTTGATCACTATTCACTGACTAGTGAATAAAACAGCACTTGTACGTATGTGTCCCTATAAAGTGTGGTTTACACATCTTTGAGTGAAGAGTAAAATGGTTGTGGTTATGGCAAAAAGAAGGATTCAACCAGAAATCAGGTGGAATCTGACTGTTTAAAGCTTTACACACAAAAAAGTCTAGAGCAGTGACTGTCAAGCTTCACCAGGCATATCAAACTTTGGTAAAAATGTGAACTTCCCAGGGTCCTATGGGCACGAAAACTGGTTCCTTAGTCCTGGTGAGAAAAGACCCTTGCATTTTACAAACACCTCATGTGGTCTAAGTCAGGTTTCCATTGACCATATTCCATATTTTGAGGTAACTTGACTTCCCTGGTGGCTCAGACAGTAAAGCATCTGCCTACAATGAGGGAGACCCANAAACTGGTTCCTTAGTCCTGGTGGGAAAAGACCCTTGCATTTTACAAACACCTCATGTGGTCTAAGTCAGGTTTCCATTGACCATATTCCATATTTTGAGGTAACTTGACTTCCCTGGTGGCTCAGACAGTAAAGCATCTGCCTACAATGAGGGAGACCCAGGTTTGACCCCTGGGTTGGGAAGATCCTCTGGAGAAGGAAATGGCAACCCACTCCAGTACTCTTGCCTGGAAAATCCCATGGATGGAGGAACCTGGTAGGCTATACACAGTCCATCGGGTCACAAAGAGTCGGACACGACTGAGCAACTTCATATTTACGTTTCACTTCCAGTCACTAGTTGGACCTAAAGCCATAATATTTCATGAGGCATTTGAAAAGTGGAAAGAGGAAAAGAAGGAGGGAGGGAGGCAAGAAAGGACAGAGAATTAAGAAAACAGAAAGAAAAGAAAATCCTTGGAAATACCTTCAGTTGGACTAAAAGGCAAAGATTATCAGTAGAATCTGAAAGAGCACAAGATACAGTCTCTTCTTGGCTTAAAATGTCATTTTTCATATTTTAAAGTATATTTTTACTAAGTGGTGTTTCAGACTTTTAAGGAACATAGCAATAGATCAGAAAAAGTTAATTCCAACTGCGGAGGATATCATTTGGCTATACTGTTATTTTTTTAAGTGCAGATAAATGGTGAGTAGCATTAAATCTGAACTTTGTAGCTTAAATGACAGAATCATGTACTGCTATTGAAATTGCTCTCAGATTTAGAATGAAATAAAAGCAATTCCTTTCAATTAGGAATTCCTCATATTTGAGAAAAATGAGTTATTTCCTCAACATAGAAATGAATACATGCCTTTAAAACCAGTTCCACATATCAAAATGCTACTAGAGTGTCCATCAATTTAATGAAAATGGTAAGTAATCTTGAACATTGCCAGATGATGGTATTTAAGATTGCAGATGTATACTAATTAATTGCTTAAGGAAAATGTTTGGTTTTACTCCCTGGACACCAGAAACATATATCTTTTATTGTAAGGAAAAATGAAGGTTCTCTTTAAATCCCTTCCCAGAGCCTACCTTAAGGAGACACTTTCTGTTTTTGAATAGAAAATGAATGAAAAAATCTGTCTGTAGGAAGCTGCATTTATGGGTGGTCAATAACCTAACCTGACCACTTCAGTGGAAACACAGGCTCCTTCATGTGGGAAGAGACCCTCAAACCAGCATAAAAGAAGATGCATTTTTCCACGCATGCTTCCCATTTTGTACTGGCCTCAGTGAAATTATACCTTCATATAATATTATGTATTATATAACATATGTATATATATAATATATATGTATATTTCACAAAAGCTCTAATTAATTGTCTCTGACTAGTATTTTTGTTGCTGTTTGCATCAGATGCCTGACAGAGGACAAATTACAATTTCACTCTGTATCGAGAATTCCAGCAGACAGAGGCATCTGATTCAGATAAATTAAGCACACATTTGAATGAAAGTCTTTTATTCTAGGCATGGCTGACTTTATTGCTAGCTGTGATGTTCAGCAATAGATTCAGAGGCTGAGAGAGAGGAAGTGCTGACCAGTACAAATACATTTCAGTTTGTGAAGCATGTTGGATTATCAGAAAGTCTGTTCAGAATGCAATTCCTAGGTTTTAGCAGATATCCTTACTTTTCCATCAAAAATACCTGGTATTTACTATACACATGACTATGTGCCTCTTAAAACCTGTTATTACATTTTTCTAAATATATTTTGCCATTATATTTTTCTCATTTGAAATTCAAACTTTTAAATAAATTTATTTAGGTATATCAAAACCCCAAAACTATAAATTCCATGAAATTAGGAACCACATCTTTGAAAAAACCTTATAAAATACATCTCACCTAGTTCTTGCCTATTGAAATAATGAATACTTAATTAGCTTGAGACAGCTTGGGAAATTAAAAAGGTCTAGAAAAACATATAGGCCTGGAGGTTGGTTTTAGATAAAATTCCCTGATGGCACAGATGGCAAAGAATCTGCCTGCGATGTGGGAGAACTGGGTTCTATCCCTGGGTCAGGAAGATCCCCTGGAGAAGGGAATGGCAGCACACTTCAGTATTCTTGCCTGGAGCATTCCATGGACAGAGGAGCCTGGCTCTCTACAGTGCTTGGGGTCACAAAGAGTCAGAAATGACTGAGCGACTAACACTTTCACTTTAGTGCCTCATTTAGCACAGTGGTTTTTTTTTTTAAGACTTATATATATTTTTTCTTAAGTATAATTGACATACAACATTTTATTAGTCTCAGGTATACATTGTTAATGGAGAAGGAAATGGCATCCCACTCTAGTATCCTTGCCTGGGAAATCCCATGCACAGAGGATCCTGGCAGGCTACAGTCCGTGGCATTGCAAAAAAGTTGGACACAACCTAGCGACTGAACAACAATAACAAGTACATCATTAAGAATTCAATATCTGTATATATTGCAAAATGTATATGACAATAAGTCTAGTTAACATCCCTCACCATAGAGTTATGCTTTTTTTTTTTTAATTGTGATGGAGGCTTNGCACAAAAGCTCTAATTAATTGTCTCTGACTAGTATTTTTGTTGCTGTTTGCATCAGATGCCTGACAGAGGACAAATTACAATTTCACTCTGTATCGAGAATTCCAGCAGACAGAGGCATCTGATTCAGATAAATTAAGCACACATTTGAATGAAAGTCTTTTATTCTAGGCATGGCTGACTTTATTGCTAGCTGTGATGTTCAGCAATAGATTCAGAGACTGAGAGAGAGGAAGTGCTGACCAGTACAAATACATTTCAGTTTGTGAAGCATGTTGGATTATCAGAAAGTCTGTTCAGAATGCAATTCCTAGGTTTTAGCAGATATCCTTACTTTTCCATCAAAAATACCTGGTATTTACTATACACATGACTATGTGCCTCTTAAAACCTGTTATTACATTTTTCTAAATATATTTTGCCATTATATTTTTCTCATTTGAAATTCAAACTTTTAAATAAATTTATTTAGGTATATCAAAACCCCAAAACTATAAATTCCATGAAATTAGGAACCACATCTTTGAAAAAACCTTATAAAATACATCTCACCTAGTTCTTGCCTANGAGAGAGAGGAAGTGCTGACCAGTACAAATACATTTCAGTTTGTGAAGCATGTTGGATTATCAGAAAGTCTGTTCAGAATGCAATTCCTAGGTTTTAGCAGATATCCTTACTTTTCCATCAAAAATACCTGGTATTTACTATACACATGACTATGTGCCTCTTAAAACCTGTTATTACATTTTTCTAAATATATTTTGCCATTATATTTTTCTCATTTGAAATTCAAACTTTTAAATAAATTTATTTAGGTATATCAAAACCCCAAAACTATAAATTCCATGAAATTAGGAACCACATCTTTGAAAAAACCTTATAAAATACATCTCACCTAGTTCTTGCCTGTTGAAATAATGAATACTTAATTAGCTTGAGACAGCTTGGGAAATTAAAAAGGACTAGAAAAACATATAGGCCTAGAGGTTGGTTTTAGATAAAATTCCCTGATGGCACAGATGGCAAAGAATCTGCCTGCGATGTGGGAGAACTGGGTTCTATCCCTGGGTCAGGAAGATCCCCTGGAGAAGGGAATGGCAGCACACTTCAGTATTCTTGCCTGGAGCATTCCATGGACAGAGGAGCCTGGCTCTCTACAGTGCTTGGGGTCACAAAGAGTCAGAAATGACTGAGCGACTAACACTTTCACTTTAGTGCCTCATTTAGCACAGTGGTTTTTTTTTTTAAGACTTATATATATATTTTCTTGAAGTATAATTGACATACAACATTTTATTAGTCTCAGGTATACATTGTTAATGGAGAAGGAAATGGCATCCCACTCTAGTAGCCTTGCCTGGGAAATCCCATGCACAGAGGATCCTGGCAGGCTACAGTCCGTGGCATTGCAAAAAAGTTGGACACAACCTAGCGACTGAACAACAATAACAAGTACATCATTAAGAATTCAATATCTGTATATATTGCAAAATGTATATGACAATAAGTCTAGTTAACATCCCTCACCATAGAGTTATGCTTTTTTTTTTTTAATTGTGATGGAGGCTTGGAAGATGTATTCTCTTAGCAACTTTCAGATATCAATACAGTATTATTAACTAGACTCGATATATTGTATCTTACATCCCCATGACTTATTTATTTTTTAACTGGAATTCTGTGTCTTTTAATTTTTTTCACCCATTTGCCTTACCTCCTCAACCACTTTCCCACCATGAGCTTTTTTTTTTTTTTATTAAAGTATAATTGCTTTACAACGTTGTACTGATTTCTGCTATACAATATAAATCAGCTGTAAGTATACCTGTGTCCCCTCCCTCTTGAACCTCTCTTCTACCCCCTCATCCATGCCTTTAAAGTTGTCCCCGAGCACCGGGTTGAGCTCCCTGTTTTATACAGCAACTTTTCACTAGCTATCTCTTTTACACATGGTAATGTGTATATATCAGTGCTACTTTCTCAATTCCTCTGATCCTCACCTTCCAAGCTTGGAGTTTTTGTTAGCTTATTTGTTTTTAGACTCCACATATAAGTGAGGTCATTGGCTTTTGTCTTCCTTTGTCTTAGCTCAGAGTTTTCTGATAATTCCAGCAAAAAAGGGACCCTTTTAATTTTGCTCTAACAGCCCAATGAAAGGAGTACCCAGGGTGAGAGACTTGTCTGGTTCTGAATGTAAGAATGTGTCAAGCTGGAAGATAGTTGAAACTATATAGTTTTTTGAAAGGAACAGAAAGAATTTTTGTTTCTTCTTTCTTCTCTTAGCCCTCAGTGAAAATGGATAGTGTGAAATTAGATGTTTACACACAGGATATTACATTGAGGAGCCACTGAGAGCCAGGAAGATATTGACCATTGTTTCCCTAGGATTTAACAACATGCCTGACATATAAGAAGATCTCAGTAAATGCTGCTCGAGTTGAAATATCTCAATCTCAATTAAAAAGCAAGCTGGAGATAGGTCATTGATTTTTGTTCTTCAAAGCCCTACTAGTAGCTAAACATGTTTCAGATACCCGAATCCCAGACAACATGGTATGGTAGAGTCATGTCTGGACCACCATCTTGATAATATATTGATACAAACTCTCAATTGTTTCAGACCTGCATGTTGCTGTTGTTAATACTTTTCATCTGGTACAAGAGTGGTCTTTACAGAGACCACAAGAGCATACATGTCCTGCTGCTTTAGGTGAGGTGTGAAATACCTAATCATTGTCTTGCTTTGGCTGGAAATTTGGGGGACATTAACTAGAAAATGAAATTTTGAAACTTGGGTGACATTAAAATAAAATATAAATATTTATTATCCATAGAACTTTTAATTTTCAAACAGTCATGGCAGTTAACTGAAATCCATGAAAAATAAATTGCTAAACAGAACCTTTAGCTTATATTTTAATCAAATGAAGACTGTTTGGAAGATCCACCAGGTGAGGCAGTGCCAGCTGCAGCCGGGGAGGCTGGGTAAGGAAACAGGGGACTGTGATCCTGGGGCGAGGGCATGGGAAGTTGCCTCCCTCTCATGGAAGGCAGTCCTCAAAAAGTCCCCTGGTCTGCATTGAACAGTCAGGATGACACTTTGATTTGACTGACTGGCTAGCTCTTTAGTCTGACTAGAACACATGAGCAATAGAAGGGTCTTTACCGTGTCTTCAGGGTGGGCCCGTGCTAATGATTGAGCAGATGTGATTTAGAATGCAGTATGCATGAGTGCTGTCACTCAATCATGTCCAACTCTTTGAGACCCCCTGACTGTAGCCTTCCAGGCTCATCTGTCCATGAAATTCTCCAGGCAAGAATACTAGAATGGGTTGCCACGTCCTTCTCCAGGTGATCTTCCCAATTCAGGGATCCAATCTGCAAGTTCTGCATTGATACATTGACAGACAGATTCTTTACCACTGACTCACTGCACTATAGTCTGAACTAAAATGAAGCAATAATTTCTAGAATTACAGATGACTTCTGTACTATCTTGGCTATGTTCTCTTTATCTCTATAGGCAGGCAGGATTTCTGGGAAAATGCCTAAGTGATTACTGGATTTGTCCAATGATGTCTTGACTAAACAAAATTTTGTTTTTTCTTTAAGGGGAATTTGTTTTTCTGCTACTTTTGCTATAGAAAAAATGTTTTCACTTGGAAATTGTGTGTGTGTGTGTTATATGCTGCAGCTTCTTAGTTCCCTGAGGCCAACCAGAGGGTCCAGCATAGGATTCTTCAGTGTTTGGGGTGAGCACACAGGGTTAGCAGAATGACTGCACTTTTATTCCCCTACTGAGGCCCTGCAGATCGCTTTAAGGATTTTAGTGTTTGGCTTTTATTTGGCGTCTCTAAAAGTAAAGTTTTGAAGTGGGTTTTAAAGCTTATAACCTCACTAAGTATCTAGTTTATTTCTTTGCACAAAGGGCTTTCACCTGAATAATATCTGGAAATTTCCTTTATCCTTTGGAAGCTTTGTCTCTGGTTCTTTATCACACACGGAGACAGAGAGGATATAGGAAAGTAGGTGAAAAAGGAAGTGAACTAGATCTTAGAGTTTGATGACATGATGTCACTTACATCATATTACTATGAAATAACCCAAACCCTGAGGTCAACAGAGCCTGGCACATGAAGGAACTCAACTTGCTAAGTGGAAAGATGTATACATTATGGATCTTAAAATATTGTAAGCTAAGGAGATGGTTTAAAAAATTTTATCAACATAATGAAAATTAGCATAGTAAAAATAATATTCAAATGAACAAAGCTAGTGGAGGTGATGGAATTCCAGTGGAGTTCTTTCAAATCCTGAAAGATGATGCTGTGAAAGTGCTGCACTCAACATGCCAGCAAATTTGGAAAACTCAGCAGTGCCCACAGGACTGGAAAAGGTCAGTTTTCATTCCAATCCCAAAGAAAGGCAATGCCAA
>SJYV01006293.1:188609-227139 GCA_006410875.1 Neotragus pygmaeus | reverse complement strand
TTTGCCATGAAGTGATAGCACCAGATGCCATGAGCTTCATTTTCTGAATGTTGAGCTTTAAGCCAACTTTTTCACTCTCCACTTTCACTTTCATCAAGAGGCTTTTTAGTTCCTCTTCACTTTTTGCCATAAGGGTGGTGTCATCTGCATATCTGAGGTTCTTGATATTTCTCCCGGCAATCTTGATTCCAGCTTGTGTTTCTTCCAGTCCAGCGTTTCTCATGATGTACTCTGCATAGAAGTTAAATAAGCAGGGTGACAATATACAGCCCCAACATACTCCTTTTCCTATTTGGAACCAGTCTGTTGTTCCATGTCCAGTTCTAACTGTTGCTTCCTGACCTAGGTTTCTCAAGAGGCAGGTCAGATGATCTGGTATTCCCATCTCTTTCAGAATTTTCCACAGTTTATTGTGATCCACACAGTCAAAGGCTTTGACATAGTCAATAAAGCAGAAATAGATGTTTTTCTGAAACTCTCTTGCTTTTCTGATGATCCATAGGATGCTGGCAATTTGATCTCTGGTTCCTCTGCCTTTTCTAAAACCAACTTGAACATCTGGAAGTTCACAGTTCACGTATTGCTGAAGCTTGGCTGACATCTACAAGTGGTCTAATAGCAGCCATCATTTCAAAGTTGTGCTGAGCATAAATATTAATAATATTTTGGCATATATGTAATGATTATCATGTGACATGACATTATTGATGCTTTCTATTGATAATAGAATTATAGTACTTCTAATACTGCCGCGGTTTATTGCCTGCATTCAAAATGAAACACAATGCAAAATTGCAATTAGAGAATAGTGATGATAGACATATAATCTTTTTCCTTATCCAAGTTCACAGACTTACGTTATAAACCCCTGTCATAGAGCAGTAATAACAGCATGATCTCCACTGTGTAAAAAGGTAAAGTTTTATTACTCAAATGTTTCTAATAAGATGTACATTTTGAGTAATAAATTTGCACAGATCTATCCCCATCTCTTGATTATTCCCTTCTGTGACTGCTAGAGTGTTTTTGAAAGATAATGAAAGGAGAGAGCAATCTGATAATAAATAAAGAAAACCTAACCCAAGCCCTAAGACAGTGCCCTTTTTAACTGGTGGATTTTGAAGTGTTTAAGGCATACTTCCTCTACAGGCAATGCTCTACAGCCATGGTTAGTAGTTTTACCAGATCATTGGGTTTTGGTTTTCAAAGACTAAGGAGTACTGGCGAATAAACCATGTCTTCTCAGGCATTCCTGTAGTAGAGCAAAGAGTTTTCACAAGCTTCTACAGTCCCCATCAGACTTTGCCATCTAGGACATGAGTGCCACNAAAAAAAAAAAAAAAAGCTATATGACTTAGATGCTAGGTCATGACAGGGAATTTAAACTGCTCAATGTGTGTGGGATCTTATTTGGGGGGGAATGAAAATATCGTGAATTTAGATGGAGGTGGTGTTTGCCCAACATTTTCACTTCACCTGAAAATATCATTCTTTTTTAAAGGTGCTTTAATTTCCACCATATAAGCTAGAACCCTCATACCTAGCATTCCGAGCCCCTGGTTGAGACCTATGACTGCCCTGAGCCTCCCACGCTGTGACGACGCCCAGACCACTTGCAGAGGCCACATGCAGCTTGCCCCTTTGTGGGCGCAGCTCAGCAACACAGTGCCAGAGCAGGTGCTTCTATCTACATGGTTCTAGCATGCGGCCATCCGGTAACCACGAGCCACTGGAGTTCTCTCAGCGGAGGTGGGATATTGGAGAGCAGAAAAGAACCATTCCTCTGTGCCCTTCCTAAAGTACAGACTCGCAGGATCTGTGAGCAAACCAAAATAATTGATTTAAACCACTAAGCTTCAGGGCAATTTGTTAAGCGGCAGTAGTGACAGGATCAATAATCATTAATCCACAGAGAACAGTCACTTAAATTTCCACTGGAGAGACGTTAACGCTGCACAGGAAGGCACACCTGTTCTGTCTGGAAGCTAAATTGTGTATCTAAGTATCTTTCAACTATTTTGCCACCCCCCGCCCCCCACCCATGTCATCGATGTATCCAAGAAAAAGGAAATGGGTTTTTGGATGTGTGTGGATATGTTAGGTCGTGTCCAGCTCTTTGTGATCCCATGGACTGTAACTCCTCTGCCCATGGTGTTCTCAAGGCAAAAATACTGGAGTGGTTTGCCATTTCATCCTCCAGGGGATCTTACTGACCCAGGGATCGAACCTGCATCTCTTGCATCTCCTGTATTGGCAGGTGGGTTCTTTACCACTAAGCCACCTGGGAAGCCTGGGTTTCAGGATACTCATACAATATGACTTGGACTCATTTGTACAACTGCATCTTGTTTCTTGAGCCACAGTTTGATCTGGGTGATGTAACTTGCCACCACCTCCTCCCTTGGCATGGTCTTTTCAGAATGTGAGAAAACCGTTTCCGCCCAAGAGTACCAGGCATGACTGATCCTACTGCAAGATAAAGCGGCAGAGTTGAATGAGGCCCATCGAGGGGGAGGGAAGATGGTGCTGTAGGTCTGACACGAATTTATCCAGGCAGGGCCCTGCTTTACCCCGAGAAATAGGAGCCACAGGCTCATCAAGTGATTCACCTGGTGTCCACAGGATTAAACTCGGAACTACATACTTTGAAGCGCATAGTCTTTCTCTTACCACAAAGAGTAAAAGGAAGTAAAAGAAAGAACTGGGAGACAAGAAAGAGGATTCAACAAAGACTCTACTGCAAAAAAAAAAAAAAAANATAAGACTTGAAGTTTAGTTCATCTTTGCCTCTAGGTCTTGGTTAATTTACAACTCATTTCAAACACAGCTGACTCATAAAATTTAGGGGAGTTGAACTGTATTTTCTTCTAGCTCACAAGAACAAAAGAAAATCTTATGAAATGGAGAAGTGGTCATTTGTGTTGCATAAATCCTTGAAGAGACTCTAGACCAATTATTTGTTGTCTTCTGTAAGTAGCCATGGTTGGCTTCATGTAATCACTCACTTGGGAGGATACAATCTAGCCCTGGGTGAAGAAGGCAAAATCTTATCCTTATTAGGACAATCCTAGTGTATTGGGCTTGCCAGNCTTTATTTAAATTTAATTACTTTGTACCCATAGTCTATAACTGAATATGATTTTTTTCTTTCTAATTTTTAAACCTATTAATGTGTTTGATAATCCAAATAGGTTTTCTTTCTCATGAAATTAGATCAACATTAAAAAATGATAAAGTTGCATTGCCTTTACAAAGAATTCCTGCTCTGTAATTGACAAGAATTCTCTAGGGGAGATAGAATTATAAATAGATTTTTTTTTAATTAAAAATAGGGCAGAAAAATCAGACAAAAGAGATCAACTTTGATTTATGACTTTTTTTCCTTGAACCCAATTTCTATTTCTGGGCATGCTAAAACCACCTGTCCTAATCTTAAAGTTTTACTCTTATGTGCTATTTGTAATGCAACATATTAGAATATAGATTGTTTCAGATTTATGGCCTGCCCTACATCTGTTCATAGTGATCTTCAGGTAAAAAATAGAAATATAGCACTTTCTGAACTGTCTACTAATATATTGTTAACAGTGAACGATAGGAAGTCTGATTTAGGTTACTTAATAAGGAATGACAAACTTTGCCATGAGCTGAAACTTTTATACCCACATATACCCATAACACACAGAGGAAACTGAAAAGAAGTTTCCTGCGCATATATATATATATATATATGCATAAGACCCTACATTCTATCTGTATACTTATTTTTATCTCATATAAAATAAAATCAGATCAACACACATATAATCTACCAATGCAATAAAAGTCAGTTGAACTGTCACAGTGTTCATGGAATCTGAAGATCAGCCTTATGCTGCTGCTGCTGCTGCTGCTGCTAAATCGCCTCAGTCGTGTCCGACTCTGTGCGACCCCATAGATGGCAGCCCACCAGGCCCCGCCCCCGTCCCTGGGATTCTCCAGGCAAGAACACTGGAGTGGGTTGCCATTTCCTTCTCCAATGCATGAGAGGAAAAGTGAAAGTGAAGTCGCTCAGTCGTGTCTGACTCTGTGCGATGCCATGGACTGCATCCTAGCAGGCTCCTCCGTCCATGGGATTTTCCAGGCAAGAGTACTGGAGTGGGGTGCCATTGCCCTCTCCAGATCAGCCCTATGGAATCTAGCAAATATTAATGTTTTACTGTGAAATTATGTAATGCCTTTTCTCCTGACCTCAATTTTATTCTTAAAAGTGGTTTTTAAAATCAACTCCCCACACAATGTAGAACAATATTCATATCATGTATTGTTATTTTTTCATAAATATATTACATCTATCCAGCTCATTTGAAGCATTTTATTTAAAGGAAAGTAAAAGTATTTGTACTAGGTACAATATGTGATTGAGAAGTGAAAGAATGCATTTATTTTCACTGCTATATTATAGTTTGAAAATAAAGGAAATATTTTAAGGTATATTGCAAAACTAAAATAAGTAACATGATAAATGCTATATGGTTAGCCTAGAAATAGATCCTGTTACATGTAAGAATCTGTTATATGTATCATATTAAATACACGATAAATAGGAATTTTAAATCATTAATAAAAAGAAGGTCATTCAATAAGTGATTAAGGGATAATTATCTAAAGGAAATAAAATGTATGTCACCATTGTCAATTCACTAAATATTCAGTTAAACTCTTGAATTTTTTTAAAATGCTAAAAATCAAAACTCAGGAAACAGAGAAAACACAGGGAAGAAATAAACTGTAGAGAAAATTTTAATTTTTTGAGATATAACTTTTAGCACATATTAAAAAAATACAAATCTTCATTACCAAAACATTCAGATACTTAAATATATTAAATCCCAGAAGATAAATGGACAAAGACATTATATAATCACTACTAAAAATGTAATTAATTATACAAAAAATTCAACCCTTCTATATTNAAAAGTTATATCTCAAAAAATACAAATCTTCATTACCAAAACATTCAGATACTTAAATATATTAAATCCCAGAAGATAAATGGACAAAGACATTATATAATCACTACTAAAAATGTAATTAATTATACAAAAAATTCAACCCTTCTATATTTAAAAACCTGTACATTGAAATAATATTAAAGATCTATTTCAGTCCCCCATCAATAACTGTTAAATAATAATAATATCATCTAGTATCTGGTATATTGTGATTGATAAAAAAGTTTTTAGAGAGTAATTGGAAATTTGTACCAGGAATCATATACATAATACTCTTCAGTTCAGTTCAGTCGCTCAGTCGTGTTCGACTCTTTGCGACCCCATGAATTGCAGCACGCCAAGCCTCCCTGTTCATCACCATCTCTCGGAGTTCATTCAGTCTCACGTCCGTTGAGTCTGTGATGCCATCCAGAATGCATTAATAGGAAAGAATCCAAAATATGAAAAAAAATATACTGTAGGGATTTTTTTTTCAATGTTACTTAAGACAGAAGTATTTCATATCACATAGAGGCCATAGCTCAGACAGTAAAGAATCTGCCTGCAATGTAGGAGACCCAGGTTGGATCCCTGGGTCTGGAAGGTCCTCTGGAGAAGAGAATGGCAACCCACTCTAATATTCTTGCCTAGAGAATTCCACGGACAGAGGGACCTGGCAGGGTACAGTCCATGAGGTCATAAAGAGTTGGACACGACTGAGTGACTCACGCTTTCATTTTCACTAAAGCCATCAATAGTGAATTATTCAGGTAAGTTATGGTACATCCACATAGACTCCTATGCAGCCCTTACAAATAATGGTCACTAGACCCTGTAAGGTCATGGCATCTTGTTTACTATATAATGTAAAATGAAATATCAGCATATAAAATGATAAAAACAGAATTATTATATCTATGTAAAAGAAGGACACTTAAAATGAAAGTAAATACTGCCAAACCGTAAAATTATGTACATGTGGGACACCATGAGTAATTTTTTACTCCCTTCTTCTATTGCTCAAATTTACTCTTATTTGAGTATTGCTCTTTAACTATGAAAACAACAGCTAAGTATACAGTTTTTAAAATTTGCATCTTGAGTACCAGATATACCCTAATGTGTATTCTACATTTTTAATAGCTTCATCAATTTTACCAATTATTATTTGTCTTTCCTTATTAGGACAAAGGGGCTTCACTGACAGCTCAGTTTGTAAAGAATCTGTCTGCAGTGTGGGAGACTTGGGTTCAATCGCTGGGTTGGGAAGATCCCCTGGAGAAGGGCAAGGCTACCCACTCCAGTATGCTGGTTTGGGAAATTCCATGGACTGTGTGTAGTCCATGGGGTCGCAAAAAGTCAGACATGACTGAGTGATTTTCGCTTTCATGTTTACTTTCACTTTCATGAGGACAAAGAGTATTCAACAGGAGGCAAGTGCAGACAACCCTCTGGTTCTCAAGATTTCCATAGCTCATAAATTATAAACAGCCATTCCTTTCTCCAGGGGATCTTCCCAACCCAGGGATCAAACCTGAGTCTCCTGCTAAAGGCAGAGTCTTTACCATCTGAGCCACCAGGGAATCCCCCTTAAACTGTACATAGAGCAAAAATATTTTAGAAGCAAAAATAATTTTAATAATTCATTTTAACCAGTAAAATCTAAAATATGGATGTCTAAAGATCTAAATGACAGACAAAATTCTTCAGCTATATAAATATAGACTTGGTGTCTCAACTCAGGAAATTCCTGCGGAAAAAAAGTAGCCTCCTGCCTTCACAGTAAGTAGTAATATGTGCGTGACCGGAGACAATGCAAATTAATAAAAATACCCGTCAACCCCCAGCATGCTTTGCAACCATGCCATGTTTATGATTCTCCTCATACTGCAAAATAGACTAAACATAAAAGAATTCAAGGAAAAATGTATTTTTAAAAGTATGGCTCTCTTATCTGTTTAGATTTCAGTTTTTCAGAGACAAAATACCTTCACACTTCTTTGTCACCAGAATAAGTCTTGGGATATTAGCCATCCAGTGTGTATATCAAAAGTTGAATAGTCAAAATTCATCATTACCATTTATTTCCTAAGGTATAGACTCTTCATCTCATTTTGGGCAAAATTCATTTGTTCATAATCTTTAAACAATATTGTTTTGCAAATTGAAGACACCATCCAAGAGTGGGAATACATACGTTTTTGATTCTCAGGACTTGATCACATTTAAGAAACTTTAACTGGGGGGACTCTAGTTTTGTTTCTTAGATCACAGTAGCTTTGGAAGCATAAAGAGTCAAAATTCACATCTCATACATATTTTCTCAGTTTTGTTTCCTTATCTTCTTTCTCCACTGGAACTAAATGCTGAGTGTAAAGTCAGAATCCAGTCAAAATGTGGACTTAACATGTCTAGTAATCATGATAAAATTATTTGGTAAATTTTGTTTAAAATATCAAATATTTTATATTTAGAGCTGGAACAAGTCATGAAAATTGTCACCTAGTTCCCATTCTCCACCTCACTAAAACTTTGAAAGCTTTAAGTGGCTTACTGAAGGACCGTAGCTAGTTAGAGTTAATGTTTTGACAGAAAACCCAAGTCTCTCAATTCCTGTTTAGTGCTCTATCCAACACTTTATGTTGCTACTGAGGACAATTTTAAATCTAATTTTTCATGGTTAGATGTAAAACACAATCATTTTCAAAATATACTAGGGAAACATATTTTTTTGATTTCTAAAAATAACCAGCTCTAAAGTAGATTTTCCCATTTTATCTTAACTATTTTTTAATTATTAATCTGCTTTTATAAAAATGTCACTCTGAAGATTCAAAACGAAAAAAACCCAACATTACAAAAATACTTTGACCACTACTCTCACCACCAAAATATGCACTCTTTTCAATGAAATAATTTATAAACTTTAGTTAGAACTTTCTAAGTGATTTTTAAACTGATATTCTAAGTATATCTCATTCCTTAAGGTAATGCAGATATTTAGCATCAGTAGGAAATATTTATTGCCAGTGACAGTGGAACATATTGGTGTATATGATCTGCATACATGAGACAGGGAATAAAATCTTTGTGACTCACAGTACTCTCTTTATTCTATTCCCAAGACTCTCAATTATCAGCATATCTGAACCTCCCAGTCCAATAATAATTGATTTAATAATAGCTATCCTAAAGCAAAATAAGATACTGAAGTGCTTCTTAATATCACTGATAAACTAAACAGTGTTGAGCATATTTTTGTGTTATGCTCATTTCAATATAGGCTAATCTTTTAAATATATAGTGAATGTATATTATACTATGAAATTTTAAGAATATAATTCCTCAGAACTTCTGTCTAAAATAGTAGATAGCAGAAAGTTTTTATGAAGTGTGTTTTTCTCTACATTATATTACTACATGACTTTTTTTTCAGGTATTGAAAAGGGCATTGTGATTTTGAGGAGTATTTCAACTCTGCAATGTCCCAATTAAAACGAAGACTCAGAAATCAGAGCTCCTTTCATTACCTCATTTATCATTTGTGCCTGGATTATTGACAGCAAATCATTTACAAGACATGCACAAAGACAGGGTTGTCATGAGTTAGTTGTTAATCAACTGCTCTGGCTGGAAACATCCTCTTATTAGGGCAGAATACTACATTTCACAACAGCTATAGAAATATTTTGTTTATATTCACTATTTGCATGTAGAATCATTTTGAAACTAAAATTGAAGGCTTCTAATTTTGTACAGAATGACAGCTATATATTTCCATAAATGTCTGAGCATTTTGATATGAAACAGTTATTTCTCATCTGAAGTCATAATTGTTCAGTGTGAAAGTAGGACATGGGGATGAATAATAATAATAATTTGCCTTTCTGAGATCATGGCAATAATAAGCATAATTTTCAGAGCTGCATATAAACAAAAGGAGCTTTGACTATAGGCAGCATGACAAGATGGTTATTGAGGGGAGGTTTGTGAATTGCTGACAGGTGAGTTACCCATCTTTGAGGCTATCTTGCTTCTCTGTCCATTTTCTATATAACTGCCGTCTCTAGCCAGCTACTTGCCACTGCTTTCCTGGAGACTATGACAAGGAAAGCAGAATAGAGCCAGAGTAGGAATTCCAAAGGGTTAATTTAATACGTTTTATTATAAAGCTTGGTGGCATGACCATTTAGTTGTGACGTGCCAATTTTTTAAGCAATCTGTTTCTGTTTAGAAGGATCCATTTCTCTGGGTTGTCAAGAAGTAAAAAGATTTTTTTTGTTGTTGTTAAATGATGTTTTAAATCCTGCCAATTTTATGTTAAAAAAAGGTAGCTAAGATGGTTGAGACTGAAAGACAGTGAAACATGAAAAGAAATAAAAGAACCCAGCAAACATAAGGTCTGGCAACAACCATGATAGTTGTTTGGCTGCCAGTAGCAGTAATAAGGACTAGTTGTGCTGGTTGAGAAAGCTGTTTAATTCAGATGCAGCCAACAAAAGACACGCCCTTTGAAAGAGATATGGTGTATAAATTTACACTTTGAAAAGCACCATCACTAACTCCAATTCTGAATGATTTAAAAAAAAAATTGAATTCTTCAGTCTCATAGAGATAAGAAAGAGCATGTCAAATTGCAGAAATCAGGAGAGATTTTGCCAAAAATAAAATGTTCATTGTTTTTGTGTATGTGTGCATGAGCATGTGTCTGTATGTGTTTAAGTAAAATTGTATGAGTTTATTTGGGCTCAGTATCATTTTTCTGGTGACAAAGTAGTCATTTGCAGTTACTCCACTTAGCTATAAGGTCTATAGAGTAGAAATCTGCAACCAAGCTGTCCCATTTAGCATTCTGTGTTAACCTGGACTGTGAGAGGAAATTCCCTTTTAAAAGTGATGGTATTACCATTCACACAGGAAACTGTCTTTCATGTGTTCAGACCCAAAAACTGACGCTCATTCCTGGGACCTACCCCTTTAGATTTTCAGAGAATGGTGAGAGATTTGTTCAGAACCACCTACACATACTTGTTTGTTTCTTGAATGATCAACAGAATGCATTTGTGAAAAGGCTGGCTGGATCAGAGATGGAGCCTGTGCCTTGGATACAGAGATGCGAGATGCTCCTCAGTGCAAAATCTCACTGACGTTTATGGATATTGCATTAGCATTGTGCACAAAATGTTCAACTGTCTTACTCTTGAACCCTTTTCCCTGACCCCAGGTAAATGCTTTCTGGAGATATAAATGTGTGAAAGGTGGTCATCTATATAAACCTGAAGAAATACACAGAGATAGCATTGGAGGAAAATTGGTATTGCACTCTGATTTTGAAAGAAAATTGATTTATTATTATGAAATAACAAAGTACTCTTAAGGCTAAAACCTTTTTTGCCCCATTTCAACCTGACGAAAAGGTTTACTTTCAAGTTATAAACCTATCCAAAGTGTGGCCTCTAATGGAAAATCTGAGAACTCCTTCACACATGGCAGTAGCAACCCCTGCACAAATAAAAGGCTTCATTAAAATATGGTCCGATTCTGTGTGCTGCAGCAATTGTCAGCTACAGATAGAAAAGGACATTGGTTGCACCTGTAATGAGAGTTAAATTATAAATAACCTTGGGAAAAAACTGTAAGGAAATTAAATATTGAATCCTTCATCACTGAGTGTTTATTTTGAAATGGATAATGTATAGACTGGAGAAGAAAAGAGTGGAGACAGACAGGCATGGCACCTTTTCTGTTTATTTTCTCCTGCTCAGGACCTATTCTCCCACCAGAGCCTCACCTCCATGTCTAATTCTGTGAAAACACAGGGTGATACAGGACCACTTGTTCCACATAACACATAGATGTTTGAAAAGTCTATAGGTGATGTCAATAAAGCACTGTAAACCTTATGGATACAGTAATAATATTGTACACTCTTTGTTCTTTGAGCTGTTGATCACATGTAATGGCCTAAATAACCAAAAGTAGCAAATACATTTGTTGATCTCTCGTTTCCCAGCTTGGAGCATTGTAGGCTAATAATACCTCCCAAGATTCTCTTTAACCTGATGTGGTATTTTGTTGGATGTTCAAGTGATCTGAATAATCTGAAAAATCATTTAAAATGTTTATAGACAAAAGGCCTTTCAAATCCCTGCAGAATATTGCATTTGGTCAAAGCACAGCCCTATAATAATTTCACTTTTTCTGTACATGATATCTTTGCCCAGTACATCCCTCTTCTGCTAATGCCTAGTTTGACCTTTACCTTTTCCAACAAAATTCCCAAATCCAATTTTTTCTAGCTGATAAATCCACAAATGTTTAACAGCAGGAATGATTTACTCCTGGCCAACGTTCAGGGCCATTTTCCAACCTCCTCAGCACAATCCCAAAATTTACCAGGACAGTGACTGTAAGTGGCCCCCACTGAAGGATCCTGGGAACTCTTCTGAAATCCAACATATTCAAATTTAGAAAGGTTGGTCCTTTCTAATACCCAGTGCTCCACTGAAATCTAATTATACTATCCCTAAATAAACCCTCCAGCTCTGTCCTAATCAAGTCACAATAATGCCCATCATGCAGAAAAGACCAAATTGCTTCTAGCACACTGCCTCACACCTAGCAGTGAGTAATAAATACTTGATGAATGAATATGTAGGAAAGTGCACTAAATAGCAGAATATTCTACAGCCAAGGTCATAGCAATTATGTTTTGGAAGCAGGTTTCATGGGGAAGTAAGTCACCTGCATCAGTGTTCTGCTGTATCACAGAGATGAAATGGTTTTGTTTATCACGGAAACTTGATACTTGAAACTTAAACTTCACTTTATCAGTATTTAATTATTTTAAATAGGGGTTTCCTTGGAGGCTCAGATGGTAAAGAATCTGAGTGGAATGCAGGAGATTCAGGTATGATCCCTGGGTTTGGAAGATCCCCTGGAGAAGGAAATGGCAAGCCACTCCAGTATCCTTGCCTGGAAAAATCCCATGGACAGAGGAACCTAGCGAGCTACAGTCCAGGGGTTCACAAAGAGTCAGACACGACTGAGCGATTAACACTACTTTAAATATATTTTACAACAGAGTTTTATACACATATTTAAATATATTTCTTTGCAATTGCTTTATTTTTATGTATTTTCATTTTTAGTTACCATTGTTTCATTGCTTGGACCTGTGAATACAGGCTACTTTATAAGTTTCTATATCATGGTCTCCAATAGTTCCTGCCATTTCTGTTTTCATTTTATGCAGCTTCTGTTTTCAGATATGATGCATTCTTTCTAAATGTGGGTTGGCCAGATGAAGGCTGAGAGGAACAAAACAGTTTAGAATTTTTCTGTACAGGTTTGGTATACATCGTTTTATTTCTACCTTCAGGAGAGCACTGTTAAGTAACTAATAGTAGCCCTAGTTTACAGATGATAAAAATGAGTTTCAAAAAGTGTATAACTTCCCACTGTCAGCACTGTATTCAGAACTTGGAAAAGACAAAGCAAAAAAAGAAAATGACAGTTAAGAAATGAGAAATAATAGCATCTATTGATTGGAACTCTTACTATGATTTCCACATTGCTATACTATTGTGGGGTTCCTGCCCAGGTCTGTATCCCAGTTATGGCTCAGGAACCACGGGGCAGGAAAATGTGAGGTGACTGAGTATGGTGACTGCAGCAGTGAGAGGGGGAGGGGAGTGAAGAGTGCAAAAGAGTTACTGCCATAACAGGCAGGGAGGTCTCAAGCTGCCTCAGAAGAAATATTGTTCTTGACAGCCTTAACAGTAGATGGCGATATTGTACTGCCGTGTCAATTTGGGGAAGCCCTCCCCCCACCCCGCCTTTTTTAAAATACCCGAAGTAAATCTATATTAACTTAGTTCAGTTTAGCTCAGTCGTGTCCGACTCTTTGCGACCACATGAATCGCAGCACGCCAGGCCTCCCTGTCCATCACCATCTCCCGCAGTTCACTCAAACTCATGTCCATCGAGTCCGTGATGCCATCCAGCCATCTCATCCTCAGTCGTCCCCTTCTCCTCCTGCCCCCAATCCCTCCCAGCATCAGAGTCTTTTCCAGTGAGTCAACTCTTTGCATGAGGTGGCCAAAGTACTGGAGTTTCAGCTTTAGCATCATTCCTTTCAATGAACCCCCAGGACTGATCACCTTTATGATGGACTGGTTGGATCTCCTTGCAGTCCAAGGGACTCTCAAGAGTCGTCTCCAACANTTGAAGACTTTAATAAATAAAACGTGGTTTGGGCTTACCCGATTTTTTTTCCTACTGTATAAAGTGGGATGTAGGTGGAGATTAGTGTGATGTAACCTTCTGAATCCAGTCCATGCAGCCTTCCTGACTTAGAGACCTCTTTGCTGAGGAATATGGAGATTGGTTTGTCATTGACTGATATGAAGAAAACTTTAATTTATGCCAAAATCAAATTGGATGTGGAGAGAAGAATGGTATTTACTTGTTTGTGGATAAGTACCAGGGGGTATTTTTAGGAGAGAGCACATGGCAGATATTTACAGGCACAAACGAAAGGGAGAGACTGTGTGTTGAAGCACTTAAACAAATTAGTTCGGGGCAAAAATGCGTTCAGTTCTGTTCAGTTCATTCGCTCAGTTGTATCCGACTGTTTCAGACCCCATGAATCACAGCACGCCAGGTCTCCCTGTTCATCAGCATCTCCCGGAGTTCACTCAAACTCACNAGGTGATAATATACAGCCTTGACGTACTCCTTTTATTATTTGGAACCAGTCTGTTGTTCCATGTCCAGTTCTAACTGTTGCTTTCTGACCTGCATACAGATTTCTCAAGAGGCAGGTCAGGTGGTCTGGTATTCCCATCTCTTTCAGAATTTTCCACAGTTTATTGTGATCCACACAGTCAAAGGCTTTGGCATAGCCAATAAAGCAGAAATAGATGTTTTTCTGGAACTCTCTTGCTTTATCCATGATCCAGCGGATGTTGGCAATTTGATCTCTGATTCTTCTGCCTTTTTAAAAAGCATCTGGAAGTTCACAGTGCATGTACTGCTGAAGCCTGGCTTGGAGAATTTTGAGCATTACTTTACTAGTGTGTGAGATGAGTGCAATTGTGCGATAGTTTGAGCATTCTTTGGCTTTGCCTTTCTTTGGGATTGGAATGAAAATTGATCTTTTCCAGTCCCTTGGCCACTGCTGAGTTTTCCAGATTTGCTGGCATATTGACTGCAGCACTTTCACAGCATCATCTTTGAGGATTTGAAATAGCTCAACTGAAATTCCATCACCTCCACTAGCTTTCAAATCTATATTATAGCTGTGTAATTCCTGGTCCCCTCCCTCTTGTATACCTGCTAGTTACATTAATGCTTAACCCAGACTGAGATTCAGAACAAAAACAGTTTTCTCCCATCTACAACTCTCTCAGAAATCAGACCCCAAAATCCGAGTCCTTTGGTTCTTCACCTAGATGTCTCCTAGCACCTCAAAGTCACATGTCCTAAATGGAAATTGCCAAGGTCCAGCCTCAGCTGAGTCCAGGGATATCCTCAGGATGGACGACATCAACAAATGAAGAAAGATAGATAAAGAGATAAAGAAAGAGACAGGGGTGACCAGGCTTCTTCGGTGAGCGAGGCCCATTTACTTTATTCTTCTCGGGGCTTTTATACCCTGAGTTATACATACAGCAAGGTGAAAAATGCAGAGTCAACTCAACATTCCATCAGTAATAACTTTTATCAATATCAGGTTCCTTCTTGTAAGAGTCTTATTCTCTGTACATCATCTTCTGTTCCGGAGGCCTGTTGACATTCCATGACCTCTTTTTGATAAAGGTTGGTCAGCCAGAACAATAATTAAAGTGTTTCTTCTTAAATTCTTAGCCTGCATCACCCTTAAAGTACAGAGTTACATTTTTATGGAGCAAAGATTCAGCGGGTTACAGCAAAGAAAGAACTTATTAACTCAAAGTCTAATGTTGCTAATGCTAAGGCTGCTGCTTGTTATTTCTATATCTTAACTATATGTACTCCCAAGAACACAATGGATAAGGGATGTGAGAACTTGGCAGCAAGCATAGGCTCAATAATGTTGCAAGAGTCTGGATAAACCTGCCAAGTAAGCTAGAATGCTAACAGGGGGTTTGAAACCCTCCTTTCATGCCCAGGAGATTTATAAACTAAAGTCCTAAGTTAACTCTTTCCAGAGAAATGTGGTTGAGGGACAGCCCCCTGCTATTGTCAGAAGAGCTGGTGAAAGACATGAAATAGTAAGACAGACAGATTTTGGTTTGGGGGTAGATGCTCTAGCAGATCCGTGGGGTCTGTCGAGTCCTGAGGCCTTGCTTATCAGGACTCTTCCACATGACCTTGTCGGATGGCCCAGGGAGTCCCTCAAGTCCTGCATGACCTTGTCATGGGTGGGATCTCCCATGCTGGCTCCTGGCAGGAAATTATTTCCAACTCAAGCTATTATCTCTCTTTTCTGACTTTTCTCATTAGAGATACCCCCATCCACCTCGTCACTCAAGCCATTAACTTGGGTATAAGCCTTGTGGGCAATGACATGGTGGTTAAGAGCTATAAAGCATATGGGTTCTGAGGTCAATTGTCATGATTTGAAAGTTGGCTCTCAAAACTAAGACTGTGACTCTTTAAATCTCAGTTTTTCCATCTCCAAAATGGATATAACAGTCATACCATACTCAGTTTTATTGTGCTAGTTGCATGACATAATTTAGTGCTGAGTGCTTAACGTAGAGGCAGACCTATATAAGCACCAGCAGAAATTAATATTGATGGTGACCATGATGATTAATGATGATCTTTGACTCTTGCCTCAGTCATTGTCATGAAAGGTTACCAAATCCTGCAAATTCTAAGTATTTTCAGATCTTCACCTTATGTTTATCACTTTACCTTAGTCCTTGATCTTTTTTGATGTAAGCATTATTGTGTGGGCTCCTAACCTTCTTCTTTACTCTGATTAAACCAGCTCTGTTTGTCCTTCAGAAGCATAAATATGCCCCAGAAGCATAAATATGAGTTTGTTTTCCTCTGCTAAAAATTCTGTAGTAGCTTGCCTATTGTTTATAAATCCCAAACTCCTTTTCATGTCATAGAAAGTCTTTCATGATATGAGCTCTGAATATTTATCCAGCAACATCCTTGGCCTCCTGCCACTTCTATGCTTTATCCTTGTTCATGCAGAGTTTGAATGAGAAGGAACCAAAGTCATTTCCCCTTTTCATGCCCTTACTTGTACGCTTACTCCTGCGTGAAACATCCTGTCAATGTATCCAATTTTCAAATTCCTATTCACTGTTTAAAATCTCACAAAGCACCTCCATGCCCTCTTTCCTACTATTCCCAACCCGGTTGCTTTCTCTCTTTTGACACAATGGATTTGGTATAGAGTTCCATTATATCACTATATCAGGGTTTGAAGTAATAATAATGCAACAGTAAGATGATTATCATTATAGAGTTAGTCTGGTCCCACTGGATGCCTACATCTAGCACACCATTCTACAGGAACCTGGACAGAAGCCTGGGGAACTTGTGGAGCCTGGTGGTTTACCAAGAGGTAAAAGGAAAGCATGCAAGTTCATCGCTAGACACAATTCATCTCAGAGGCTCAAGTTTATAAGAATGGAATAGTCCTTGATAGCTGGCAACTTTTCCAACCACCTGGGGTGAGGGAAGGAATCTCCAAGTCATTCACTGTCCTAAAAGATTCTTTAAATTGACTCTCATTCTTCTTTGATGTTCATTAAAGATACACTCTAATAGAAATTTCAGAGGCACACAATGTATTAGCTTTTCATTCAGTTCAGTTCAGTTGCTCAGTCGTGTCTGACTCTTTGTGACCCCATGAACTGCAGCATGCCAGGCCTCCCTGTCATTGCTGCCATACAAATTGCCACAGACTTAGTGGCTTAAGACAGCATACACTTTTTATCTTATAATCAAGAAATTAGAAAGTCAGACACAAGTCTCCCTGGGCTAAAATCAGGTGTCAGCAGGACTGTGTTTGTAATTGCAGGCTCTATGGTAAGATCGAATTCCTTGTTTCTCAGGTTGTTAGCAGATTTCAATTTCTTGCAGTGGTGGGGCTGGATTCATTACGAACAACTGATTTTAGATTAGGTCTTTCTGCATATCACATCTGCAAAGTTCCTTTTGCCGTGGAAGGCAGTGTATTCACATGTTCTTAGGATTAGGGCATAGTCATCTTTGGGGAGCATTATTCTGCCCACATACACAGAACAGAACCCAATAATTACTGTCAGGCTGGTTTGTCTGAGAACTAGAAAAGCTTATGGTATGTAGCCTTAACGTATCTCTGGTTCTGGAAAACAAGATATCTCTTTTAAGAAGTCTTTTGCATAACCTGTTGTAAAGTATCTGAAAGGACTAGATAGGTTTGTGTCTCCAGTGTAACAAATTTTGGAGGTGGCTTTTGTGAATTCCCCATGCCCTTGGAAGGCATTTTATTTCACTAATATTTAGGACCTTAGTTGGCATGTGGATCAAAGCTGGAATATGCACTATTGGTAATTCTCTGACATTACCTCTGCTTTCCATTCTTGTTTCCATTCCAACCTCAGAATGTAGTTCCCATTCACCGAATGGACATTGGCATATATCATTATAAGGTGCTTCTCAGCCCTGAAATCTCCAGTTCTTTCAATCTAGCCTTCTTATCTAGCATCACTCCCACCTTTTCTCACTTAATCATAATCTTCCTCAGCTAGAGAAGTTGACTTCAGTTCTCATTTCACTCAAATAAATGCCTCATTCCTTGTCACACACCTTTTTACCTTTCCTTGAACTGGACTGTCATCTGGTGTTCCCAACCTGCCTTGGTTCTGCTAGGAAATACAGCCTGTCAAATTTTTGCTGTCAACTATTCCTATGTCTTACCAAATGCTGTTTCCAGAGTCCCCAAAGATCTTATTTGTTAGAAATAACATTCTGTTGCTTCATATTTCTATTGCTTCCCTTTTCCATCTAGCTACTTTTGGAAAATCTCTATTCTATTGAACCCATGATTTTTTACTTTTCTGTGTTTTACATATTTTAAAACTCTTATGATCTTTCTGGACTTTTTTGTTTTGCCTTATAATAAGATTCCCCAAGATTCAGCCCCACTCCTTCCCCTTCTGGTGATCCTAATAGAGATCATCACCCATGTAGCACCTTGATGCCTTGTAATAAAATCTTTAAGAAAATCTTTACTATTTTCCTAAATAACTACTGTGTTAAATTCAGAGTGTAAGATTTAGTATTTTCCCTCAAAGAGTACTTTTCCATATCATTGCTACCCTTTTCAATTCCTACCAATATAATCATTAAATAAACACACTAGCTGAGGCCCACTGTGGCTCTGTAGAACCTAGAAATTAGGGTATAAATATGAATATCTAAGATTGGATAAATTGTTAAGTTACTAAGTATTGTCTAAACATAGTCTCAGTCACCAACAGGCCTAGTTCATCCTTATAAAGAGATTTCACTTTTAGAGTGTGCCCCCTAGGAAATCCAGTGAGAATTTACATTTTGATCTCATTATGTCTAGGTTATGTACACTGTCATACTGATAACCTTGTTTGAATGTAAAATGAGTGAAGTGTTTTTGTTCTAACTAGTGAAAGGCAAGATAAACAATAAATATCTTAACAAGAATCTTGTTCACTGAATTGGATACATTTTAGGGACTCAGTTCTACAAGGAAGCCATAGATTTGTTCTCTCCGTACCATGAACATCTATCACTCATGATACAAGTCAATATCAATAAAATAGCAGGGTGTTCTCACTCCTTTTAGGCTGCATGAGTCATTTCAATCAATCATATTGTAAATGCCATGGGATACTGTAAAACGTTTATATTTGGGAATAAAGAAGTTAAAAGTCACACGTAAGAGAAATGCTTATTGAGATTATACTGGAATTGCCATAATTTGAAAGAGAAAATATATCCAATGAAAGGTTTTGTCTTAAAAATTAGCTTCTACTGATATTTTGTTGTTATTGGTTAGTCACTAAGTCATGTCCAACTCTTTACAGCCCCATGGACTGCAGCCATCAAGCTCCTCGGGCCATAGATTTCCCATGCAAGAATACTGGAGTGGGTTGACAGTTCCTTCTCCAAGGGATCTTCCTAATCCAGGGACTGAACTTGCATCTCCTGCATTGCAGGCAAATTCTTTACTACTGAGCCTGAGTAGGGAAATCCTTTACTGACATAAATGATCATTTTTCTGCTAAATGTCCCCTTATTATATGTAACAATTTTAAATTTTACTAAAAGATATAAAATATCAAGATCTTTATTTGTAAGTTAGCCTGTATTTTTTAAGTTCAATATTTTTCCATATTTTAATCATTGAGGATTTTATTTTTATAGCTGTACATTTATGCAATTATATTTCATTGTACATTTTTTACTTTACATTTTGCTTAAGCAAATATAGAAAGGAATTATGCTTTACAGTTTCTCTTTTAGATATGGGGAGAAAATTACTGTAGTTTCTTAGTACAGTAGCAGGCAGTGATGTGCTGAAGCTAGCTCTTACTGGTTTATAAAAGCCAATTGCATCCATCTCTCCCCAAATCTGGACTCAAATATGTTACACTGAGAACTTAAAATGGACCATGGTGGGAATATTCACATCATAGAAATCATCAAAAGTACAAATCAGGCCTCTTTTTCCAGACAACTGGTTCTTAAATATTAACCCACTGATGTTAGGGTATATTGTTGTTGTTCTTCAGTCACTCAATCGTGTCCGACTCTTTGCAACTCCAGGGACTGAAGCACATCAGGCTTCCTTGTCCTTCACTCTCCCAGAGTTTGCTCAAATTCATGTCCATTGAGCTGGTGATGCTATCTAACCATCTCATCCTTTGTTGCTTTCTTCTCCTCCTGCCCTCAATCCTTCCCTAGGATATCCTCCCTTATATACTTAGCTGGTAGATCTAAGGAGCCAGATAATGTGGTTAATTGATTTGTTTTGTTTTTGTTGTCATCTGTGTGGTGGTTATGGTTTGTTTTTTAGTTTCCTTTTTTTTTTTTTTTTTAACAGTTAACTAGGGACTCATCCAATAATGAAGTAAAGCTGTCAGTATGAACTGTGAGTCATTTTTTAGTAGTAGGGGTGTGCATTCCCTGACAAGGCACCAACCACAAATAGTTACTATAATAAACAGACCATCAGCCACAGCATCAATACATTTTCAAAGAGATCCAAAGATGTTGAGCAAGCCGAACTTTAAAGGAAAAAATGAAATTGTTCTGTGGATGATTCAGATAGAGCTTAAAGAGAACATAGAAAATGATAATAGCAATAAAAATTCAAGTTTGATCAGTGGGGTAAAAAATTAGTTGTTTCTGAAGATAACAGAATTATTTGAAAATATTACATGTTAATTCAGTCTAGAGAAAGAACGATAAACATACGCTTCTCAGAATCTTTTAGCAAAATAAAATAAACAAGAAGTCAATACCACTCCTTCTAGTTTCCCTCCATCATTCCCATTTCAATCTCCATGAAACCGTGGGCTTTGTTTACTTTAGTAGCAGCAAAAAGCTTTGAGGTACTGGGGTACATAAGCTTCAAAACTTAAAGGGTGATCTTAGAAAACAAAATTCTACCAGACTTGATACAGAGTCTAGAGTATGCATTAATGAGTTTTGTGATTAAAATTAACACATTCACATTTTTCAAGCTAATTGGTAAAAAAATAAAACTGTGACTTGTACGAGTAGACTATGCTTGTTTAACTTTTTCCAGGAACATTTTGAACAAGGCTGAAAGATGTTACCTCTATGAAACTCTTCAGTTGGGAACATGAGTGAACCTAGGTCATTGCTGTACAGCTGTTAGTTAAACTAGAAAAGTGAGATTAAACCAGGCTTGGCAAACTCTGATTTATGTAGCCCCTGAGCTCAGTATGATTTCTCCATTTTTAAACAATTGAGAAAAATCAAAGCAAGTATAACTTTATGACATAAAATTTATATGAAATTTAAATTTCCATAAGTAAAGTTTTATTGGAACATAACCATGCCCATTCTTTTATTATATATTCTTATGGTCACTTTCAGGCCATAATGGCAGGGTTGAGTGATTGTGACAGAGATTATATGGCCTATAAAACCTAATATATTTACTATATGACCCTTTACTTATAGAAATCAGCAGAAGAAATTAACTGAAGACATTTGCTTAAGCTGAGACTAAATTATACTTATTTTTATTTAATGTTTTATTTCCATTCCTTTACTTGAATAAAATTAACAAAATCAACAATTTTCTTAAGGATTTCAAAGACTTATATAAGTAACTATGAAATGTCTAAGCATGGAAATAAAATGATGCATCTGCATTCAACTGAGTTTGTAACAGATTATGTGTTCAGATTTCCTCTTCCCTGAGTTGTCTCCAGCCAATGACTCTTGAGGAGCTAGTGGATCTTCTGCTCCTCGTGTTTTCACCTCACCAAAGATAAAAGGGCAAAGCTTTTTGGAAATATTAAAAATAGGTCAATAAAGATAATGGTCAAGACAGAGAACATAAAGAAATACCTCATAATTATATTGTATTCTTTTTTACTAAATGCTAAAAACATTGATTTCTCAAACATGTACTTTAAAATGTGTCCAAGCTTTGTTAACTTTATTTTGGCTTTAATTCATTTATTTAATAATGAAGAACCCCCAAATGATGGGAATGGTCCTTCTCAGAGTCTGACCATAGTTCTGGGTGCATCTGTTACATTGTAGATGTGTATATACCTTAATATCATTGTCCTGCTTATATGCAAATATCGCTAACCAACCAGGAAAATAAGTCATTATCTCTGGATCAAGACTGGCCAAATGAAGACAAAAATGGATTTTAAAAACTCATGGATTTCTCCCCATGAAGCCCTTTTTATTACTTTCCTTATAACTAAATATGGTTTTGAATAACCCTATCTTTATGTCTGTGCTGTGCAGGTTTGCATAATTATGTAGGGGTTGTGGCGAGCAAAAGAGGGAATCTAAGTCCTCATTGTTAAGAGGCAGGGCTTACTTAGGATTACCTGCCCCAATCCCAAACCATCTTGAGGTCTTCTGAGTTTCAGAGAATGGCAGATATGCAAAGTACAAAGATTCAGAGACAGAATTGGCACTGAGACAGAGCAACATTTATTTTGACCAAAAAAGTCATCCTAGTAAATCAGTAAAACAATTCAAGCTTAATTATTTTCTGCTCAGCATTTTATCTTGATAGGAAAGGTGTGATATTTCATCTATACTGCATCACAGAAAACTAGCTAATTATGAATAATTGTTTTAAAGTCACAAACACAATAATTAACATAGCCATGTTTTAGGGCCAAGACTTCTGACTCCAATGTCTTCTCTTTTGCACCTGTTCAAGGAAAACAGCATAGAACTTAAGAAAAGCACATAAGTATGCTCTCTTAGGACATTTTGACCATCTAATTAAAAAATATTCCCTTGCTATAATTTAGCCTAGCAAAAACTAATACATATATTTTTTTCCCTTACCTTCCAGAAAAACTATTTTCCAGTTTTTAACATGGCATCATGAAATGTATTAGGAATTCACATGTGTATGCTCTCTGTAAGATGTTCCTGTATATTGTGTGGCCCATCATGATGTGGGGAGGGGAGAAGGAAGAAGCAGGATTAATTACATAGACTTGCTTCTGAAACCAATAACTAAAAAATAGAAATAGAAACAGAATATTTGGAAGCTGGCATGATTTTTGTTGTTGTTGTTTGTGTGATTTTTTTTTTTAAAGAATGTGTTTTCTTTCAGCAGCTTGGCATTTTTCTCTATTGCATGTTAGAGTTGAATAATATAAAATTACAGTTAAATCTATTTGCAGTATCATTTTGGAGTTTATTCCATTTGATAGCTGCCCCCTAAAGAATATTTCTTATTTTGCTTATTCAATGTTTGCATATTTTGTATATAAAACTTAGGTAAATGAGATTCTTATTTCATAGATTCCCTGCAAAGTAATAAAATATTCTATTTTAAAAAACTCAAGTATAAAATGGTGGTATCTCTCTTCATGGTACTCAAGACATTTTGATTTGATCATTTTATATTGGAAACTATGTTGGGAAATGATCTGAATTTACTCAGGGGGGTTAACTTCTTTTTCAAGAATAGGCCCTAAAATGGTGTGGAATTTTATTGATTTACTTTGAAAATCACTGCACTGCCCTTCAAGAACTCTGAACTGAATTGAAAGGACGCATTGCAGTTGCTGTATCAGAGATGGAGCCATTTGTCTCACAACATTACACAGTATATATTGAAACTTCAGATACATTTTGCTTGTCTAAAATACAACTTTTATATTTAAGTCATTTTAATGACAAGCTAGTATAAAAACTAATGATCAGATCTTCTGGTGCAGGTTTTTTTCTGATAGGTTTGCACTTGGCTTAGCATCCAAAATCTGCTTATACAGATAGCCTTTGAATAAAATGTTAATAATTATCCTAATCAATGCTCAGACTTTTTCAAGAAACCCTCCAGTTTCTCCCCTTCTACCATTTCCCCATATCCCAACTACTTTTAGCTTGTATAATTTTTCTTTAACTTATTCAAAATCCCATAATTTTCCTATTCTTCTCGGGTAGGACCCATGAAACAGTCCACTTAGGGATTGGACACATGACTGGTCTCTGTCTTCACCTTCCTCATTAGAAGATTCAGGATTAGAAATAGCTGATTCTTGGGACTTCCACTTCTTCAGTGGTTAAGATGCTGTGCGTCCACTATAGCGGGTATGGGTTCCATCCCTGGTCAGGTAACTAAGATCCCACATGCCTCATGATGTGGCCAAAAAATAAAAATAAAGGAAGCTAATTCTTGACACTAAAGATGTGATTTTAAGAGAATTTGTATAAGAATAAAGAAAAATGTGATATCTCAGGTTTACAGGTCAACTTGATTCATATAGCAATGTTTTCTAATGGTAACATAAACTTACTTTTTACAAAATGGATTAAGTTCAGATAGTGTTTATTTTTACACATGACCTTTAAGTAACCAGGGCTACACAAACTGTTTTTAAACTGGCAAGCCTCTAGCAACTATATTCTATTATTTGATTTTTGGTTCTTTCAACAGGCTACATAGCCTTACTCTTTTTTGGGGGGTAAGTGGTCATTGAGGAAGCTTGGAATAGACATGGAATAATGAATTTTGACTTGTTTCTGGGCCAGCTGAGAACATAATTATAATTGTATTAGACTATAGCTATTCTGTGAACTCACAGTATCTAGTCTAAAGATGATATCAGGAGCATCTATTTACAAAGATTAATCTCCTAACTATTGAGTGCCAGAGTTTTCTGATGTTGGAACCAAACCAATGGTGAGAATCATTACCTTATTAAAGAGCTTCTGTGAACCATGAACTTCCAGATGTTCAAGCTGGTTTTAGAAAAGGCAGAGGAACCAGAAATCAAATTGCCAACATCTGCTGGATCATTGAAAAAGCAAGAGAGTTCCAGAAAAACATCTATTTCTGCTTTATTGACTATGCCAAAGCCTTTGACTNGGTACTAAAGCAATGCCAAAGAACATTCAAACTACTGCACAAATGCCCTCATCTCATATGCTAGCAAAGTAATTCTCAAAATTCTCAAAGACAAGCTTCAACAGTACATGAACTGTGAACTTCCATGTGTTCAACCTGGATTTAGAGAAGGCAGAGGAACCAGAGATCAATTTGCCAACATCCTTTGGATCAAAAAAGTAAGAGAGTTCCAGAAAAACATCTACTTCTGCTTTATTGATTACATCAAAGCCTTTGACTGAGTGGATCACAACAAACTATATTTGAGAAATCTGTATGCAGGTCAAGAAGCAACAGTTAGAACAAGACATGGAACAAAAGACTGGTTCCATACTGGGAAAGGAGTACATCAAGGCTGTATATTGTCACCCTGCTCATTTAACTTATATGCAGAGTACATCATGTGAAATGCTAGGCTGGATGAAGCACAAGCTGGAAACAAAATTGCCGGAGAAATATCAATAACTTCAGATATGCAGATGAAACCACCCTTATGGCAGAAAGTGAAAAGGAACTAAAGAGCTTCCTGATGAAAGTGAAAGAGGAGAGTGAAAAAGTTGGCTTAAAGCCCAACATTCAAAAAACTAAGATCATGGCCTCCAATCCCATCACTCCATGGCAAATAGATGGGGAAACAGTGGAAACAGTGGCAGACTTCATTTTTTTGAGCTCAAAAATCACTGTAGATGTTTATTGCAGCCATGAAATTAAAAGATGCTTGCTCCTTAAAAGAAAAGCTATGACCAATCTAGAGAGCATGTTAAAAAGCAGAGACATTTCCTTGCTGACAAAGGTCCATCTAGTCAAGGCTATTATTTTCCAGTAGTCATGTATGGATGTGAGAATTGGACTGTAAAGAAAGCTGAGCACCAAAGAATTGATGCTTTTGAACTGTGGTGTTGAAGAAGACTCTTGAGAGTCCTTTGGACTGCCAGGAGATCCAACCAGTCCATCCTAAGGGAAATCAGTCCTAAATATTCATTTGAAGGACTGATGCTGAAACTGAAATTCCAATACTTTGGTTACCTGAAGTGATGAACTGACTAATTGGAAAAGACCCTCATTTGGGGAAAGATTGAAGGCAGGAGGAGAAAGGGACGGCAGAGGATGAGATATTTGGATGGCATCACCAGCTCGATGGACATGAGTTTGAGCATGCTCTGGGAGTTGGTGACAGACAGGAAAGCCTGGGGTACTGCAGTCCATGGGGTTGCAAAGAGTCGGACACGACTGAGTGACTGAACTGAACTGAAACTAAATGAAACTGAAAATTTTACATCATTGGTAAGATATAAAAGGTAGAGTCAGTGTATATATAGTTTTTAAAGTTATGTGATGCAGTGACATCATCAAAGGAAAGAGCTTGAAAAGGGGAAAGTTCAAAAACTAAACTTCTGAATCATCCAACACTTTGACTCAGTGAAATGATAAAGAATCAGTTAAGAGACTGAAAATAAATTGTAAATGAATTGGATTGAAAGCAATCTAATTGTTGTTCTTGTCAGCCAAGCAAACAAAGCATTTCAAGACAGAGAAAATTTCAATTGTACAAGTTACGCTTATAAATTAGTAAGATAAGAACTGGAAAGTGGCATGGATTTGGCATCATGGAAGTCTTTGGTAACTATTACAAGAGAAATACTGATAGAGTTCTGGGGAAAAAAAAGCCTCATCAGAGTGAGAACGAGATTCCATTAACACTGAAGTCACAACTTAGATATAGAGAATATGGTGAGCTTTTTGTATTTGGCCATAAGGAAAGCATAAAAAAATAGAGCAGTAATTGGAGAAATTAATGAGGTGACAGTTTCTTTAAGATGCATGCATGCTAAGTCACCTCAGTCATATCTGACTCTTTTCAACCCCATGGACTGTAGGCTGCCAGGCTCCTCAGTCCATGGGATTCTCCAGGCAAAAATACTGGAGTGGGTTGCTATTTCCCTTCTCTAGGGGATCTTCCCAACCCAGAGATTGAACCTGCATCTCTTGAGTCTCCTGCATTGGCAGGTGCAATGTTTACAACTAGCACTACAAGATGGGAAAAATCAAATCAGTTTATGCCATTGGGAATAACCTGTAATGAGTAGAATGTTAGTAATACAGGACAGAAAGTTGAGAATTGCAGGAGAAATGTCTTTTCTGGTAAAGAGGCCTGGGACTGGGTGCACAAATGAAATGGTTCTCCTTATATAGAATCACAGGCAGAACATATTTTGTAACAGAAAGTGAAGAGGTGGTCAGGGAGTTGTCCTGTTTCATTCTGATATTTCTTCTGATTGCTTTTCTTTTCATACTGAAATAATAAGGAAAATCATTAGGAGATGATGAGAATAGGAGGATTTTCATGAAGACAAAAGGAAAATGTTATCCAGGGCAGTGTAATAGTGAATGAACTAGGCAAATATAGCGTGATTTTCCACGGTTTGTTGTGATACACACAGTCTAAGGCTTTGGCATAATCAATAAAGCAGAAGTAGATGTTTTTCTGGAACTACAGTACTTTTCTGATGATCCAACAGATGTTGGCAATTTGATCTGTTTCTTCCTAAGTTGTGAAATTTCTGAGTCTTGTCTTTTACAACTGAAGATTACTGGCAAGGTTTGTGGTAGAATGTCCATCAGTTTGGGTCTAGTTGATGTCTTCTTAGGATGGTGTCTCAGATGGAAAAGGGTCTGCCTGCAAAGCAGAATACCTGGGTTTAGTCCCTGGGTTGGGAAGATCCCCCTGGAGAAGGAATGGCTACCCTGATAATGTTGCCTGATAGATATTTTGTGTTATGATTGCACTTTCATTTTAGTATTAAATAATTTGTAAATTACTTAATATATTTTATTACATTAAATGATATAAATTTATAATGTAAATTATTTTCAGATTTTTATTTTAAAAATTGTATAAGTCACACATGTGGTTAACATGTCTACTTTAGTTTTCTTTAGCTAAATATTACAATTCTTACAATTTCTGAAAAGAACATGTATTGTGTTTTTAGGTTCAGTTAGGATCCAAAGCACCTGAGTGTTACTTTCCTAAAGAAGACAACTCTTATTTAGTCCACTCAACTCAATACTCATCAGTGGGTATAACAGCTGACCTCCAGGTGAATACTGCAAATCCTCGAATAAAGCTACCTTCTGATTCCATCTCATCTCTTCGTGTGGAGGTGAAATATCACAAAGATGATATGTTGCAGTTTAAGGTACGTTTATTATAAACTATCACAATGCATGATTCATCTCTCAAGAAAAATTTTAAATAGATTAGGTGCTTGGGTTTTTATGTAACATTAAGGATTATTAATTGGATTGATGATCTTTTGATTCTATAAAGCTTTCTTTGTCTTCCCACAGAGTCCATAGCTAGATGCACAATAAGTAAAACTTTATGGTTTTGCTAGTTTTTTTGAATAATTAAACATATAATGGTGATTTTTAATTATTTAAATTCTTTACAAATTGATAAATCATTTAGTTGGACTCTGTTGGTTTTTCCACTCAAGTAAACAAAATAGGACAAAATAAACACAATAAGATCCTTATTGTTTCCATTCTTTTTAAACAGTAATCTGAAGTTTATGGCCAATATAGTAAGAAATACAAAAGAGATAATTTCTGTCAATAGTTATATTTAGCAGTTATCTTTTACTTAAGAGCACTGAAGTGAAGTGAAGAGAAAGATGCTCAGTCGTGTCTGACTCTTTGCGACCACACGTACTGTACAGTCCCTGGAATTCTCCAAGCCTGAATACTGGAGTGGAAGCCTTTCCCTTCTCCAGGTGATCTTCCCAACCCTGGGATCGAACCCAGATGTCCCACATTGCAGGCAGATTCTTTACCAGCTGAGCCACAAAGGAAGAGTACTGAAGAACTCCATTAAGAAAATTACTAGAAATGGTACTACATATATGACAAATGGAAAGCAATTTCAACCCATACATATGCAGGCATTTAACTGAAGAAATACAATCTGGAATAAAATATTAAAATACTTAACACCCTTTATTTTTTAATATAAATTTATTTATTTTAATTTGAGGCGAATAATAATGAAAGAAATTAAAGAAAAATACAAAAAAATGAGAAAACTAAGTGTTTATCCTCTACAGCAAGGAAATAAATAGCAATTTTAGCAAAAAAGTGTTTTATTTTTTAACAAAGAATAGTATTAGAGTACATATTTTAATGAGAATGTTCATTAATATACTAATTCTGGAAATAGTTTACCAATAGATATCAAGGATCCTACAAATTTGTAATATATTCTGATCTAATATTATCACTTGTAAGTAATATACTAAGTAAAGATGTGAATGAAGATAAATTAGCATTAATATTCATTGTAAAATCATACATAAAGCAAAAATATTGAGACAACTGTCTAGCAGTTTTAAAAATATTGAAACAACTATCTAACAGTAGTAAATAGTTTTGTGTATCCATATAAGTGAATATCTAGCTCTGAAAGTTCTCTTCTTTAAGAGTTCTTACTGTATGGAAAAATGAATTGCAAAACATTAAAACAGGTAAAATATAGTACATAATTTAATTGATTATATATCTATATATGTTTATGGAATTTGAAATAGATATACAGGCTATGGATACAAAATTAGAAATTATGTAAATAAGAATTTAAATGTTCTTGTTTGAGGCATTATTCAAATTGTTTAATGATATGCACCTAAATATATTGGGCTTCTCTGATAATTCAGCTGGTGAAGAATCCGACCTGCAGTGCAGGAGACAACAGTTTGATTCCCGGGTCATGAAGTTCCCCTGGAGACAGCATAGGTTATCCGCTCCAGTATTCTCGAGTTTCCCTGGTGGCTCAGATGGTAAACAATCTGCCTACAATGTGGGAGACCTGGGTTCTTGGGTTGGAAAGATCATGGCAGCCCACTCTAGTATTCTTGCTTAGAAAATCCCCATGGACAGAGGAGCCTGGCAGGCTATAGTCCATGCGGTCACAAAGAATCAGACAAGCTGAGAGACTAAGCACAGCACAGCACCTAATATGTCACCATTAAGAAATAAACATATCTCTTTTCATATTTCTCTATAATAGATTTATGATGCCCAAAATAAGAGATATGAAGTTCCAGTACCATTGAACATTCCAACTACACCAACGAGTACATATGAAACTAGACTTTATGATGTTGAAATCAAGGAAAATCCTTTTGGCATTCAGATTCGAAGAAGAAGCACAAGAAGAGTTATGTAAGTGATTGAATTACTTGATATGAAGGATATTTTCATTTTAGCTTAGGTGGCAAGTTGGATGATTATTTTCACAGCCTTCACTGTGCTACTGTGTCAGAACATCAAAAGTGGTTTCAAAGGTATTAAATAATTGGCTTATTTTAACATTCAAAAACAAAAGTTAGCGAGCTGTTAACAACTGGTCTAAGATTTTATTGACACTTTGGATGTGATGAATTTTATTATTAAATGTCAGACCCATTCTTCTGTTCAAGCTAAGAACAAAAATAAAGACATGTTGAAAACCCTGATGAGGGTTGTCAAAATAAGTATACATGTGTTTAGAAATATGTCAATATTTTATTAGAATGATTAAAATTGGAGTTTTTTAGTTCTGGATTTTGATCAAGTTAATACTATCTCTGTCAGGAATTGATGAAAGGAAGTTTATATATGCACATATAGACATGATTTTTATGGTCAATGAATAAATTTAATTTTTAAAATATTTCCTTTATTTTAGTGAAAAGTTCTACAAAGTATACTCCTATGTATTTTTAATTACAAAATACTTCAATGTAATTTAAACTTGCCCTATATTCTTTACATGATGTTGTCAGGATGTTTTCAGGTATTGTCAGTACGGATACAAATAATGAAGAAAAACATGTTATATTGTTTAAAAATGTTGAAGAGTTTCATTCCAAATGTTAAAAAGCTAAATGATTTTGTGGAAAATCCCTGGTACAGAGACATTATTTATTGTTATTCAGGAACCATTATTCTTTAGCAAATACTTTTCCAAAATCATTAATATAAAAATATGAATATGTTCCAAATTCTTTGGAATAATGTTTTCTTCCTCTGCCAATTTTCTTTTCCTTTTCTTTTATCTTCTTATTGCAAATGACATTCTCTGTAACATATTTCTTCTGGAGTTCTTTGTAAACACATTTTTACAAATATTAATTAAAAGATGAAAATGATTGGGTATAGTAATAGAGTTTGAAATTAAAATATACAATATGTGTTATTTATTTTGATATTGATTTCTTTTTATTCTATATGTAGTAAAAGTTTGCTGATTCTCTCAAAAGAATAAGAAAATGAAGGACTTTCAATTCTTAGGACATATATTACTTCTAGGTCATATATTATTTATAGATTTATATTGATTGTATTTTAAAAAGTGATATATATCTAAAGATACACATATAGCCATAATAAGATTATGAATTTATGAAACATATTTTGATATTTGCTATGTTAGCCAAAAAAGTATTGAAATAATTAACTATTTCCATCTGTATCTGGGTATGATAAGCCCTATATAGGGAAAAATACTACTGATTTTCACATCACCTAAGAAAGAATTACTAATACTATTCGTGATCCTATTTGTCTGCATATACAGGAGTAAAATTGTTTTCTTTTGTTTTCAGTTGGGATTCTCGCCTTCCTGGTTTTGCTTTTAACAACCAGTTCATTCAGATATCTACACGCCTGCCTTCAGAATATGTGTATGGTTTTGGGGAAACAGAACACCCAACATTTAGGCATGACCTGAACTGGCATACTTGGGGAATGTTCACAAGAGACCAACCCCCTGGTGTAAGTAGCAGTATTTGATTACCATAAGTGGCAACTAAGACACAGCCATCTCTTTGTCGGCCTGTATTTCAATATTGAAACAATGAAAGGGACTAGTAATCATGACAGTTGCTGGAGTGTTTTTCTGAAAAACAAGCAAAAAGTCACAGTAAAGTACAGGTGAAAGTAAATGACTAATCAGATAACATCATTGACTACAGTGAGAAGTGAGGTCGTGACCCAACTGCTTCCTCTCAACTGCGTAGAAAGAACATTCAGATTCAATATTCCCTGCCAAATCCATGTTTACTTTCAGCTTTTAGAAAATAACTGGCTAAGGTTCTCCTTGAGATTTTCTTTTTTACTCCTTAGATAAAGATTGGATTCTCACTTTTTCCTTTGTTACCCTAAGCTGCAGTTGTGCATTTTTATGAGGTTATACTGTTAGTTACAAGTTTAGGAAATATTTTTATATGCTCATGACACTTTCCCCAAAGTTTTGTCTTATTAATGGTATACATTTCATGAATAATATATTTCTCACAATTAATATTAACTATAATTATTCTAAATATATCATAGAAAAGTACATTTTAATAAAAATACTAGTTCATTTGCATTTTCCATATGTCATGTGTACTTAAAGGATATATTCAGAATGAGATTATAAATGTGTATACTATTATAACCACTTCTTATTGTAAAGTACTCATACAATTTTTATTTGTATCACAATAGTTTAAACTTATGAACACTATTTTTCATTTATTCCAGCTTGAAAGACCATGTTTACCAAAGTTTACCTCTTTAAAACCCTTCAGGGACTTCCCCTGTGGTGCAGTGGTTAAAACTCCGTGCTCGCCTGCAGGAAGCACAAGTTTGATCCTTGGTTGGGGAATCAAAACAAAAACAAACAAACAAAAAAAACCCTTCAACATTAAGTATTGACACTATTAGGTTTATATAACCTTGATCCTAAGTTTATAAATTTTCTGTCACATGCTACTCAGTTACTAGGATTCATTGTGGGTCAATGACATTAATTTGATTAGGGATCATCAACTTATAAGTTTTGTAATCTTGACATTGCATGACTCTGCATATAGATTTTCCATTCTGAAAAATTAAAAGATGATGCTAAAAATGAAATTAAATGCTCAGTAGATGAAAACTATATTAATTTAAAATATTATCATAAATTATTATAGAAACTTAGATATCCCATTAAGTCCTTGAGATTGAGTACTTTGATCACTTTAATCATTAATAAAACATTCTATTATTGAAAAAGAAGTACTAATTCATAAATAAATTAAGATACATAATCTATGGAAACAAACACAACTATTCTAAAACCAGTGGGTTTTTTACATAATTTAATTTGGCAGTATTTGTGAGTGTTACACATTTGTATATTCATTCAATGCACTATTCACTATTCACATCACTCTAATGCACTAATGGTTTGAATAGTAAATAAATTTAAAAAAATGTGTTTGTTTTAATTCAGTCATAGTTTGGGTGTGCAATGAAGGAATATTTAAATTCCTAGGCTCAATCTTATAGTGAATTTAAATATTACATTGACAAAAATTTGCATGCTATTATTATTTAAATATACATTATATTTATTTTTTCAATTTTAGTACAAACTTAATTCCTATGGATTTCATCCTTATTATATGGCTGTGGAAGATGAGAACAATGCTCATGGAATTCTCTTACTTAACAGCAATGCAATGGGTAAAACAATTTTTTAAATTTAAAAAATCATATTTTATGTGACTCAAATAAAATAATAACATATATAGTTAAAATGTAATAATATTTTGGATTTCCAGATGTTACATTTCAGCCAATGCCTGCTCTGACATATCGCATGATTGGAGGAATCTTGGACTTTTATATGTTTTTGGGCCCATCTCCAGAAGTCGTAACAAAGCAATACCATGAAGTATGACTGTGCATTTTAAAAAGAGATAACATTTTCTTTATAATATAAAGTATTTATCTTAGTTTACCAAGAATTTTTTTTTTNTTTCCAGGTAAGAATATTGGAACAGTTTGCCGTTTCCTACTTCAGGGCATTTTCCTGGCCCGGGGATTGAATCCACATCTCTTGTGTCTCCTATTTTGGTAGACAGACTCTGCCACTGTGCTACCTGGACTAGAGGTATGTGCTAATAGCTCTTGTATGATAATGATCATTTAATTTTGTGCTTTGACTATTTAAAAAATATGAAAAATATATATATAACATAAGATTGTTTCTTTAAACTCTTTAACAAAGGTCTCTACCACTGCAGTTTCATATTTCCCTTCTAGAAGAGACAGATGGCAGCCACAGACTGGGAAGAGGTTATTAAAATGTGGAAATTATCAATTGGTGAAGCCAGGATTACCTCATCAAGGCAGTTGCCTTTGAGGTACGGGATATTGGAGAGAAGGTAGGAAACTATACCTGTGGGTATATACCTTCTGAAACAATGAAGCATTTGCTGAAAGCTGGGACAGTTTGTCTTCTATTTTAAAGTCTCAAATGAGAGTCAGTGTCTGTCTTAGCCAAATTCCTTGAAATACTGTCATATATTTCAGGCAGCTGTAAGGGGATCTTTTATTATATCCTTTCAAATCCTGATGTGCCCTCTAGAAGTTGGCTTTAAAATACTTGTGGTCTTTTTTTCTCCCCAGCACAGACTCAGAAGGCTCTCTCTCTTTTGTTTTCATTTTCAAGTGGCTGCAAAGTTTACTTTTGAAGTAGAGCTTTACTGTTTCAAGAAATTTTGTAGGTCTTCGATATGATAGTACAATTTGAACGTTAAGAACTTTGTAATATATCCATCTTATGTGACTTTAGGTTGCCAATTTTATTTTGTTTTTTGAAAAATCAAACTTTCTGAGGTTTTTAGTCTGCATATAAATTCTTATTTATTACATGTTATTTCATTAGTGCATGGACTTTTTAAAATAAAACAGATATTGATGTAAAAATCTTCGATTTTCTCTCTTTTTTTTTTNATTTTATTTTGTTTTTTGAAAAATCAAACTTTCTGAGGTTTTTAGTCTGCATATAAATTCTTATTTATTACATGTTATTTCATTAGTGCATGGACTTTTTAAAATAAAACAGATATTGATGTAAAAATCTTCGATTTTCTCTCTTTTTTTTTTCCGTCTCCCTATCTCCCTTTTCTCTTTTTAGTTTTGTTCCAACAAATATTTATTCTTGGACTAATACTTATGAAACTTTGTGGGAGCCCTGGAAACACAAAAAGAAGTTATTTCTACTTTCAGGTGGTTAGAATCCCCATTTTTCTTGCTTTTCTCTTTTTAACTTTCACCTCCCCCCCTTTTTTTCCCAAATATATCTTGTCTATTTTTTCCTGCCCTGTTTTTCTAAATGGACTACACTTTTGTATGTATGTGAGTAGATAGCATTTTTGCCCCATTTAGTTTTCAAGTTGTTTAGTTGCTAAGTTGTATCTGAGTGTTTTGGGGACACCATGGACTGTAGCCTGCCAGGATTCTCTGTCCATGGGATACTCCAGGCAAGAATACTGGAATGTGTTGCCATTTCCTTCTCCATGGGCTCTTCCCGATCCAGGGATTGAACTCGAGTCTCCCGCATTGGCAGGCAGATTCTTTACCACTGAGCCAGCAGGGAAACCCCCATTTTGAAGTGGGCAAGCACAAATACATGGCATATATGTTCATGGAAAGTTTCCATCCTCAGCATGGCAGCTAGAAAAAGACCTGAATGGTACATCTTTTCATTTCTTCTTCTGGATTACTTCTGCTTCTGGGAGGGAATCCTTGGGGCCAGATCTGACAGTACAAAAATGTATTTGTGTTTGTGGCCTGGCTTGGTAGGCAGCAAAGTGATGGCAATAAGATTTGACAGAAAAATGCCAGCAGGTGTAGACTAGAATGAGCTCCACTCAATTAGATGAAGAACAGTCTTACCAATACAGACGGCACAAAGCTGGAGAACCTTCAGTGTTTCCAGTAAGGACCAGATGCCCTGTCTTTCCTGGCCCCAGAGAAACCCTAATACTGCTGCTTCTGCCACATTCTTGTGGTGAGGATCCTATAAGAACTTTGGAAATGGGATTTTGCACCCCCTTGGCACTTCCTGACAATAAAGGCAAGTTCAGGTTACCTGCCAGATGCAAGTAACTGGTAACAATTCCAGGATCTCTCTACATGCTTGCTTGAGCTCTCTTTCCTGAATGGACTATCTCCATAGCAGGATGAGGCCTCAGGCCTGCTGAGATCTATTCCTACAGGTTCCAGATTCTATTCATTTTCTACAGATGAATGGCACTGCAAATGCCTTGGTTATTTCTTTATTCTTATTTTGCACAGTTTGAATCTGGAACTTCAGCCCAATTGTAAAATGACTCTAGAGCAGGTAGAGCCAAAAATTTCATGTTAACTTCCAACCCCAATTTGTACTGCCTGCTTGGAGCACCATGTTAAGGAGCACGCCAAGGTTTTGTGCTGGTTCAGTGAGAAAGAGCACCAGTCTACAAGGGATATATTCCATCAGCAAGGCAGGGCAATAATGACATGTGTTCCTGACATTTCCCATTCTTGGCCTAGCACTATCCTAAATCTTTAAGAGAAAGGAAGACAGACCTCTCGAGTGGCCTGCCCTGGGGCACACACTGGCCTGTTGGATGCTGTCTGTGAATTATATTACTAGATCTGCTAGTGACGATGGATATGGTAAGAAATACATCATTTGTGCATTTCAAGCAAACACAAAAATGTTTGGTAGAAATAACAGAAGGTATGGATCCAAAAGCACTTTCTCTAGCACATTTGCCTCTATAATTGCAAGGAAGTCTTACTACATAGTCTTTTCTTGAAGCAAAATGGATGTCACTGACCCGGTAGGGCTTGGAGGTTCTGAGAACTCTTGCCCTAACAGAAATAAAATATCTTCCCATCAGTTTGTGGGTGCTTCTTGAAATTTAATCATAGAGAACATATATCTATGATATACTACATGAATGAGTTGTAATAAATAAATCCTAAGTTGTAATAGGATTAAAGAACTCTTGGAGTAAGTAGGAACACTGGGTCATTGATTCCGGTTCTATTGTTTTCTCATCGGGGGAACTGAAACAACCTAACCAGCTGGTTCTTCTTCATTTCAAGGGGGAAGAAAACTGGTATTTATTCACTAGCTCCTACCAACTGTCTTATAGATCAGAAGACTTGAAAGCAGAAAGTTTATGTAAAATGTTTAAGATTATGCAACTAGGTTAGTAGCACATTTAGAATTCAAATCTAACTTTTTCTGGCCCATAAGCCCTCATGCTCTTTACATGAGATCACATTGCTTTCTATCTTATTATTCTTCCCATCTATTCTTGTCCTTATCCGATTTACTCACTCTATTGTCTAATTCTACTGAAATTTGATCTCTGATGCATTTGACTTAGTAAACACCTGATTAATTTGTGACTTGTGTTGGGAAGACTCAATGTCTTATGACACTTATTATATACCTATTTTGTGATAGTCTCTAGGAATAGTAAGAATCCACCCTGCTCTGAAAAATCCCAGAGCATTACTGCACTGCCACCTATCTGGGGCTTCCCAGGTGGTTCAGTGGTAAAGATTCTGCCTGCCAATGCAGGAGACTCAGGAGATGCAGGTTCAATCCCTGAATTGGGAAGATCCCCTAGAGGAGGAAACAGCAACCCGTTCCAGTATTCTTACCTGGAAAAATCCCAAGGACAGAGGAGTTGGGAGTGCTACAGTTCTTGAGGTTGCAATGAGTTGGACACATCTGAGTGAGTGAGCATGCATGCATGCACACATCTATCTGAACAACCTGTTGCTTTTTGTAAACAAATTTGTGGTTAAGTTATTGATATAAGTACATTTCCCATCATTCCCAACACAGAGCTAAAACAGTGGCTGTTTCTTTTTTATGGTTGCTGTTCAGTGGCTAAGTCATATCTGACTCTGCGACACCATGGACTGCTATACTCCAGGCTCCTCTGTCCTTCACTCTCTCTTTGGTAGCCCTCCATGGCATGGCTCATAGCTTCACTGGCTTATGCAAGCCCCTTTGCCATGACAGGGCTGTGATCCATGAATGAGGATGCTGCTTTGGACTATTTCAAATCTACTTCTTCTGTAACACTAGATTTCTTTCCCTTTTTACCCTACTTTTCATGAAATATTAAGAATGCCTAGGTTACTAAGGCTCAATTCTCTTTGATTAATTAATAACTGCCTGGAAAAGTATTTGAAAACCTCAAATATGAAGCAAATTGTAAACTATTTTCTCCTATAGCTTTTGGCTTTTTTCCCCTCTAGAAACAGTTGAAGGTCTTCCCCATCATCTGGACCTAGTCATCATTAAACCTAAAGAAGAAGAAATGGTAGCATGAAATATCTACTTATTATTGCCCCTGGCCAGGCTCAGCAGGCAGGAAAGATTCAAAACCCAGCAAGCCTGCTTCATTACAAAGAAATGCTACCACCAGCATTTCCCACTTCACTTTCTGAAAGGATATTTAAGTGCAAGAGTTTTTCCCCAGCAAGCCCTTGTTATTCAGATTGAAGTGTTATGTCAGATGATACCCTCTGACTCTGAGGCACAATTTAAAGTGTGTTGCCCCATTCATTGGTGTAGAGCAATGCATTCTTGGTATTTACAGAGTTGAATATTCCACAGAGGATTTCTTTAGAGTCAAGGACAAACACTCTCCTTCCTCATGTCCCTACATTTCTGTCCTCCAGCTAAGTCATTTTCTTTTATTATCCTGTATGAAGAGTTGAGACTACTAAGTTGAAATAAGTATCCTAAAGATGGTGTAACTTGCAATTGCTTCAACTATCTTGCAACACACTATAGAGCTAAAAGAAGCAAACAGTGCACTCTATAGATTTAAATATATGTCAGTTAAAACTATAACAGTAAGGGACTATTTGTAGCTACTAAATTAAAAAAATATATATTTAAATGTTAATACCATGGCTAGTTTGAATGCAGTGAAAACATCACACTTACCTGATCATTTCAGCTGAGAGCAGTTCATCTGAGCATCCTGGGGAGTTCTTGCAATTTTCCAGTGCCAGCCTCCATCCCCACTCCAAACCTTTAGGGATGGAGCAACAAAAAAAAAAAAAAAAAAAAAAG
>SJYV01006293.1:168721-184761 GCA_006410875.1 Neotragus pygmaeus | reverse complement strand
TGTGTGTGTGTGTGTGTGTGTGTGTGTGTGTGTGTGTGTGTGTGTTCTATGCCAGGTATAGTCCCTGGCGTCCTAGTAAGACTCACCTTGTTACGGCTCCACTACTGAACAATCAGTTCACCTGAAGATGCAGATTATTACTGATGGATTATATTGTTTTTCATCTGTCAGGTCAATGGGTGATCAGTTTATTAACCCAGAGGCCTCCTAGTTTTAAACCCTTAAGTCCCTGGAGTATTAATCTAGGCACTTGAAACCACTGGAGTTGATGCTCAGTTTCTTTCTTCTTTTCCCTGATTGTTGGTAATAGTTGCAGTGAATATTAAAGGCCACATCAGTTCAATTCAGTCGCTCAGTTGTGTCCGACTCTTTGCGACCACATGAACCACAGCACTCCAGGCCTCCCTGTCCGTCACTAACTCCTGGAGTCCACCCAAACCCATGTCCATTGGTCAACACATAGATCGCCACATAAAGGCCACATAGATAGATCACCACACTGTTCACTCAGGACTTTACTAAAACAGAGATTCTAGTTGAGTGGAACTGAAGTGGTGCCCTAAATTCTGCAGTTCCAACTCCCTCAGGTAGCGCAGGTTGCTTATCCATGGGCTACCATTGGAAAAGCATGGGCTCAAGAATGAGCCAAACCCTGAAAGATGACAGAGGAGGAGAGAATGCAGTCTTCCTACGACAAACAGGATTAGCCTTCCAGTAATCCATATGATCATTCTAAGTCTAAAATTTGAAATTTGCTATTATTTTATTGTGCTTTTTTGTGATTTTCCTTTTTCTTTCTTTTTGCAAGAAAAAAATGGGGAAAAATAATGTAGATAATTCCTTAATATAGGTCATATTTCTTTAGTATCCTTTTATTTAAGTTCTGTGTATGGTATGCAGGGGGCTTCCCAGGTGGCTTAGTAGGTAAAGAACCTGCCTGCAATTAGGAGACACAGGAGAGATAGATTCGATTCCTGGGTTGGAAATATCCCCTGGAGGAGGGCCCAGCAGCACCCTCCAGTATCTTGCCTGCAGAACCCCATGGACAGAAGAGCCTAGCAAGCTATAGTCCATAGATCGCAAAAAGTTGGGCACAACTGAAGTGACTGAGCACGAGTGTGGTATGCAGATTCTAATGCAACTTCAGCATAGATGTACTACTATATTTAAGATTTTTAAATTGCTAAATTTTTATAAATAATGTATAAAGCTGTCAACTAATATGTATGTTATGTAAATACTTGGGAAAATAATCATTTTGATAGTGATGCAGCTTAAAGAATCTATAATTGGTTCAGATACTTGATTATAAATTAAGGCTATATTCATTTCATTGAAACTGGCAGTTTTCTTACCTTCTTGAATTGTTCTTCATCATCTGTAGAATGGGTATCATTACATTATCAGGGAGTATTGAAAATTAAAAGAGAAAATTTACATGAAACACCTTGCAAACAAAACATTTTACATTGTTGCTAAATATTGATGATTCATTGTTTTCATATACCTTGTCTGAGATCACAATATGTTTTATTGCATTTCACATGCCAGTATCAATGAACCTCATTAAATGTAACTATAAGAGAGGTGGTAAATTAAAAAAAAACAAGCTCTTTAAACTCACCCTAACTCACCTCTAGAAAGAAGCAAATTGTTATAATATACACACAGAATTTATTGAGAGTAATCCTCTAAACAATGAAAATGTGCTAATTTTTGAGAAATAATTATTTAAGCTATTACAAGCTCCAGTGCTTTTATGCCTAACATTTTTTCCTCTAGCTTTCCTAGATCTACTAGTTTATCTCAATTACTAAGTGACGCTAATATGTAAGTATTCAAGAGGTGAAATAAATTCATGTTAACCTTGTGTAGAATGGCTTCTAAAACAATGATCAAACTTTGTGAAAATACTCCTTAAATATGGTAATCATTTAGAAACACTGACACATGTATCTAATGAGTCAAAAATACTAATTTCCTTTTGCTCTACCCCAATATATGTAAATGTTAGCACACCTGCTGAAAAGGTTGAATCAGAGATTAGCTCAAAACTGTCAAGGAGAATATCAAAACGGCACCTTCTAGGGCATGTAGGCAAACCAGATACTTAGTGGAGACAGGCTAATTTATCATAGCACAGTTGCGATGGCAACAACAGTTCTTGGTGCCATGTGACCCAAAGCAGTTTCTGTTGACTGGCTCTAATTGACTGTCAGTTCAGCAAAGGTTCCACTGTTTCCAGTGAAAGGGAAGAGAGAGCATTGATACTTGTTGAAAAGGCATAATAATAATAGTGTATCTCAAACCATGAAAGCATCCCTTTGTCTCCTTGACGTTTATTTTTATTCTGGCTAAAGGGACCTCTCTAATTTTTGCTATACAAAGGTCCCTTAGTAATTCACAGATTAAATATGCGTACCTCTGTTTATGAAGCATTCTGTCTATGCCAATAGAGTTGCAAACATATATTTAAATCACTTATTATATGAATGATATTTTACTTACCATGTGCTAAATTTTGAGTGTCATTTTCTAATATTTTGTATAAAATCAAAATAAATCTGGTTGTATGAAAAATAAGCTAATAATTAAATTTCCCTGCATATCATTTTCTCAAATATAAAAAATGGAGCCTGACAGTGTTCCTCTCTGACCAGAAAGAGCATGAGATCTTTAGGGAAGCTAGACAATAGGTTTGCACATAATTTTTCTTGTCTCCTTTTCACTGTGAATTTTCACTGATGTATAGGTAACAAGGGCCATAGAGATAGTCACACTCTTTGATTCCACAGTTCCACTCGGGATTTTGTCTTGAGGAAATTCCAATAAAGAGTTCTATGACATAGGGGAGAAAGAATGAAGTCTGGAATCAGATAGATATGAATTTCAAATTCTGGTTCTGCCACTTGCTCACTGAGTGCCCTTAGGGAAGTATTTTACCTCTGTTAGCCTCAGGTTTCCTCATTTGTAAAATAGGCTAGACAGTATCCATCCTGAACAGTGATTGGGAGCCTTATAAATCATATGTGTTAAGTGCCTGATCTATGCCTCATGTATCTATCTGAGCTCTCAGGATGCAATGCAGTCCTTCTCAGTGCAGCATCATCTGTAAAGCAAAAAACTCGGAAACAATCCATATGCCCTGTATTAGAAATATGAGTCAGTAAATTCTCTACGTGTATCAACAGAATTAACATTTAACATTTTCATACTAAAAAATAGAACTTATGGGGGAATAGTTATGACTTAATATAAAGACAACAACATTACAAGTAACAAGTAAAATTATGCGCCTTATAATACACTATCATATGAAACAGACTTTTATGAAGAAGGTAATTTGCCAAATAAAAATAGTATATAGGTCTTATGGCTATAAGTGATTACTGTATTAATGTAGAACACCTTCTTTAAGGTATTATAATCTCTTTTCAAATAAAATTGCATAATGAAAGAAAAAAATGTAGAGGTTGGAGTGGCAGAGTGAGCACCCTCAATAGCCAAAGAAACTGGGGAGCCCCCTACATATCCCTCTTTCTCTTTCACTTAAGATTCCTTCACCCAAACTCCAATATAGGCACTGAAATGTGGTTCTGCCAACACTTCTGAACATTACCTTTATGTCCCCAGAGCAGTGTGGCTTAAAGTGAGAAATAGAAAAGACTTCACAAGAAAGAATTCATGTGTAAAAGAATTGCAGCGTATGCACCACGGAGATAGTCAGTGGAAGTGAAAGCAATCTGCAAGATTGACTAAAAGGTGTGGTTCACGTTTGGAATGCATTTTCTTTCAAATTTAGGACTTTGACCTGAGATATCCTAGCATTTGGAAAGAACAGCTATAAGTCACATTCTAGTGTTTTCCATAGAACTAAAAGTTCATTATAACCTCACACTAGTGACCATAGGAACTGAGAGACATGATTTTCTAGCTGAGTTTTAAAGTAGCAGCCAAGCAGGTCCTGGAGAGCCAGGTTCGGTGCTGATAGCCTGGGCAGGAGTGAGGAAGACATGAGAGAAGGCATTGAAAGAGGCAGCTGGGTGGGTCTCTCAGTGAATGCTGACATGCTTTCCTCTCTCAACATCCTAGCTAAACTGGTGAGTATCCAGGTACTATTATTTTCTCTGTCAAGGACATGCCACATTTCACCTCATGCAAAAAATATGTCAAACAAAAGAACGAAACCTTTTAACAGTATTCTTATCAACACTGCTCTGATTCTAACCCATGAGGTGATTCCTGAAGAGTCTCTGTTGAATTTTCTGTTGGTGCTTTAAAATAGAACATATATTAAAAAAGGTGTAAAAATGTAGACTGAAATTTGGTCCTGCTGGTGTTGGTAACTTTTGTCTCATTCATTGTTAGGGTCTCCTCTGAAGGCCAGAATCACACCACACTCCAGTGGGCTTATACAGTAGACTCAAAACAAGGAACCTACACTCTCGTCAAGCACTGTGTCACTGTCGTTCTCAATGACAAGCCCAAGTGGTCTTTTGAAATTTGGTGGCCCTGTGCTTCCTTAGGATGCGAGGGTCATAGTTTTAGGCTGTGATTCTCCCTCCCTAGTTCACCCATCTCTCACTCTTTGATCTGTCTCTCCCTCATTCACTCATCTCTCTCTTGTTCACCTGTCTCTCCCTCATTCATCTGTCTCTCCCTCATTCATCCATCTATCTCTTGTTCATCTGTCTCTCCTTGTTCATCTGTCTCTCCCTCGTTCACCCGTCTCTCCCTCGTTCATCCGTCTCTCCCTCATTCATCTGTCTCTCTTTGTGATCTCACTTCTGTCTTGGATATGGCTGAGTTCCCATTGCTCTGTTAGCCACAGATTTCTCCCCTCACTCAAATCCCTGGAAAGATCACTTTTGAATCAGAGGCACCCCTGCTCCACTTCAACCTGTACATTCCCTTTGCCTCTTCAAAAGTTTTAGGTTTTTGGAAAGCAAAAGCCAGCAAGGCTTTCACAGGCTCTGCCTAATTTGTGGTTGGCCTCATGCATCCCCAGAGGCCGTGACACATACAGTCGACCGGAAAAAAAAAAAAGGTGAAGGATAACATACAGAGAGAGGGAAAACAGTATTCTCCACTAAAATGCATACCTTCATCATCTAGGACAAAGCATAAAGTCGTGTGTGTGTGGTTTTATTGCCATCTGAAAGTGAAAGCATAGAGGCATGGAGACAAGGAATACTAAAGAAACATGAATCAGTAATGGTAACATCCCCAGGCTTAGTGGGGAAATGATTTGAGTTCTCTGACATGGGCCCTTCATGCTAATGTGAGGTCAGCTCCAGAGATCACTGTTTCAGAAATCAATATAACTCAAGTATATTTGTTTTGACCTAAAGTTAAAAGTGTGCCATACTTTGTGTGGGGGGTTGTTCATTAGATGATGTGATTATATTTGAGCTGGTATTTGAATGTGGCATGAGATTTTATCTTGAATGACATATAATCTTTTATTTTGAGTTTTTTTAATAATCAGTAAAGTTACTCATAACATTAATTGTGACTTTTTTTTTTTTAATCATTTACATCTTAACTGTGACTTTGGTCTTTTAGATTAGCTTGTTTGGGCAGCATATTAACAGGGTTGAGATTTCAGGCATGAATGTCTTGGGACCTGGCTAACCTGACTCCATTCCATGGTTATAGATTAGACCTCTAGCCTCAACCTGTCAGTTTTAAATGCATTCTTCTGGTCTCAAGGGGTGTTTTGTAAGAGTATGTGAACAAATCAGTGGAAATTGATTTCCAGTTGGAGAAAAACTCAAATTTTATGACCTACATCTTATGAGTAACCTGTATCTTAGCATATGGAAGACATAATTAATTCATTTATTTTCAAATGTCTAGATATTTACATGTCAAGATAAAACAAATTTACATTGAAAACATTGTTTACTCCTGACAGATCAGTAGACTGAAGTCTGTGTCTGCAGGCATGAAATTTGTTGCTCTTGAATAATATCCATTTAAGCTTTTCAACATTTTGTGAGGAGCATGAAAAAAGGGGGAAAAAAATATATATATAAGTATACACTCTTCTGCTAATGATTCTTTATCTTACAACTAATCGGTAACTTCTAGAATTATTTTCACCATAGGTAATACAGTCATCTTAAATTAATAAAGACCTATTTCATCTGTTAAACCATGCAGATACATAGTAAATGTGTCAGACATAGTTATGGTGAACTGCAGTTTTATAAGCTCAAGTCATGTGATGTGTCATTTGTTGCTCCCCTCTTCAAGTCTGGGCTAGCCTTTTAAATTTTTTTAAAGAACCATAATGCTCATTTGTCTCCTTTATTACCAATGTCCATGCAGCTTTTTTTCCCCTTTGTTTAATGCTCATATTTAATGCTTATCCTAATTTTTCTTTTTCCTTTCCCATTCCTTTAAAAAATTTTTTTTGGATTGAAGTATCATTTTAGGCTGAATCTAGATTATGTGGCAACATAGAACATGAATGTCATGAGCATGATTTTAACTTCTCTGAACCTGTTTTCAAATTTATAAAGTTTAAGTAATGATTCACTCTATCTTAGGATTCCTGGGAGAACAAGATCATTGTTATTGTTGTCGTTCAGTTGTTAAGTCATGTCCAACTCTTTGTGATCCCATGGACAACAACACGCCAGGCTTCCCTGTTCTTCACTATCTCCCGGAGTTTGCTCAAACTCATGTCCACTGATTTAGTGATGCATCCAGCCATCTTATCTTCTGTCACTCCCTTCTCCTTTTGCCCTCAATCTTTCCCAGTATCAGGGTCTTTTCCAATTAGTTGACTGTTTGCATCAAGTGGCCAAAATATTGGGCCTTCAGCATCAGATAGGCACATTATTAAAACTGGTACAGTCCAAGCATATAGTACAAGTTAATTTGATGCTCATCAGGCACAGGGGATTTGGGGTCCAATTGCCTTTTAGCTACCTGACTACTGCTGAGGTTAATGAGTAAGCTGTGAAGAAGTATGAAGATATCTAATAACTTAATCCTTTGCAACACATCATGAAACACTCAGTAACTAAAATTAAGATCTTATATAAGATATATTTTAAAACTTGAAAATTCCACACTTTGAAAGATATTAATATTGTACTGAAGATATAATATCTATTGTATTACAAAGCTCCAAACACAATTGGTCAAACACACTTGTAGCATGCTAGAAATAATATATTCATTCACTGACTCATTGATATATTGATCACTATAAGTAGAGTGACATTAGAAACAAATAAATAATAAACTCCAGATTAAGGAAATATATAAGGGAGGCACATAATTACAATGCAATGTAATTATAATATTTAGCATCAAATCATTGGACACATGTAAGAGTTCTTTTTAAATGTTGTCATAATAGTGACAATAAAGGATTGATCACCTTGATCACTGATGACCTTCAAGGTAGAAATTTTAATGGAATATCTCTTCATATGTAATTTTTAACTATCGTAAAGCCCAATTTTGTAAAACCCGCCATTCAGAAAACTAAGATCATGGCATCCAATCCCATCAATTCATGGCAAATAGATGGGGAAACAATGGAAACAGCAAGACTTTATTTTCTTGGGCTCCAAAATCACTGCAGATGGTGACTGCAGCCATGAAATTAAAAGATGCTTGCTCCTTGGAAGAAAAGCTATGACCAACCTAGACAGCATACTACAAAGCAAAGACATTACTTTGCCAACAAAGGTCTGTCTAATCAAAGCTATGGTTTTTCCAGTAGTCATGTATGGATGTGAGATTTGGACTATAAAGAAAGCTGAGCACTGAAAAATTGATGCTTTTGAACTGTGGTGTTGGAGAAGACTCTTGAGAGTCCCTTGGACTGCAAAGAGAAAAAAACAGTCCATCCTAAAGGAAATCAGTCCTGAATATTCATTGGAAGGACTGATGCTGTAGCTGAAACTCCAATACTTTGGCCACCTGATGCAAGGAAGTGACTCACTGAAAATACCTTGATGCTGGGAAAGATTGAAGGCAGGAGGAAAAGGGAACGACAGAGGATGAGATGATTGGGTGGCTTCACCGACTCAATGGACATGAGTTTGAGCAAGCTCCAGGAGTTGCTAATGGACAGGGAAGCCTGGCATCCTGCAGTCCATGGAGTCACAAAGATTTGGACATGACTGAGCAACCAAACTGAACTGAAAGCCCAATTAGATACATAGTTTAGTGAAGATTACATAAAATGTGTGGACAACAGAGATGAGGCTACCTTTTCATAAAAGTGCATAAATTTGACCTGACTGTAATATAGAATCAATATTCTAATTTATCCTTAAAGGATATCCTAGTATTATGAGGCTAACAATTCATTGGCTCCTAGAGAATATTAAAAACAGATCTAAATGCTTTTATTAGAGTAATGTTTGAAGAGCAAATGAATGTTTCGGATGGTTTCTGGTGATTGGACCAAATTGTCAAAAGAAGCAGAGACCAAAAAACAAAAAAAAACAGACCTTGTTCTGTGTGTTGTTTTTTTCTTTTCTCCATAGTTGCAGAATAAGCTGACTTCCAGCAACTACTTAATTGAGTGAGAATGACTTAGAAAGGGAAGGAGGTACACAGTGCTTAAAAACTAGTTCTAGCAAGAAAATCTGAATAAGTGAACTCCAAAGGGATTTGAAGAATTTCCATAACAGAAACTAGGAATAAATTTAGAGATGAAAGATCTGATTTGCAGAATCTGATATTGCTTTACTGGATGAGGAGGAAGTTCTTGGATTTTGCTATAAAGGAAANGTTCTAGCAAGAAAATCTGAATAAGTGAACTCCAAAGGGATTTGAAGAATTTCCATAACAGAAACTAGGAATAAATTTAGAGATGAAAGATCTGATTTGCAGAATCTGATATTGCTTTACTGGATGAGGAGGAAGTTCTTGGATTTTGCTATAAAGGAAAATTAAGGGAGATAATTATCCTTTGGATTATTTTGTATTTCTCTGTGTTAATATTTTATCATGACTATTGGAATCATTCATGCCTGGAATTGAATTGACTGTAATTTTAGACAAACTTTGTGAGGATTAGGTACCTCTTTTATAGAAATGCATGCATGCATGAGAAGTCACTTCAGTCATGTCCAACTCTCTGGGACCCTATGACTGTAACTGGTCAGTCTCCTCCATCTATGAGATTCTACAGGCAAGAATCCTGGAGTGGGTTGCCATGCCCTCCTCCAAGGGACCTCCCTGACCCAGGGACTGATGCCTTGTTTCTGACATCTCCCTGCATTGGCAGGAGTTGGTTTTTTGTTTTTTTTTTTTACCACTAGCAGCACCGAATACTAACAATATATTAAGGTGACTAGTATAAGACCAGGTACAGGATCAATATTCATTAAATATTAATTTTTCTTTGATTTCTTATATAGATATATTGATGCTTCACCTCTTAAGACAATGCCAATGGCTTTTGATTACAGATTTTCTATGAAACAAAGTATGTAAACATGCCTTTCTATTTTGCCCTTTAGATTTGTCAGTCCTGAGTTCTCTAGTGATGGTCAGACTGTTACTTCCTGTTAGGGAAGATATTCAGACTAGAAGTAAGGCAGAAGCACTGATCTCCCTGATAACTACCCCACTGTTTGAGAGGCTTCACATATATGACAAACTGAAATACTATCATCTGAAGTCAGGAAGAAGCTATTCACAAATGTTTCTCACAAAGAGACCTCACATTCTTCAGCCTTTCATTTTGGGTCCCTTATCTCAATTTATTTTTGGTGAATGACATGGAATTTTAAATCAACAGACTGTAGTTCAGATTCATTCACTTTCTTTTTGTTTGTCCTTTTGCAAGTTAAACATATCAATAGATTTATATAGTTTCTCATCTATAAAACTGATATATGAACACTTCTCTCTAAGGATGTTTTCAGATTTACATGAGATAGTGTTTTAAAATGCTTATCTCGTTGACACATAGTAAATAGTTACTCATAGGTCTCTGTAGCTTGCTACATATCTCTAGAGGGTATTAGAAAGCAGAATGTTAAAATGTATAGAGTGGCAGCCTCTTCTAAGTCATTTGTTATCTTCAGTAATTGTTTAAGTTTTCCATTGCTGCTATAACTAACAACCACCAATTTGGAGGCTTAAAACAACCTAAGTTTATTATCTTCAAAAAGTGAAGGTGTTAGTAGCTGCATCATGTTTGACTCTTTGCTACCCCAGGGAATGTAGCCCGCCGGGCTCCTCTGTCCATGGAATTCTCCAGGCAAGAACCCTGGAGTGTTGCCATGCCCTCCTCCAGGGGATCTTCCCAACTCAGGGATCAAACCTGGGTTCCCACATTGCAGACAGATGCTTTACCATCTGAGCCAGCAAGGAAGCCCCGATTTTATCTTCAGTTCAGTTCAGTTGCTCAGTCGTGTCCGACTCTTTGCGACCCCATGAATTGCAGCACGCCAGGCCTCCCTGTTCATCACCATCTCTCGGAGTTCACTCAGACTCATGTCCATCGAGTCCGTGATGCCATCCAGCCATCTCATCCTCTGTCGTCCCCTTCTCCTCCTGCCCCCAATCCCTCCCAGCATCAGAGTCTTTTCCAGTGAGTCAACTCTTCGCATGAGGTGGCCAAAGTACTGGAGTTTCAGCTTTAGCATCATTCCTTCCAAATAAATCCCTGTTCTAGAAATCAGAAGTCTCAAAATCAAGGTGTTGGTATGATTGCATTTCTTTTGGAAGCTCTAGTGAAGAATATATTTACTTGTCTTTTCCATCTTCTAAAGCTTGCCTTCATTCCTTGGTTTTCAGCACTTTCTTCCATCTTCAAAACCAGTGACCCAGTATCTTCTAATTTCATTTTCTCTCTCTGACCTTTGCTTCCATCATCATATCTTCTGTAATTCTGTCTCATGCCTCCTTCTTTCCACTGTAAAGACTTCTATTATTTTGTTGTATCTACCCTAATAATTCAGGATGATCTCATTTAAGTTTCCTAAATTTAGTCACATCTGCAAAATCCCCTTTCTTATATTAATAGAAATTTTTTTATATTCAATATTCTGGATATTAGGACATGGATATCTTTGGGAAGTAGGAAAGCTACTTTGGGATCATACAGTGAATGTTAAGAGAAATGTTCAAATTAATCTTGTTCATATTTAAATTTATAGTATATATCCAAAAGGATATAACAGAGGAAGCTTTTATTGGGTTTTTACCATGTAACAAAATCTGTGCCTATTAATTTACACAATTTCATTAAATTATCTAAGACACATCCATTTTATTAGGTAGGTTGCCCTGCCCTATTTCACAGAAGAGAAAACAGGACTTTTAGGGTAATTGATCCAAAATAGCCCAGCCAGTGGTAGAATCAAAAATTTGAAACAAGCCCAAATAGAAGCAGAAGATATTAAGAAGAGGTGGCAAGAATACACAGAAGAACTGTACAAAAAAGACCTTCANGGAAGGACTGATGCTGTAGCTGAAACTCCACTACTTTGGCCACTTAATGCAAAGAACTAACTCATTTGAAAAGACTCTGATGCTGGGAAAGATTGAAGGCAGGAGGAGAAGGGGATGACAGAGGATGAGATGGTTGGATGGCATCACTGACTCAATGGACATGATTTTGAATAAACTCCAGTTGTTGCTGATGGACAGGGAGGCCTGGTGGGCTGCAGTCCAGGAGGTCTCAAAGAATCAGACACAACTGAGTGACTGACCTGAACTGAACTGACCACTTCCAAAGTTCACACTCTTTAGTGAGTTATGTTTTGCCTGTAAGTGATTGTAGTTTAACTAAAAGAAGTTAAAAGTATTCCTATATAGTATAAACAGTTTTTTTAAGATTTGTATATTACTTTATATGGCTAATTGCTTATATATTTACTAGTAGTTTTACCTTTTATTGAACTAAAAATGGAAAACAATCAAATAGAAAGTATCTTTCTATTACATATGTAGTTATTAAATATGAATGATTTTGCTAAAAACATTAATTTTCCTTTCATAATGGATAATTTTTTAAAAAGATTCACGTACATTTTAGAAGAAACAGTATCAAAAAAGTTAACATGGATGCTGAAGAGTTTTGTAGTTTAATCAAATTAGTGTACTGAGATGCTATTTATCTTTTAAGTTTTGGTGGAGGGGCCCTACATTGCAAAGTGCCCTGAGTGGTTAAGGTATTTCTCAGTGAGACTGAGGGAAACAGAGCAAATCTTGTATGAATTCAGCAGTTCAAATATCCTTCCAATCTTATAAGAAAGACTAAACACAACTGCTTTTAGGCACTAAAGTGAGATGAAAATAAAATAAGATAATTACTTACAGTTATCAAGTGTTCTATTCCACTTCTGTAGTCATCTAGTCTACTGACATTTCCCTCCAAGTTGATACCAAATGAATGACCTTTTGGATTGAATGATTCTTTAATTACTGAAGCAAGTGTGTTAGAAAGCTAGTAGAAATATAAATGTTGTTTCCCCATTGAGAGTACACATATAATAAAGAGACTCCAAATTTGAGTTGAAAACTAACCTGTTTCCTTAAGATTTTGCCTAAATATTATATTTTATCACACAGAAAAGGCACAGTCTAGCAACGTTTAGCCAGTAGAACTATGCAAAATTGTTCCTAGTTGAATCAGCCGTGTTACGATTATACCTGCCAACCCATTTATTTAGCTGTTTTCATCCTCAGCCATTTTTATTATAATTCTTTACCAGATTCAAAATAGGAACCATTAGCTCTTCTCATTTTTTAGAAAAATTTTGCCATTCCCTAGCCTAGCCTATAGGTTTTAAATTGTTTCACAGATTCATTTAGAAGCCCACCTAAATGAAGATGAAAGGATTGCTGAGAAAAGGAAGACTTAAGTGCTCCAGACCTCTCAACCTATGCCACTCAGAGCTTTTCAGTTANAATTGTTTCACAGATTCATTTAGAAGCCCACCTAAATGAAGATGAAAGGATTGCTGAGAAAAGGAAGACTTAAGTGCTCCAGACCTCTCAACCTATGCCACTCAGAGCTTTTCAGTTATTTGTTTTGACTGAAAGAGAGAGATGGATCAAGGGAGAAGTGTTTGAAAATCACTGTTCTAGCACCTCATACCTGGTTAACAAATACATTAGTAAGTTTAAAATTAACAGTTTGTAGTTTCAAACTTTGAATTATAAATTCAAGGACCGTAATATAAAAATGAACTAGAATTTAGCATATGTATTTCAATTTCTGGACCTATTGACTTATTTTTCAACTAACATTTAACTTCAAGTTTGAGACTCAAAATGAATTAAACTGAAAAACATCCTGCAAGCTTGGAACTTACAAGGAGTTCACAGGAACTGATTTCACTACACTGTTATCTAATGGATATACAGTAGAAACAGTGCAGTTGACTTCAGTAATCTATGGTTTTGCTTGCAGTGATTTTTTTTTTCTATGTTCAAATTCAACTGATACTAGGAATGCATCTAGACATTCAAAATGACTTGCTTTCATCCATCTAAAGATTTGATTTATTTTGTGTTGATTATGATTAAATCTCATCTATTTTACCCTAAGAAAATAATCATTTCTCAGCAACTCAAATTTAATTGAACTTATAAAGATGAATTTTCACTTCACTTAAGAGATTATCAAGGCATTTTCCCACAGGATTATATTGTCCTCATTGAAGGAAGCAATTAATGTGTATATGAATTCTATGACTTGTCCCAATTATGCAGTAAGTAATTATCAAAATGAGAAAAGAAACTAAAGTCTTACCAACTAGTATTTGTTCTCACCATGATGTTTCATCTTTTATATATAAAAACTTTGATGATACAAATAATTCGAAATTGACATTATGAAGAATTTGATACTGTTGATCTTTGATAAATGTAGTAGTTGGGATTATCTGAATTGCTTGATTGACTGAAATGGACCCTTAGGACATGATTGTTCTTGTCACTCACATTCTGTCCTAAGCAGAATATTTTCTTCTGTGCCATTCTGAATATGTTATACCGAAAGCTATAGCAAGGCCTTAGCAACCAGGGTGCTGCTAGACACTTCCTAAGTTTCATGTAATATTTTGGTGGTAGTGATGCTCCTTGATGATTGCTAAATATATGAATTACAAAATAAGGTCTTAAGGAAACAGCCTCATTGATCCAGGTGAATGCAACTAGAAGTGTTTGAGGATGACTATAGAAACAGATTGTCTTCCTGATTTGGAATAAAAACCAATTTGTATAAAAAACTAAATGTTGTTGTTGTTTAGTCAGTTAGTCATGTCTGACTCTTTGTGACCCTATAAACTATAGCCCACTAGGCTCCTCTGTTCATGGAATTCTCCAGTCAAAAATATTAGAGTGCATAGCCATTCTCTTCTCCAGGGAATCTTCCTGTCCCTCCCAAAACATCTTAATATTTATGTCTAATATTTTGGATCAATTTTTATTAATAAACCTTCCTTGAAGTTCAAATGGATAGGATCAGGCAAACATAAGTTGTTTGCCAATCGTGATAGAAGAGAGAAAATATAGTTCAGGAAATCTTCATGTTTACCAAGGTAATTCAAGGAGAATTATTTAATCATTTTTTTGCCTAACACCTCAAATGAAGGGCTTCCCCGATGGCTCAGTTGGTAAAGAATCCACCTACAATGCAGGAAACTCTGGTTCGATTCCTCGGTTGGAAAGATCTGCTGGAGAAGGAATAGACCACCCACTCCAGTATTCTTGGACTTTCCTTTTGGCTCAGCTGGTAAAGAATCCACCTACAATGTGGGAGACCTGGGTTCGATCTCTGGATTGGGAAGATCCCCTAGAGAAGGGAAAGGCTACCCACTCCAGTATTCTGGCCTGGAGAATTCCATGGACTGTATAATCTACAGGGGTCACAAAGAGTCAGAAACGACTGAGCAACTTTCACTTTCAAATTAATGATTAAGGTACATGGCCTAAAGTTTCAAAGGAATTGTCTCCTGGAAGAATGCTGTAGTTTTAGATTTTAGGGGAGATTTGGGTACTTGGGAGAGGATTTGATGGCTTATTAGACTTGTGTTTGTGAAAGGTGTCTCGAATGACTCAATAATACAATCGTTTCAATTCAAGTTGTCTTCAGATGGGAGCAAAATCAAAAACATTGCATTGGCAGCATGTGCTAATCAAATGTACATAAACTGACCAACAAGTTATAGTAACCTTTTCAAATTATTTAAATATTTGTTTTGTCTAATATTGGATTAAATGATAAAACAGCTCAGTATGAGAAAAAAGGAAAATCTATTGTCTGAACTCTTCAAACAATATAATCAAGATTATAAAATCATTTAAAATATCAAGATAAAATAATATATTGATGAATATTTCTAGATAGCCATCAACCCTGGTGGCTAATGCATGCCACATGTAGTGGACCAAAGATTATAGAGGCCCATAATCACATGTGTGTATAGCCAACCTAATGCCTGTTCTAATTATCCACTGTCATATAAACCAACCCAAAATGTAGCAACTTAACAGTATATTTTATAGTTGTCTCATGATATTGTTGTTCACTGAGCTCAACTGGGTGTTTCTCATTTGGGTCTTATGGGTTTTCAGTCAGACAGTTTCTTTGCTTCTAGTCATTTGAAGATTCGAATAGGCTGAACATCCAAAACGGTTTCTTCACTCACACATCGGATGCCTCTGTGTCCCTCTGTGAGGGCCACTCTTTGTAGCAGAGTAGCATGGACTCCTTAACGAGAACTAGGAAGCAGAGATGACAAGTCCTGTTCAACGCTTCACAGATTACATATAATTTGTGCAGCCCAGAGTCAGGGAAAAATTCAGGCTCCCGTGTGAAGCATGGGGCCCTGTATGAGGCTGGCCTTGGCTCTATTTAAAGGTATGTCTGCTGCTGACACAGTGTCACCTGAGCCGCTCGCTGTGGAGGAATGTCATGTGCATACAGGGCTTAAAGAATTGATAATGGCCATCTTAGAAGTAGCTAACTGTAGTAGTTTAAAAAGAAATGGAGTCAATGGCTGACTTTGAATAACTGGAAGATTTTACATTAAAAAAAAAAA